>CM053581.1:185278040-185296426 GCA_028627135.1 Pseudochirops cupreus | reverse complement strand
GAAGTACACACTTCTGTAAAGGGACAGGGACAGGGTAGAGAATAGAAGAAGAGAGGGGTGGGATAGGAAGGAGGGACATATAATCAGTCTCTTACAATATGTCCATGTGGAGATGTTCTGTGTAATTACACATGTACAGCCTGTATTGAATTGCTTGTCCTTCCAGTAGGGGTGGGTGACGAGGGAGGAAGAAAAAGAATCTAGAATTTAAAGTTCTATAATCAAGTGTTAAAAATATATATGTATGTATATATTATTGTTGTTATTATTAACTACATCCAACTGGGAATTAAGATATACAGGCACTGAGGTAGGGAGACCCATCCTGCCCTACTGGAAAGTCAGAGGGGTGATGGGGGAGGACATAGAAGAGAGCAGATTGGGGGAGGGGCTATACAGTGGGATTGATGTTTTGGGGTGGTGGGTAGGGGAAAGATGAGGAGAAAATCTGTAACTCAAAATCTCATGGAAATGAGAGATGTAAACAAGAAAATAAATTAATTAATTAAAAAATAGTAATAATAAAAGAAAAAATAAAAAAAGAAAGTTACACATTTAATATTTTATATTCTTAAGTGGAAAAACAAGCTATATATAATAAGAAACTCACAGTTTCATATAAAGTCCCTCTTTTCTGTTTTATTTTGCGTATGGAAATACTGTTCTTAATTTTTTTAGAATAAATTTTTTTAATGAGATAACTTTGACTACATGAAACTGAAAAGTTTCTGCACAGGCAAATTTAATGCACCTAGAGAAAGAAGGGAAGTGGTCAAATGGGGGGGAAACAATCCTTGTATCAAATTTCTCTGATAAGGTTTTGGTATCCAAGATATATAAACATTTAACTTGCATACACACACACATATATGTATGTACATATGACTAAAGCTATTCCCCAATAAATAAGTGGTCAAAGGATATGAATGAAAAGTTCTCAAAAGAATTAGAACCTCTTAATAACCGTATGAAAGAATGCTCCAAATCACTATTAATAAAATAAATGCAAACCAAAACAACCTTGAAGTCTCAATTCATATACAACAAATTGGCAAAGATACCAAAAGATAAGAAGAGTCAGGTACTAAAGGAATTGTAGGAAGCCGGACACACTAGTGTATTGCTGTAAGGGGGATCAATGAAGCATTTTTTCTGTAAAGTACAGAAGAAAACAAATGAAAATTCAGAAGGAAAACCGAATCAGTACAACTATTTTGGAATGTAATTTCAAATTATCAAAAAAAGTGATTAAAATGTACATCCCTTTTGACCCAAAGGTTCCACTACTAGGTTCCTACTATCTAAGGAGGCTATTGATAAGAAGAAAGTTCTCATGTACACCAAAATATTTATAAAAGAACTTTTTGCGATCGCAAAGAATTGGAAACAAAATAGAAGCCCATTGATTGGAGAATGGCTAAACAAATTGTGGTACATGAATATAATCGAATATTAGTGCGCCATAAGAAATTATGAATATGATGAATATAGAGAGACATGGAAAAATCTACATGAACTGATAGCAAGTGAAGTCAGCAAAGCCAATGAAACACATACAATCACTACAACAATATAAACAGAAAAACCACACCAAAAAGAAAATTAAAAGTGAATGGTGCAAAATTATAATAAAAAATGAGCATGACTCAAAAGAAGATATAAAAAGACATCTCCACTCCTTCACAGAGGTGGGAGGTCCACAAATCTTTTACATTGCACGTTATTTTCGGACTTTTTCCAATTCACTGATCAGTTATGCTGATTTTCCCCCTTTTTTTTCTCTTAACAAAATTATTATTTGAGATGGCAGAGGTGGTAGTCGGGAAAATTATACTTAAATAAAATAGATCTCAATAAAAATTTATTTTAAAAGTGAAATTAATGTGATATAAAGGAAAGATATCAACAACTTCTAAAAGAAAAAAATTGTTACTATTGGTTAAAGAGAATGCGGGTGTGAATAGGAAAGGAAGGGAGATGGCAATATGAGATTCCTCTATAAAATGACAGGGCTGGGCTAATAACCTTTAAGATGGATGACCTTTCAATTTCTTTCCTTGAGTATATTTGAGTTTGCACTGGAACAAAACACTGAGGCCATCACAGGAACAATTTAGAGGCAATCTTTCTTATCCCTTCAAGCAAAAACTGTCTTTGGTTTGCTGGTAGTTGTTAGGTATTAGGAGAAACACTTTCTGGTTAAATTAATTCGTGAGAATGATTGACAGTCCCTTAACCTTCCCAAAGGCAGGCTTCAAGAGCCAGGACAAAGGCTAGAAAGAGCAACTGGGACTTCACCACCATGTGACAAGATATGGGGGGGGGGGTCTCCTCAGGATAGTTTTCCATTTGATGGTCCCATACAGCAGCAACATGAGATCCCCATTATCAATGCTGCTCCCCGCTCTGACTGCTTCTCTGGAAGACGATTGGGTCAGGGTGTAAGAACTGGTACTAGCACCATTGTTTTGTAACAACTTGTTGAGTGGGGTTGCATATCCTTCACATCGGTGAAGGTGATTTTTTATATTGGGCAGCAAGGTGGCTATAGCATTGGATTTGGAGTCAAGAAGCCTCGCCTTTAACACTTCCTTGTTGTCTGACCCTGGGTAAATCACATAATCTCTCTAAACTTCAGTTTCCTGGTCTGTAAAATAGTGATAATAGCCCTTACTTCACAGGGTCGCAGTGAGAACCAAATAAGATGATAATTATAAAGCAACTTGCAAACCATAAAGTTCTATGTAAATATTATTAGTTCTAGTAAAACATTAAGACCCAAGCTGCTTCCAGATTCTCCAGTTCTAGTCTTGCAGGTCCAAAAATCCACTGTTATCTCTAGCCCAGAGATCAGAAAGTCCTAGTATGATTGATTCATAATAAATAAGCTCACAAGAGACTGACTGGTAAAGCAGGGCACTCGTTTATTCATGTATTAGGGAAAACACACAATCTGATAAGCAGTAGCAACTTTATCTTCTCCAGCTTTTCTTTTTCTATTCTTATCCCCCACCTCACAGTTGTGCCTAGAACAGAGCTGACACAGATAGTCTTTTCTGTACAAGGTGGAAAACCAGCAGCTCACAGAAGGGTTTTGTTCACCAGGTTGCTGGGTGTCCTCAAACAAGCATTCCCAAGCTCTGAGCTATCAAGGACATCCTAGGGATGTAGGTTGGTCCCTAACTTAGATAGCTCCAGACCTCTCTTAGCAACCCAGGAAGAGTTCCAAGGAAAAAAAGCATTCTTCAATATGCAAATAGGTTCCAGTATATTCAGAACAGTAACTAACAGTTTTGCCCCAGTCTCTCCCTCTCCCACCCCACTCCCAGAAACAAGTAGCAAGGAAGGCACTTGGATGCATAATACAAGATGGCCCTCATAGTCAGCTTTGTAATTCATCATTTGTGAATTAGACAAGAAGCAATTAAAACCAATGCAGTTGAGTTGGTTGAGTTACTGTAGTGTCTTTTAACTACATAAGACCTGCTTGTGTTGATTTTGAGCCCTATAAATTTTGGTACCCAGGGTCAAAACACCAGTCACCTGGGGATGTATATACCTTTCCCTTGCCCATGGTTTGATTTAGACAAGGTCCTACTTACTAGATGCCTGTATGGACAAATGCTGATGGACTATATATAATGATAGGCTGGTAAAATGCAGGTTCATTTCTCAGTTCTACTCACTTTCCATCTCCCTTCCCTTCTCACTCCCCACATACCTATCTCTAGGAAATGGTCTAGTCCTTTCATTTGCCCTGGGAAACCATGATTATTTCCCTAATTGTATGAGCTACTTCTTTTACACTTAAAGCATAAATAGTGGCTAAGAAAGTTTCCTACTAGTCTCTTTCCACTCTTAAATTCTATTATCTGATTCTGGATTATCTGTTTGATCTGGTGCTGAAGCAAATGGAAGTGCTCTTTTGGGTGTGAGTCATCTGCCAATGGAAGTTTAGAATCCTAGCCCTCCCAGCGATTCTTCTCTGCCCCACACAGGCTCAAAGGAGGATTCCCAGAGCATCAGAAGGAAATCAATGCATTTCTTTATTTGTCCTGTACCTTCCTAGAATATTAAAGGCAGAAGGGATCTCAGAAGCTATCTAGTGCTTGCCCCCTCCCCCTTTCTTTTTACAGATGAGGAAACTGAGGTCTAAAGCAGTTAAGTGATGTGTCTAAGGTCAGATAAGTAATAAATGTCAGAGACAGGATTTGAACCCAGCTCATCCAACCCCAGGGCAGATAGTTCTTTACACTGTACCCATTACCCTGATTCTCAGTCTCACAAGTTTTCTACCATAGCATGTCTTGAAACAGTAATATGGGGAAAAGACCTTAAAAGTGAGGCAGAAATTCCATTCTATGAAATCCCTGTCAATTAGTCATATAGTCTTTGCTTAAATACTCTCAGTTATGTGGAATTCACTATCCAATAAGGCAGCTCATTCCATTTCTGCCCTGCTCTCAGCATTAGGGTGGTCTTCCTTGCAGAGAGCTGAAATTTACATCTTCTCTCTTTCATCAATTGGTCCCATTTCTGCCTTTTGGAACCACATAGAATAAGTTGAATGCCTCTTCTGCAAGACAGCCCTTTAAATAGATGAATTTGGGGAGTACGTATGTCCTTCCATTTAGCCTCCTCTTCTCCAAATTAAACCTTCCCACCCCCAGTTCCTTCAACTGCTCATTATAAGGACAGATTCCAGACCCCTCAGCATCCTGGTGAGTATTCTCTAGATCTGCTTTAGATAATCACTGTCTGTCTGTCCACAACCAAATACAACCCTCCATCCTTGAACCCTGTGGCAAGCAACTCAGATCATACCCAACCTGTGCATGGCTAAGAGTGCCATGCTGCTCCTACCAAGAAATTTCATTGGTGTGGAAGAGAGGAAGGAGAAACTGTTACAATTAAACATTTTATTATGAACCAGACTATCCGGGTCCCTGGCACCAAGATCCGGCTGGCTTTAGTTATCTGGCCTCAAGCTCTGTACTCAAAGTAACTATCTCTCACATATCTATCCTTTCTGGAGACTCTTTCGCCAGAGGAGTATGTTTGATGTGTCTTCAGGTTCTCTGGGGCCATTCTAAACAGGTGCCACTTTTTTCTTGGGGACAACGGTGGTCTGTGGAAAAGAGGAGGAGGAAGGAAATGAAGACAGGTCTGGGCAGTTTGTTAAGTGAAGAACCATTCAGAGAGAGAGAGAGAGAGAGAGAGAGAGAGAGAGAGAGAGAGAGAGAGGAGAGAATCTTTGCCATGAAACTACCAAGTGAGAAGGACCCTTCTAATTAATCCATTCTTCAGACAGTCTAGATGCCAGATTCATTGTTACACTATCTTTTTATATAAATCTGAGTCTGACCAACCAGCCCTAGGATTTGCTGCACTAACGCCTTAAATTGACACGACATTATACACTTAGAATCACAGTATTTTGGAGTTGGAAAGGACCTCAGAAATCTAAACCAAGCCTTCACTTTACAAATGAGTGAACTGAGGTGAGGTGATTTGCCCAAGGCCACACAAGTAGTTATTGACAGAACAAGGACTAGAGAAGTCATGGTTTCTGAATGTGAGGTCAGGGGACCTGTTCTCTGCCCCTCCATGACTCCATTTCATCTTCCTTGTAGTTCTGTGAGGCAGGGGACATAGCCACGAGCTATGAAATTTCCTTCTGAGAGAAAAAGCAGATTGAATGGAAGTCCCATGTAACTCATTCCATAAAGAGCTCTCATCTGATGATCTGGAGTTTGGTTGGAAGATTATTTCAGAATGATTCCCTGCACACTCCAGAGGAGACCTCACGGTTTTCCAAATGTACACTCATTCACACTCACTATTCTCCAGAGTCTCTTCCAAAAACACACAATCAGAAACAAACATGAAGAGGATGGCAGCATACTGAATACAATGAGCTAGGGTAGGAGTGTGCTTAGAGATGTGTAACAAGCAACCCTCCACAGGGAAAAATGTATACATTACCCTTTTAAGTTTTATCCAAATCATTAATGTTTTTCTATCACTTTCCTAAGTCCTAACAATCAGCAAAATAAAAAAAAAATCAACCTCTTATTTGTAGCATTGGCCACGTTCTGAGGTGTAAATGCTTATACTGACAATTTAACAATTGACTTTCAGGGAGCTAGTAAAAGCTTGCTCCTATTAACTAGGGGTCAGAAGACCTAGATCTTTTATCTAGGTTACCAGAGCACCTCTTTGCTGTGTGATCCTGGGCAAATCACTTAGTTTTCCTAATCTGACTTTATTTAGTCATCAGTAAAATAGTAATAATAAATAATAATATGTATGCCATCCACATCATAGAATTGTGAGACTCAAATGAGATGGTGCATGCAATAGTGTTTTGAAAACTAAAGATCCAGACAAATGGAAGGCATCTGGTGGCTCAGTAGTTAGAGGGCTGGACCCAGAGTCTGGAAGACCTGAGGTCAGATCTGGACTCAGATACTTATAGCTATGTGTTCCTGGGCAAACCAATTAGGTGCTATTTGTTTCAGTCTCCTCAATTGTAAGATGGGGATAATAATAGCATCTACCTTGCAGGACTGTTGTGAGAAACATATAATAGGTGCTGTATAAATGCTCATTATTCCCCCTCCCCCCACTCCCTTCCCTTTATAGTCATTTAAAAAAATCATTATCCTCAAAACCACAGGTCTCTGTGAGGCAAGATGTTTTCAGTATGGCAGCTCTTTGGATTGTTTCTCAGCTTCTCACCCCTCTACCAGTCAGAGCATCCACTGGGCACAAGCTCCCTACAATGGACAGTGTTTTAAATAAGTATACGTATGTGTATGTAGACATATACATATACACATGTACGTATATGTAGATATTTGCTTAATGGAGCAAAAACCTCCAATGGTTATAATAGGTCCCACTTCTTGGCCTTCAGCAGTACCTTCTTACGTCATATTCTTTCTTTAGCCTCACTAATTAATTGTTTCCTGGTCCACTTATCAAAATTTTTTTGGCTAAACTAAGTGTCTAGCTGGTTCTCACCACTAGGGGGCACTCAGTACCTGGAAATTGAGCTGCGATTTAGTGGTATAAAGTCTCTTCTGCGATTTAGTGGTATAAAGTCTCCTCACCTCCCACCCTGACACCGGATCAGCTGCCCATTCTCTCCTGGGGGATATCAGCATTGACAATAAGCTCATACTCCCAGGAGGGGAGGGGGCAGGGAGTAAGCGCAGTAGCACTTTCCAGTGGGTGTTCTAAAGAACACAGATATCTCAGAAATGTGACCTACTCCCCACTTACCTGTCCCTACCCGCCCTCCACCCTTTCCTCCACCTTTGCCCTCCCTCACCTGGAAAAGTGGGGAATAGGAAATCGGGGTATGCTGGCCACGGCCGCACCTCATGGGGGAGCAGATGACATTGCTCAGCCTTCAGGAATGATCCCGATAGGCCTCTGGCTCAGTGGACCCTTTTGGGGCATGACTGAGGGGTATTGTCCTGGGTAGTTGGTTTATTTTGGAAAGGACCAACAAACCTCTTTAAGGCCTTGGAGATTAGTTTAAATTCTGGACCGTTTCCGGGTTCTGAGTGCTGCTCCTAAAATCCAGAGAAGGAGATACAAGGGTCAGCAGAACAACGACAAAAGCCGGGGGGAAGCCAAGTTTAGGACAGTGAAAATGGTGCATACACAGAGCCATGCTGAGCCTGGGGTACTTTGGCTCTCATTAATGTTCACTCTAGGAAGATGGACAATGATTCAGGGAAGCAGCAATGAGGGGAGGGGATGGAGGGGGAAGGGGAGCAGGGAAGAAAAAGGAACATGCCAGAAGCTTATAGAAATATACATTCAGCCCATAAATCTCAGCACCATTACCAGCTAAGGTCAGGATAGCACTTTCAAACATATCTTTTGGTCACCCTCCGTTTTCCTTTATTTCCTGTTTCTGTCTCTTAAAATCCCCTGCGTTGTTCAAGACTCATCTCAAAAATGAGCCTTTTTCTGATTTCCAAAATTGTCAGTACTTCCTGCCCCCCCTGAAATTAGTCTGTATTTGCTTTATGTATGTTTTTATAGTTACTTATGTGTGCATTTGTTGTTTTACCCCAGTAGAATGTAAGCTCCTCGAGGGCAGGGACTGTCTCATTTTTCTATTTTCCTCCCCTTTATCTAGCTCAATGCCTTTTGCAGAGTAGGCATTTTCATAAACGTTGAATGGAATGGGAGTGAGGATGGAATGGAATTCCCCAAGGCCCCCAATGATCCTTCTATCCTGATTTCATCCCATTACAAATGTGGGGGGAGATTTGTTAGGCCCTAAGTGGGTCATGAATTGTTGAACAAGACTGAAACAACCAAACAATAAAACAACAGCCGAATGGAAAGGTTCTTGGATTTGGAGTCAGAGGATCTGGGTTCAAATCATGAATAATCATAACTGATCGTTCTCCCTCTCTAGGCCTCATCCCCTCACCTGTGAAACTGAAGGGGGAAGAAAGGGAGGGTTGAACTAGACACGCTTCAAGGTTCTTTTAGTTATAAATACCATTTGTTTCTTTTTAATCTAGACCAGCCTCACCCTCCCCATCTCACCGCCTTGGCCTTAGGAGAAATAAAAAAGAGAAACATAAGAAAACTTGTTCCCAGAGGGGGACTTGGACCATTGGATGAGGTGCTTTCATCTCCTTGGCTTCCCAGGTGAGTCATTCACCGTCAAGGCCTCTGTGTCTGACCACCACCATTGCCTGATTCCTTGAAGCTGAGAGTGGGGGAATGCTGAGAGAGAACCTGAGAGCCACGGAGCCAGTCAGCGTTTTCCAGCTGAGAAGGATCTGAAAGGTCATTTAAGCCAATCTCCTCACATTACAACTGAGGAGGTTGAGGCCCAATGAGGGAAAATATCTTGTCCAATGGCACATTGCTGGTGGAAGAGCTTGTGCAGACCCAACTCTTCTGACTCCAAGAACGGGGTTCTTTCCCCTACATATACCAGGGAAGTCCAGGAGAGTCCAGTGGTGTGGAAGGAGACTGGGCCCCAGGTCAAGAACCCCTGATCCTGATCTAAACCCATCTTGAACAGAGGTTGACTCAACCATTCCCAGACCTCAGTGGAGAACTCAGTTAGCCTAGGGAGACATGTCATCATTCACCCTGACCCCCTATCAGTCCCCTTTCCTCTTAAATCCCAACTCATCCTTTCTAATCCAACTCTACGAAGCCTTCACTGACTCACTCATTTCCACCACAACTTTTTTGCCTGCCCTGCCATGAACTTGACCCAACTCAAAGCTCCTTTAGCAGCAATCTGGGCATCTTTGATGCTCTCATCATGTATCATTTTGTATTATAATTACTCATCTGTGCATTGGGATCATTCAGGCATTGTTCTGGCTCTCTTAGCTGTGACATAACTTTTGACCCTCAATCACGGAGTAGAGCTTAGAAAGGGAGTCCTTAAAAGGCTATGAATTGGGAGAGTGGAGATATGAGAGGAGCTCCATGAAGACAGAAGTATTCTGAAGACAAGAGGCCAACTGAGAGCAATAAAGAAGCCAGACCTGACCCAGGCCAGAGGACACAGGCAAAGGCTTCCCTCCCCATAGTCCAAGGCTAAGGATCAGTTGTCTCAGCTGCCTCCAAACCTGAGGACAATCAGAATCAGAAATAGTAGGAGGTATGAGAGTGAGGGGTAGCACAGGATAGAGAGTAGGCAAGACCTCCCCCTGACGCACAATGTCAGAGGCTAGTACACTATAATTTGGCTGGGTGTCCCTGGGCATGTTACTCAAACCCACAGTGCCCCCAGACGACTTGCTAAAACTATGAACTATTTGGAAGGTGTTCATCTGCATTGGTATAGGGAATTCGTTGCAGGAGAACTCACTACAACTTTGAAATCAGTGGTCTAGGTCATAGTGTCTGTGAGGAAAGCTTTGTAGCAAAGCTCCTAGCATATTCTGCAGGGGCCTAGGAGATGTAGGGCAATGGGGGTATTGTCTTCATTGGACTATAAACTTGGTGAGGGCAGAGATCTGTTTAATGCTAATGCTACATCTCCCCCAGAACCTTAGTGCTATACAAACTGTAGGTGTTTAATAAATAAATGTTTTTGGCTATGAAGCTTGCCTCCATCCCCGCAACAGGGAGGTGGCTGCTTGTGAGTAAGGAACAAGGCAGATGTTGTCAGATACAGCCAATTTGTTCATTATGAGAGGGTTCTATAGGGGTGCGTGAGTATGTGTGTGTGTATGTGCGTGCATGTGTACAAACATACATGTGGGTAGCTCTGGGAGGGTGGGTGGGTGGGGAGACATTCAGAAGTGGCAACAATGTTTTAAAAAGGATTAATAAAATATGTGTGTATTTTTTAAAGAGAAGAAAAATACTGGACATCGCTCTCTGTAAGACTTCCTCAAGAGGCTGCCCTCCACCAGCATTAGTTAGGAAGATCTGTAACCTAAAGCACTTTTGGAGGGACAGAAACATAGACGTCCTTGTCCCATGGCATCAGGGAAACTCAGGAAGCCTGAATTCCTCTCTCAATACCATACTCACCAGACCCTGTTCCCTTGAAGGACTAAAACCTGCCTTTATCCTGAACCTTCTCTATCCCTCAACTTCATTTCCTGTCCCTAAGAGTTGTGGGATAGAGTATCCCCAGGAAGCATCTTAGATGGAATGAGTGGGGTAGGCTAGGCTGGAGAGGAGTGGTACTCACAGGTCAGTAGGCAGAGGATAGTGATTCTTCTCCTTCACAGGCAGCACAAAGTAAGGGATCCGGTTCACGGTGCCCGTCTTGTCTCGGTAATGTTCTCGGTGCATCTGTACCAGCTATAGCTCAAACCAAAGAAGGTGGTGGCAGAGGGGTCAGCCAGTATGTAGGTATGGGCTATAAACACTCACATCTCTGTGCCCCTGGGCCAACTGGGGTCTTTCTCAATCATCTGGACTTGAGCCTGGGGAAAGGCAAAGTCTTTCCCAAGGGAGCTTCCTTCCTGGTCACCTGCATCCTACTTCAAGTGCATTCCATTTTGGGGAATTTCTGATGGTAATGGCCCCAACTGACTCTTACACAGAATTATTTTAGGTGGACATCCCCTCCCCTTCAACTCAGAGAACACTATTCTCCAGGGAGTAGGAGAGATGTAATTGTATGCATTACTGTTGCCTTGCATTATTGGTAGACAGGGCTGTTTATGGGGCAGGAAGAAAGGACAGGAATTTCTGAAGTATCTTTCCCCTAGGGTTGCAGGATTCTTACAGGTAGAAATTCTGAGCTATATTGGGCAGACCTGGGATTAGATTGGAATTGAACTAGAATTTGAGTAAGGCAGCATTCACCTGGATATCTCTAAGCTGAATTTCTACCCGTAAGAATCCTGGGAGTTTGGGTCTTTTTGGCATGATACTGAACATAGGGCTTAAGGAATGAAGTGGAGTTGTGGAAGCAGGTCTAGGCCATTTTATCTAGGCCTGCACGAACCACCCTAGCCCTGAGAATATGCCCAGTATATGAGTCCAGTAGAGAAAACAAGACTGTAGGGCGAATGTCACCTAGGCTGGGCAAAGCTCAAATCAAGTCTCTTCACATGTGACCCTTTGTCCTAGAGACCCTATTTAAGCCACTTCCCACCCACCTAAGGGGGTGGGTTCTTCTCCTATAAGAGAAGCCCTGATTTGATTATAACAAATTCCATGTTCTTTGAGGTTGAGACATACCTGAGGCCAGGGGGATTAGTTCTGATTGCTTAGGTCCATCTATTGACTTATATACTTTTTTCTGTTTCCATGAGTCCTTCAATAAAGCCTATGTCAGTAAACTCACCAAGAGTAGGCCCTATTTCATCCAGTTTGGAGACAAGAGGTTAAGGGACAATAGCTAGAAAGTTTGACCACTCAGGTGGTGTTTCCTAGCTCCAGAATGACCCCATCCATATCTTTTATGTCAGCAGAGGAAAATAACATTCAGCAGGTCATTAAGGGGTTCTTAGAACACCCCCTCCCCAAGATGTTTCCCCTAGTGTTTGGGAAGCCATTTAAGTTCTTTAGGAAGGCTATGAAGGAAGAAGATAGAGAACACAAATGCCTCACCCCTCCTCCCACTGATCCCTCTCATCCTGCCAGGTTACTGGATCCAGCTTAAGCTTGCAGACTCAGAAGCATCTGGAATCCCAAAGGATAACTCTGAAGAAATGAGTTCCTTCTCCCAAACATCACAATGTGGAGCAGAATTCACTCCAGTCAGTCTGGGAGGTCATAGGATCCTAAATTGAGAGCTGGAAGGGGCCCTAGAGGACATCTGATCCACTCTCCTCATTTTGCACATGAGGAAACCAAGGCCCAGAGTTGGCAAAGTCACTTGAATAAAGTCCCCAGAGCCAGGATTCAAAGCCAGGTCTTTTATCTCCAAACCCAGTGCCCTTTTGGGGTGCTTGTAGCAACATCTTTCTCCCAGAGTGGATTCCCAACTCACCTGGTAGAATTGCTTGAGCTCTTCAGATCTGTTGCAGTCAAGGTTATAGCGTGCGTAGGTAGGTGTGACACGGGAATGGTAACCCAGGGCCAGGTTGGGATTTCGAGAGAAAAGTGTTGGGAACTGGCCACCTTTGTTGTGGGAACTACAGCTGGCTGAATTTCGGCAATCTTGGAAATACTTAAAGGTGGCGTTGCCATAGGTTTCCCCAAAGGAGGCGGCCAAATTTGGAACATGACCCTGATACCTAAAGAAGACATGAAAGTAATGAGGTGATTCCTAGGGCAACAGAATCAGTGTGGTGTCATGGAAAGAATTCTGGATTTAGAGTAAAAGGATCTCGGTTTCAATCCTAGCTCTACCACTTTAATAACTGTGAGATCTTGAGCAAGTCACTTAACTTCTTGTTTGCTCATCTATAGGAGGAGAGGGTTGGACTACATGACCTCTAAAGTGTCCTCCACCTCTAGATCTATGATTCAATGAGAAGGAGGGATCCAGACCCTTCTGGATGGAGGTAGACCAGAGATGTCAAACACACAGGAGGCGACACCTGGTTCACAACACTCCCAAGTACAGTCAGAACCAGATTAAAATGTAATTGAGAAATATTTAACAAAAAGAAATAAAAATACAAGAAAACATAAATAATGTTACTATGTTTTTCTAAGTCAATCTGCGACCTGGAGGGATCCTTACACACAGTCTAGTGGTCCTCATTGTTATTTGAGTTTGACAC
This sequence comes from Pseudochirops cupreus, assembly GCA_028627135.1. Classification (NCBI taxonomy): domain Eukaryota; kingdom Metazoa; phylum Chordata; class Mammalia; order Diprotodontia; family Pseudocheiridae; genus Pseudochirops; species Pseudochirops cupreus. The sequence continues at coordinate 185,283,230 of CM053581.1, read as the reverse complement.
CAGTGATGGCTAGGTCAGCTTGGAAGTCCCTTAGAGGCTTTCTAGGGTGACCTGAACAGCTGTCCTTTTAGGTAGGAGAGAAAGCAGGAGCCTTGGGGCTTTCTTAGCAGCAAGTCTTACCTCCATCCCTCCAGTGAAAGGCTCCAGAAACCCCACATTGACCATTCATTGATGAAAAAAGCATTTATTAATCACCTCCTCTAGCATATGCCAAGCACTATAAAGGCACTGGGAATGTCTAGAGACAAAAATGAAACAGTCCTGGGTCTTAAGGAGTTTTTTTTTTTTCTGTTGAGGGAGATACTATGTACAAACATCGAAAATACACACAGAGCAAACACAAAACAGATAGAGAGGGGAAGCACCAGCAGTGAGGGGCATCAGAAACAGCCTCATATAGAAAGTGAGGTTTTGAGAGAAAGGAGAGATTCTAAGAGGCAGAGGTGGGGAGGGTGCATTTCAGGCATGGGGAACAGCTAAGACAAAGGCATGGAGATAGGAGATAAAGTATTAATTTCCAAACATAACAATAATAATTTGTTAACAATACATATTTATTTATTAAAGTATAATCCCATTTTAGGGGAAAATGGAGTGTACAGAAAGGGTGCAAAAGAGGGTCTAGGACAGAGGATCTATCCCCAGGTAAGATCTTCCTATTCCTCCCTTTTATTGTGAGGAATAAGTAATAATGGTGATAGCTAACATTTATATAGCAGTTTTAGGCTTGTTTGCAAAGTGCTTCACAAATATCATCTCATTTTGTCCTCAAACCTTGGGAAGCAGATACTATTATTATACCCATTTTCTAGATGAGGAAATTAAAGCAGACAGAGAAGTGACTTGCTCATATGCACGTAGCTAGTAAAGAGTCTGAGGCTGGATTTGAAAATGGGTCTTCCTGACCCCAGGTCCAGTGCTTTATCTACTGCACCACCCAGTGGTAGCAACCTGGTGATGCATGGCCATACTACCTACTGTGCACCAACTCTTGTCCGGTCTTAGAAGTTAAGCAGTGTTGGCCCTGCTTAGTATAGGATGATATAGGAGAAAGAGTACTGAATGGGGTGTGAGGAGACCTGAATTCATATCCTACCCTTGAAGCTTACTATCCATGTCACCATAGGCAAGTTAGGTAACATTTCTCTGTGTCACTGTTTCCTCAACTGTAAAATGGGGGGAATAACAGCATCTATTTCACAGGGCTGTTATGAGGATCAAATGAGATAATATACATAAATTGTTTTGCAAACCTTAAATTGTTATTATTATTATTATTTAATCATATAAATAAATAAATGTTAAGTTAAAAATAAATTGTATATTAATAAATAAATTTTATATTTAAATAAATAAATATTATTATATAAATAATTCATGTAAATAAATCACATAAATAGGAGATAGGGCTAGACCTGTGATTTCTTGGTATTTGATAAGGAACTTCTGGGTGAGGAAACTTCCTTTACCAGTACAGATTGACACCTTCTCTACTGAGACATTTACTCAGAGCATGGAAGAATTCACTCAGGATCACATGGCTGGTATTTGTCAGAGGTAAGACTTGAACCTGGATCTTCCTGGTTTTGATGCCAATTTTCTATTCATTGTATAATCATATGTACTCTTGCATAATTGTAAACAATTATTATTACTTGGATGAAATCCTGCCCAGGAATACTTGGTTCTGTCATGCCATTATGTGATTCCATGAGTCCAGAGTCTTGTCTTATCCAAACTTTATACCTGTTCTCTCTTTTATCTTTATGCTTTCCCTACTCAACCAGGAGTAAAGGAAAGTTTCTGGACACAGTAGGTTGTTGCGTAAATATCTGTTGCATAAATAAATAAATGAATGAATGAATGGATAGAAAGATAGACAGATAAATAAGTAAATAAATGAATGAATGAATGAATAATCTTGTCCAAGGCCAAGGTCTCTCACAGCATCCGGGGCCATCTCCAGTTGTCCTGATCTATATCTTGCCACTGGACCCAGAGGTCTCTACAGGAGAAAGTGAGGTTGGTGACCTTGCACAGCCCTCACTCACTTAAATCCAATTCACGTGCAAGTCATGGCATCACCTCCCAGATGTTATGGTTCTCTTTGAGAATGAAGGACAAACAACAATCTAGTAAGTGTCCAAAGCAGGATTCAAACCCAGGTCCTCCTGACCCTAAGTCTAGTCCTCTATCTACTAAGCCATTCAATTATACTTATATGCAATGAGCAAGTTGTTTCCCCTCTCTGAGCTTTACTTTCTCACTGTAAAATGAGGGAAGGGAATTAACTGGATTCCCTGCAGTAAAGTCCTTTTCATTGTTATATTCTATGATTTTCCAAGTCTCCTCTATGGTCCTCCACATGCTACGGGGGACCATGTAATCCATCATGTACAAGAGACATATATGAGAATTTGGGGTCTCTCTGATCCTTTCCTTCAGAGTGTGGGTCAGTTTCTGCTACAGAAAATAAGAAACATTAAATCTACGTTTGATAGTAGAATAGATTCAGTAGTTGAACAAGTAGCCATTAGTACGCACAATGCCTGATACAGAGTATGCATTTAATAAATACTTCTTAATTGATTGATTAATGGTTCTTATTAACTTAAAAGGTCTCTAGGAAAGTGCCCCAGGACTCCATCCTTGGCCCTATTCTATATAAAAAATTTTAGTGACTTAGACAAAAGTGTAGACCAGTGGTTTCCATTTAATGGTTTCAGAACACCTATGGGGCTTGGGAGGAAAGTCCAAGGGGTTCACAGTAAAAATTCTTTAATGCACCCTCAGCGGTAAACAATTGCACAATTATATTACATATGTATTCACATACACACATCTGACAACAATCATGTGCACATTGGAAGCATTATAGATTTGTTTCTGCAGCAAAATCACCGTGATCATGTACACAATGAATCTGAGATTTTGGTGTTTGTGTAGTGACTCACTTCTGACTAAGCTAAGTGTATATATTCTTGCAGTTTCTCAGACTGTGGTCATATTGTTTCCAAATTGTCACACGGGTTCAACATTCTACTGCAAACCAATTTCCAATAGATGCTTATGCATGTGTATAACCTCATTTATGTTACGTACACTGCACCAGACCAGCTCCTTTGTTGCCCACTGGGAGCCTGTAGTCAGATTTTATGTTTTATAACCACATGATCATGATATTATTAATATTTGCATCCTTGTAGCACAAAGACAGACCCTTTAAAAACTATGATTTCTGGACATGTGCATTATAAGTCATCCTAAAATCATCCTGGACTATTACACACATTCTGCAGAAACAAACATTATATTGCTTCTCATTACAGTATTATCTGTTCTCTGACTTAAACTTATTCTCCCTTTATGCTGCTGGTGTTCTATCTGGCAGATTTTCAAATGAACTGTCTGGCAACATTGGTCAGTCATTAGCAGAGTTTCTGTGAGAGAGTAGCTGGTGCACTGGTGATGGAAGAGAAGAAAGGCATAACTGATCTTTACAAAGATTATCGTGTATGTAAACTGTGTAAAATGAAGCAGTATGTGCAATTGAACCTTAAGCATCCAGATTTGGGTTCACATTTTAGCAAGTGCAACTCTGCTTTTAAGGCAGCTCAGTGGCACAGTAGAGTGTGGGACCTGAGTCAAGAAGACATCTTTCAGAGTTCAAAACTGGTGTCAGACACTTACTAGCTGTGTGACCCCGGGCAAGTCATTTAACCCTGTTTGCCTCAGTTTCTTGTCTGTAAGATGATCTGGAGAAGGAAATGGCAAGCTACTCTAGTATCTTTGCCAAGAAAACCCTAAATGGGGCCACAAAAAAATCTAATATGACTGAAAAATGATTAAACAATAATAACTTTACTTTTGAGCATGCATAGTTTGCCTAACATTTGCTATGTCCCCTACCATGTGGGTGGGGTAGTGTAAAGCCAAGAACAAGCAGCTTTTCACAAGAATGCTTCCATCCTTTGCAACTAACTTTATCTCTCAGGGACCAAACAGACCAAGTCTAATCCTTCTTCCCAGCAACAATCCTCTCAAATACTAGCAGACAGCTATCATGCCTCTTCCATATGTCTTCACCAGGCTAAATAATTCCCTCTTTAGACTAATTGATCCTCAAGTATCACAAGGTCCTAATTGAAAGACCTTTTTCTCATTTCCTCTTGTTTCTCTGGTGCTTTTGACACAGTTGACCTGGCTCTTTTGAGCCTTCATTTTTTTTTTCCTTGGATACCCTCCTCCCTTGCTCCAGGCAAATGATTTCATTTCTTATTTCAGTGAAAAAGATTGAAGCTATCCAGCATGAACTATTGATTCACCCTTTTGTTCACCTCAGTAAATCCTTATGTCTATACGCTAACTTTTATCCTTTTCTCTAATGTTAGAGGAAGAATTATAGTGGAACCTGTACTTTCCTTAAAAAAGATGAAAAAAATTATTTTTCATTATTAATTCAACAATCATGAACCAACACAAACTTCTCAGTTTATAAAGAATAAGAAAGTGGATTGTATAAGAAACTATGACCTGTTGGGCATAGACTTTTTATTTTATTATTTTTCTGACACAGTCTAAATCTTTATTGTAATTTCTTTATTACTGTTTCTTTTGTTGACTTTAACAGAAACTCAGTAACATGGTATCATCTCTAATTTACCCTTGATAAGAGACTTCTCCAAATCAACCCTAATTTTCCTTGTAAAAATTTTTTTTATTTATTTGTAATTTTCAACATTCACTTTTATAACATTTTGAGCTTTAAATTTTCTCCCCCTCCTTCCCCTTCCCCCTCCCCAAGACAGCATGCAATCTGATATAGCGTCATACATGTACAATCATATTAAACATATTTCTACATTAGTCACGTTGTAAAGAAGAATTAGAACCAATGGGAGGAACCATGAGAAAGAAGAAACAAAAGAAAAAGAGAGCAAATAGTATGCTTCAATCTGCATTCAGACTGCATAGTTATTTTCTCTAGATGTGGATAACATTTTCTATCATGGGTCTTTTGGAATTGTCTTAGATCATTACATTGGTGAGAAGAACTAATTCTATCATAGTTTGTCATTGTACAATGTTGCTGTTACTATGTACAATATTTTCTTGGCTCTGCTCACTTCACTCAGCATCAGTTCATACAAGTCTTTCCAGGTTTTTCTGAAGTTTACCTGCTCATAATTT
>CM053581.1:185265769-185277940 GCA_028627135.1 Pseudochirops cupreus | reverse complement strand
TGTTGTAAAGAAGAATTAGAACCAATGGGAGGAACCATGAGAAAGAAGAAACAAAAGAAAAAGAGAGCAAATAGTATGCTTCAATCTGCATTCAGACTGCATAGTTATTTTCTCTAGATGCGGATAACATTTTCTATCATGGGTCTTTTGGAATTGTCTTAGATCATTACATTGGTGAGAAGAACTAATTCTATCATAGTTTGTCATTGTACAATGTTGCTGTTACTATGTACAATATTTTCTTGGCTCTGCTCACTTCACTCAGCATCAGTTCATACAAGTCTTTCCAGGTTTTTCTGAAGTTTACCTGCTCATAATTTCTTAAGGAATAATAGTATTCCATTACATTAACATACCACAACCTGTTCAGCCATTCTGCAATTGATGAGTATCACCTCAATTTCCAATTCTTGGCCACCACAAAAAAAGCTGCGATAAATATTTTTGTACATGTGGGTCCTTTTCCCCTTTTTATAATCTCTATGGGATACAGACCTAGAAGAAGTATTGCTGGATCAACGAGTATACACAGTTATAACCCTTTGGCATAGTTCCAAATTGTTCTCCAGAATGGTTGGATCAATTCACAACTCCACCAATAATGCATTAGTGTTCCAATTTTCCCACATCTTTTCCAGCATTTGTCATTTTCCTGTTTTGTCACGTGTGCCATTCTGGTAGGTGTGATGTGATACCTCAGAGTTGTTTTAATTTGCATTTCTCTAATCAATAGTGATTTAGAATGTTTTTTCATAGATAGCTTTAATTTCTTCATCTGAAAACTGCCTGTTAATATCCTCTGACCATTTATCAATTAAGGAATGATTTGTATTTTTATAAATTTCACTCCGTTCTCTATATATTTTGGAAATGAAAGCTTTATCAGAGACACTGGCTGTAAAAATTGTTTCCCAGCTTTCTGTTTCCCTTCTAATCTTGGTTACATTGGCTTTGTTTGTGCAAAAACTCTTCAATTTAATGCAATCAAAATTATCCATTTTGCATTTCATAATGTTCTCTATCTCTTGTTTGGTGATAAATTCTTCTGTTCTCCATAGATAAAAACACATATTAAATTTAACCAGGTAGTAAAAAAAAATAAATTTATTTGTATCTCTTCTGCATTTCTGTTTGGCACTCATTCCTTCTAATCTTTGAATGTGCTCCTTTCCCCCTCCCCCATGGAAAATGTTCAATTCTTCTATTTCTAAATTTCTCAGTTTCTGCTGGCTCCAACATATCCATCCACAAACAGAAATGCCCTGTCTTGAAAATCAACCAAACAAACAAACAAACAAAAATGAGCTTCCAGGGTCCCTTCTAGCTAACCAGCCTATTTCCTCCTTTCTTAGTCAAAGACCTTTAATGAGTAGTCAAAACCCACTGTCTCCATTTCCTAGGCCTTTCTCCATAATTTCCTAGAAACTTATTATTGCCTCTATAATAACAAAAACACCCTTTCTTGAAAGTCACCATACTTCCTCATTGCCAGATTCCAATGGCTCTTCTCTGTCTTTAATCTTTTTGACCTTACAAGATCACACCTCCCTTTTCTGAAACTAATTACAGGCCAGATTTAAACACAGGTCTTCATTTCTCACACTCTATTTACTATGATACAAAATGCAGACCAAGGAAGTTGACCAGGCTAAGAAGCCTGGAGGCCAGGGTATTGGCAGGACTAAGGGATAGGGGTGGTGATGATTACAAGCCATTACGGACTTTAATGAGGAAGGTAGGAGAGTGGCTTGGATATCCACAGGTGACATCAAGAAAGATCTGGAAAGGATAGAGTGAATGTGAAAGGAAGGAGAGGTGGCAGCAGAGAGAGGGTCTGAAAGTGAAAGTAGGGGGCTAGGAGTATGCCAATGTCTCCTCCTGACCACGTGTGCTGGGGAGAGGGGAGGGGGGAAAGGAAAGAAAGAGGAGCAGCCATAGGAGAGAATTCTTAGTTGTTCTCAGGATCAAGCAAGGCTTTAGTGAACACCAGAAGATAAAAAAAAAATGAAAAAAGGGAGAGATCCATGGTGAAGGAGAATCTGTAGCTAAGTGGCATAGTGGATAGAGCACCAACCCTAGCGTCAGGAGGACCTGAGTTCAAATCCAGCCTCAGACACTTACTAGTTGTGTGACCCTGGGTAAGCCACTTAACCCCATTGTCTCCAAAAAAAAAAAAAAAGAACTGAGGAGGGCTCCAGAAGGAAGGTATAGTAGACAGGATAGCTGAGACAAATTTAGATAAGAATATGGGGAAAGACATAAAGGGAAAGGGATTTTATTTTATTTGTTTTAATTTTTATTTTATTTATTTTTAGTTTTCAACATTCATTTCCACAAGATTTTGAGTTACAAATGTTCTCCCTATCTTTCCCTTATCCCCCACCCCAAGATAGTGAGCCTACTGAATACTCCTTCCCCCAATCTGTTCTCTCTTATATCTTCACCCTTCACCCCCCCTAACTTTCTAGTAGGGCAAGATGGGTTTCTTTACCCCAGTACCTATGTATCTTATTTCTCAGTTGCATGTAAAAAACCAATTCCTCCCTCCTTTTTTTTTTGCTTTTTGGAGGGCAATTGGGATTAAGTGACTTGCCCAAGGTCACACGGCTAGTTTTTGTGTTAAGGGTCTGAGCTGGATTTTTGAACCCAGGTCCTCCTGACTCCAGAGCTGGTGGTCTATTCACTGCACCACCTAGCCGCCCCTAAAAAAAAACAAAACAATTTTTAAACATTTGTTTTTAAAACTTTGAGTTCCAGATTCTTTTCCCCCTCTTCCCTCCTTATCCACCCCCCACTGGGAAGATAAGCAATTCAATATAGACTGCACATGTGTAGTTACCCAAATCATTTCCATAGTTGTCATATTGTGAGAGACCAAATATATTTCCCTCCATCCTATCCTGCCCTCTACTTATTCCATTTTCTCTTTTGACTCTGTCCCTTTTCAAAAAATGTTTGCTTCTAACTACTGTGTCCCCCAATCTGCCCTCCCTTCTATCCTCCCCTCTCTTATCCCCTCCCCCCCATTTGGGAAAGGGATTTTAAAGGCAGAAAGAATACAGGCAGGTGGGCCCTAGATGAGACAAACTAACTGCAGGTTCAGTCATGGGGGGAACAGGGGTGGCCCATCTGATCTTCCTTTTCCCCTGACCTCTTCTGACAGTAACCTCCATCCCTCCAAGGGCCTACTTTCCCACCTACCCCATTCCCAATTTGTTAAGAGTGTGGCTGGCAGAAGACTAGAAGACAAGAGGCCTAAGAATAACGGTCTCTGGAGCATAGCAGGAAGTGGAACACCCTGCTTACTCCTCAATGTCAGCCCCTGAGTTAAGCCCTGATTGCCCCACCCTGGGTATTCTTCTGCCAGACCTCTCCCTGTGTCTACCCCAGACCTGTAGTCAAGGCCTGAAATCTCTCCCTTGTTTCTGACTAGGTTAATCCTACCACAAAGGACTGGAGAACCAGAAATAGAAATCTAATCTAAAGCACCAATTCTTTCTCTGCCTCCACAAGGGAGTGGGGAGAGGAGAGCTGGGGAGATTGGGGTGGACAGGGTCAGTAGAGATATAGGAAGACCAGAAGTTATCTCACCCTTGTCTTAGGTCTTCTATGACCCATGAGCTTTTCCTCACTTACTCCAGGACTCTTCTAATAATTCATCATAGTCTCCAGTGGTATTTAGGCTTTCTCCAGGGAAAGGTACAATACAAATTTGAGGTGCTATTGTTATTCTTCTTGTAGCCACCCCCAGACTCTCTGTTCTGTTCCTCCTCTGCACACTGCTTTCCCACTCATCGAATGGCAGAATATTTGCATCCAAATGGAAGCCTTCTCTCCTCCGCCCTCCTCCCAGGACTCTGCCTGGCTTCCCTTCTGGGGTTGCTGTGAGAGTGTTTCTCCAGCTCTCACATATGTGAGGGTTCCTCATAGAGATGCATGTTTGGGCCCCTGCTGCATGTCCAGCTCCAGGGGGCCCAAGCCTGGAGGGGATATGTGACCTTCTTGGAAGGTATTCCCCAGTAGGCACATGGGGATGGTTTGGTCCTTTGGAAGACAAATGCTGCTGGCTCCACTTGTTGATTGGTGATTATACTTAGTAGAGATGCAGTTTAGGGGATCATAGATTTAGGTTTGGAAGATGTTTCAGAGGTCATTGGTCCCAACCCACTCATTTTACAAATGGGGAAACTGTGGCCTAGAGAAGGAGAGTGAGTGACCCAAAGTAATGTAGCTAGTGACAGAGAGAAGATTTGAACCCAGGTCCTCTGACCCCCAAATATATCACCGTTTCCATTATACTACAGTGGGATATGATGAGTTGTATAGCAGGACCTCAGACATTCTCTAAGCATTTGGCACCAGCTCTCAGCTCCCCTTCCTCTCCCCCACCCCATGTACACACCAGAGAAAGTGCATGGCAGGGCACCAGAGAGGAAAATCTTTTTGTCATTGTTGCTTCAGCAGACCAGGAGTGGGACTTTGCTGTACAATAGGAGAAATCCCCTCCTTCCCTCTTAATAGCATCAGCTCCTCCCTGAGCTAATATCTAACATTAATTACTGTTACCATGAGCCATCAGGGACACCAATTGTAGCTTTATTAACTAATTAACTTGTTCATCTTCAACAGTTCTCTCCTTTCCTCCCCTCTCCAACAGCCCACCCTTCTTGTTCCTAAATTTACTGCTGAGAACAAATGGAAAAGCAATTTTTAGGCAGTCATTAAAAGATAAAATGGCAAGGGTGGAATGGGCCCAGAAGAAGCAGAATGGGAGAACTAAGTCTTAGAATCTTAGGGTTGGAAGGCATCTGAGTGCACCCATCAAGTGTAACCTTCCACTCATTCCATTCCATTTCATTAAACCCCTAGGGAGCTGGCACCTGGGTCAGGAATATTTAGAGTCAAGTCATACCTCTGGCTCATACTGCCTGGAACCCTCAGCAGGTTCCTTCACCCATCAGCACTGTACTAGGCAACACACCAGAGAAAGTGCCAACCTACATAGGTAGAAGGAGTTTGGAGTTCTTTATTGGTGAAATGACAAGGCACTGTTTTAGGTGCTGGGATACAAGGACAAAATAAACAAAAGAATCCCTATCTTCAGAAAAACTTACCATCTACTGGAGGGAAAAAAAAATATGTATGCCGGTAAATTTGGGCAAAAATTACATTTTTTTTTTAGACTAGACCTGTGATTTCAGCAGGAGGCGGCATTGTACAATGGAAAGAACCCTGCCTCTAGAGTCAGAGGATCTGGGTTCCAATACAAAATCCATAGAAAATAAACCCAAAGGAAACTTTGTGGGAGGGAGAAGCTGTAACAACTGGGGGCCTCCTTATATGACAAAGCATTGAATTAAACCATAAAGGGAGCTTCTTACAGATTCAAAGAGGCAGGGGGCAGGAGGGAGTATCACTGGCATGAGTCACAGCCTGAGCAAAGGCATGACGATGGGAATGAATAAATGAAAAGCATTTGTTAAGCATTTACTGGGTGCCAGACACTATGCTGGCACATAGTTATGGGAGATGGGAGATGGAAGGCTATATTTGGGGAAAAGCAAGTAGTTCAGTATGATGGGAACAGTAATTCATAAATAGCCTGGAAAGACGGTCTGGAGCCAGGCATCAAAGGGCTTTAAGTGCCAAACAGAAAAGCATGTAATCCTGAAGGTAATGGGGAGTTATTGAAGTTTCTTTAAAAGAGGAACAGGATGGACAGAAATAGGCTTTGGAAATATCAATACGACAGTTGCTTGGAGGATGGATGCCAAAGAGGAGGAAATGGAGGCAGGGAAGCCCATCAGAAACCTATTACAATAGTCTAGGTGAAAGGCAATGATGACTTCAACCACAGAAGGGACTATATTTGCACCTAGTATAGCAGTATCCTGAGGCACAATCCATACAATTCCTCTAGAAGGTACTGGAGACACGGATTTTTGCTTGGCATCTCCAATGTCTAAGTAGCATGGTACCTGGCACACTGATCAACTGAATACCATTGGAGTTGCTTCCCAAGTCCTGAATGCAGTAAAGAGGTATTGTTCATTTACACAAATGGTTTAAAAGGAGTGAATGAGCAGAGGTGAAAGTGACTTGAGAAATGCACAAAGAGCCTCTTAAGGTGACTCTGACAACTGTCCTATCACCTACCTTTTTAGAGGAAATAGGAGAAGAGAAAAAACACTCTGTGTTATTCCCAATAATTCCAGCCTGTTTTGTAGCTCTGGAAGTCACACTCCTGAAAAGACCAGAAGCCGGTGTGTGTGTCTGTGTGAGTCAAGAGATGGTTGCTGAGCACCCAACAATGGCTACAATCACAAAGAGTAATGACTTTGGGCAAGTCACTTGAGCTGCCTTGAACTAGATCAAACCATTAGTTAGAGCTTCATGCCTAGATTATTTCCAAAGCTCCCAGGTAATGCTTCTAGATGATTTCTTTTCCAATTTATCCTTCATATTTTGAGCAAATTAATCTTCCTAAAACACCATTTTGTCATGTCACCCCTTGTTCAAAAACCCACAATGGCTCCCCATCACTGGCAGTTTCAAGTCCAAACTCTAGGAGACTATAGTGGATTTAGAGCCAGAGAGCCTGGTTCAAATTCTTGTACTGCGTGTTGGACTTGGGCAAGCCATTCACTTCCCTTTGAGCTTCAGGTTCATCTGTAAAATATAGGAGTTAGACTAGATCAAGGGTGGGGAACCTGTGGCCTGAAGGCCACATGTGGCTCTCTAGGTCCTCAAGTGCAGTCCTTTGATTGAATCCAAACTGCACAGAACAAATCCCCTTAAAAAAAGATTTGTTCTGTAAAGTTTGGGTTCGGTAAAAGGGCTGCATTTGAGGACCTAATAAAAGGATTTGTTCTGTAAAGTTTGAATTCAGGCAAAGGGCCACACTTGAGGACTTACAGGGCCACATGTGGCCTTGAGGCCACAGGTTCCCTACTCCTGAACTAGATGGGCTCTAAGGACCCTTCAATTTTAAGTTTATCACATGAGACTCTTAATAGACGTCACGTATTTAGAGTTGGAAGGGACCTTAGAGGCTATTTCAAATCCCTCTTTTTAAAGAGAGTAAGACTTAGGCTCAGAGATTTGCCCAAGATTACAGTTAATAAGTGTGAGAGTAAGGGTTTGAACCTATTCCTCTGACTCCACAACCTGCATTCTTCCTGTACTACTCTTTCCCCTTTTCAATAAATCAGATTTTGATCTAGTAGTGTGTCATTCCCACAGAGGGCTGGAGATCATGATGCTACCCTTGGACCAGGTCTGGCACGGAGGACCTCAGATCTTTGTCCTTGACTTCACATACAGACTGATGATGTGAAGTGCTAAGCTAAGGGAGTAGGTGAGGACAGCAATAAGGACCATGGGTAGAAGAGGTTTACATGGCAGCAAGTAGGAGGAAGGTGGGAGGAAAATTGGGCAAGTGTTTGAATGGAAGCGCTCCTTGGATAAAAATGGAAAAGAGAGAAAAGGTAGGTAGATACTTTAAAAAAAAAATCTAACAGACATAGAAGGCCACTTGTCTCTAAAAAAGGCTTATGAAGTCTTGCAAGATTCTTACAGAAGGGGCGGCTAGGTGGTGCAGTGAATAGAGCACCAGCCATGGTGTCAGGAGGACCTGAGTTCAAATCTGAACTCAGACACTTGACACACTAGCCATGTGATCCTGGGCAAGTCACTTAACCCCAATTGCCCTGCCCTCTCCCCTCCAAAAAGCAAAAAGAAAAAGAAAAGAAAGATTCTTAGAGAAGACTGAGTCTAATTCTGTAAAAGTGTTCAGACTAGGTGAAATGAAAGTACCCAAGGATCCCATACCCCTCACTCTCTGCACCAGATCTCTCTACTGCACCACACCTCAGCAGCTCTGTGTTTACTCCCTGGGCCTCAGTTTCCTCATTTGTAAAATAAGTGATTTTGGATGAGGCAACTTGTAAGAGCCTTCCCAGTTTTAACATTTTGGATTTTCCTATGATTCTGTCTCCTGGAAGTGAATATGACCAAGCTTGGTATGGCAGGGGCCCTTCCTACTCCTAGAAGATCTCAAGGGTCAATGTATAACTGCAACAAACCAAGGTTAAAAAGCATGGGAAAGTTGGGATTGGGGGAAAGAACCATCTGTCTTCTGAAGAATGGGCCTAGTTAGGTCCTTTGCCATCTATGGATAAGCAAGGTTTTTTGTCTTTTTCCATCCATTTCACCCCTTTCCAGCTGAAAGTGATTTTCTCTCAATCCCCCTCCCCCTCCAACTCCTCTACAGAAGTTGGCTGGTGTTGCCCTAGAGTGCCAGCCCGGGAACCCTATTTGTTTTCCACCTCCTGCCTTCAGCTCTTGGGGCTGGCTGGGAGAATCAGCCCCTGTCCTGTCACTAGTGTGTCCTGAATAATAACGACGATTATGATCATGATAACTACTACTACTACTACTATTACTGCTGCTTCTGCTGCTGCTACTACTTCTACCACCATCATCATTAATAGGGCACTTTAGCAAAGAGCATTCCCTATCTCATTGGAATCTCACAACAGCCCTGGATGGTAGGTAGTGGGCCAGGGGTAACTATCTGGGAAACTGAGGCTCGGAGATGTTAAAGGACCTGCCCTTGGTTGCATAGCAAGCACCAGAGGCAGGATTTGAACCTTGGCCTTCCTGCATGCAGCCTTCTGTCCTGGGCCGCCAGGAGGCCTTTGATTTTGTTCTGCAGACACCTATCCCTTTCACTCGACCCTAGGCCCGCCCCGGGGACCCGCCCCGGGATTTCTCTACTAGCAGCTGTGGTTCTGGAGAAGCTCAGACCCCATGGCTTACCCGGGCATGAGGCTGGGAGGTACGTAGGTGGCATTGTTGCCAGTAAGCAGGGTGCCCGCTGAGCGGGAGGCCATGGCCTCGAGGCGAAAGCGAAGGTCGTTCGCCGGGACAGCCGGCAGGCAGAGGGTTGCTGGGGAGAAAAGAGGACAGGAGATGACCTGAAGGCTCCTGCTCCAGGTTCCTTCGCTAGGCTGAGACTCGGAGGAAATGCGTCCCTCCCTCCCTTTCTCTTGCCACAGCGATCCAAGCGACCAAGTAAACAGCTCACCCGTCACCGGGCAACGGCGCTCGGGGCCCTGGCAACCCAAGCCGGCAAGAGCGTCCAGCCTTAAACTTCACCGCAAAACGCATGCCTCCCGAGGGAAGAGGGAGTCTCGTTCTGCTGCTCCTGCTGCCTTCCATGCTAGTCCCAGTTGTAATGTGCTTTGCACTCGACAATCCAGGATCATCTTTCCTGGAAAGAGGACTGAGTTTGAAATCAGAGGACCTGGGTCCGAAAGCTGGGTTTCTGTATAGATGGCACGCTCATCAGATTTGCAAATGACCCAAAGTTAGCCAAAACAACTAACATGGGGTATGACCAAATCAGGATCTAAAAGGATCTCGCCCCACTAGCGAACTTTGTAGAATATAATAAGATAAATATAAAATAAAGAGAAATGTCAAAGTATTTTCAGCATTTGATTAGGGACAGGATACAATGAGAGTATCTATCACCTCTCTTCCTGGAAAACACACTCTGCTTAATGTCACCTAAATTCTTCTTACCTTTTTTCAGCTGTCACCTTACACTAACGATTCACATGGAATTTGTAATCTGCTAAAACTCCAAGATCCTTTTCAGAACCTTTATCCACCCATGGCTCCCACATCTTATGCTTGTGATGCTGAAAATACTTTGACATTTCTCTTCTGACTCCAAATCCAGGTGTTCTTTCAGTGGGAGGAGGGTTGTCTTGTGTCCTTAATAGATCAGTTAAGGATCATGCATTTAACTGTTTCTTTTCCTTTCCAATCAGGCATCCTTCTCTGTTCTCCAACTAATCCTATCTTTTCCCTTTTCTTTCCCTCTTCCTCTTCATCTGTGCTGTAACCACTCAGGAATATATGGGAGCATTGTATCATATGGGGATTTCTGATAGCTGTTTTCAAGTATTTGGAGCATCTGTCATGTGGAAGATACTTTAGATTTGCTCTCTTACCTTGGCCCCAGAGCCTAGAACCAGGAGCAATCAGCAGCAGAACAAAGAAGCAATTTAAGCTTGATGTCGAGAAAAGCTTGTGAATGATTTGAGTTGTACCAAAGCAGAATGCAACCAAGTGGTGGAGGGGATAGAGCATTGGACTGGAATCAGGAAGACACTTCTTCCTGAGTTCAAATCTGGCCTCAGACACTTACTAGCTAGCTGTGTGACCCTGGGCAAGTCACTTAAACTTACCTCAGTTTCCTCATCTGTAAAATGAGCTGGAGAAGAAAATGGCAAATCACTCCAGTATCTTTGCCAAGAAAATCCCAAATGAGGGTAATGAACAGTTGGACATGATTGAAATGACTAAATAACAACAACAAAAAGTAGGACACAGAATAACATTGAAAGAATCAAAGGTTCCAGAGTCAGAGGACCTGGGTTCAGATCCCACTTTTGAGACTTACTACATGTGTACAAGTTACTTAATCCATCTTGGCCTCAGTTTCCTCATCTGTAAAATGAAGAGGTTAGAAATAGGTGACCTCTGGGGTCCCTTTAACCTCTCTATAAATCTGTGAATGTGCTCCCTTGAAAGGCTGTGGGTTTTCCATCCTTGGAGGTCTTTAAACAGGATATATGTCATTTGGGTGGTATGCTTTGGTGGGGATAACTTTTTGGCTAGAGGCTGGACTTAGAAAACCAAAGCATTCCATTTCAATTCTAAGATTCTATGTCTCTTTGACTTTGGTTCCCAGCCTAACATGTTCCATCTACTGCCAGTTATCAACATTTTTAGTTGCTCCTGTGCTGAAGCTAGCAATTCTGGTGCCTTTGGTAGCAGACAAGATACTACGTACCTTAGGACAAGCTTCACCAAAGCCACAAAGAAATCAACTTTTAGAGATGAATTTAGTTGAATTTGGAGGGAGACCTCAGGAAGAGTCCTCAGAACACATGGTGCTATGGTAAGAGAGATAGAGACCCCATGGATACTACAAGGCAGATGCTGGTGAGACTGCCCAGGGAAAGGAAGCAAGGTAAGGTGAGATTGGAGAGTTATCCATTCATTTTCGGGTAGGTGAGGGATGAGGAGGGGGAACCTCTCTTTTAAACCGATTATTTTTGCTAGCTATGCACTAAGATCAGTTGTTTCTACCTTCAGAAGGAGCACAAGTACTGTTAAAATCCCCTAAATTTCAGCAACGTGGGGCAAAACCCCAGCTGTCCCATTCTAGTTTCAACCTTTCTGTGCCCTGTGATTATTTCTTGGGTTCCATTAACACAACATCCCTGCACAATGTTCCAATTTTCATTCTCTCAGATGCAATACTTTTACTACTCTCTCCCCTACTCTTCTCATAACTCCTTCTTCATGTCTCCCAGCCCTTCAAACTTCTACACAAAATGGGGTGGAGACTGGAGGGTGAGGTTTTGGGCAGGAGCCGGAAAACCCTTTATTTTTTTAATGAGCAAAGTAAGTCAAAACATGCCCATACACCTTATTGTTTGCATTTGAACACAGTTGCGTTTTTGTGTGTCTCTTTTGTTGTTCAGTCTTGCTCCCTGCATGTGAATGTACAGGATTATCATCTGTCTTGGAATTCAAGCTTCAAGAAAGCCTTTTGTTAATTACTGCATTAACTCCCCAGTACTATGTTTGGCTCACGGCGGTGTCCAGTAAATATGATTTGCCAACAGTGGTGATGATAATGAAGAAAAGTTCAAGTTTTTGCATAGAGGACTATCCAGCAAATATTTCTCAGGCATGACGATCATGAAATTGGGAGACTGAACAATCAGAGAATGATTTCTGAATGAAACAGAAAAGCAAAAGAGGAATACAGATGCATAATGTGGTGTACTAGATAGAACTCTGGACCCAGAGCCAGGAAGGCATGGATTCAAATTCTACCCCAGTCATGTCCTAGCAGCATATGCAACCCCAAGCAATCGTTTACCTTCTCTGTATATAAGTTTCCTCATCTACAAAATGAAGTAATTGAACTCAGTATCCTCTAAGGTCCCTTCCATCTATGATCCTACAATTCCCTGCTCTTAGGAAATTTTCCCAGACATCAAGGCTGAATGTGCTCCCCCCCCCAATCTCCCTTGATTCTAATGCTTCCCCTCTGTAACGATACTGGGATTTGAAGATCTTCCA
>CM053581.1:185249245-185265269 GCA_028627135.1 Pseudochirops cupreus | reverse complement strand
ATAGACTGGGGGAGGGGGACACACTGGGATGACTGTTTTGGGGCGGTGGGTGGGGGAAAGAGGGGGTGAAAATATGTAACTCAAAATCTTGTGGAAATAAATGATGCAAACTAAAATAAAATTTAAATAAATCAAAAAAAAAAAGAAAGATTCAGTTTGAGGGGCAGCTAGGTGGCACAATGAATAGAGCACCAGCCCTGGACTCAGGAGGACCTGAGGTCAAATCCAGCCTCAAACACTTAACACAGAACTAGCCATGTGACCTTGGGCAAGTCGCTTAACCCCAATTGCCTTCAAAAAAAAAGAAAAGAAAAATTCAGTTTGGTTGAAAGGGTGACCCCATGACAGGTGGATCCCCTTGAGCAAAGAGACCCTGGAAAACTCTAAGGCCAAGGCTGTGACTGCTGATCGAATGGAGAGGAGAGGAAATAGTTGGGGGCTAGATGAGGAGGAACTTATCTGTCCTCGTAATTTACTATTTTAACAAATTATTCTTGCTAAGTAGGGGATACTCTCCTGGAATTTAAAAAAATTAGAAATTTTCATTTTCCTTTAAAAGTATTTAATACCACTACTATGTCTATATCCCAAAAAGATTTTTAAAAAAGAGGAAAGGATCTATTTGTACAAAAATATTTATAGCAGCTCTTTTGTGGTGACAAAGAATTGGAAATCAAAGGGTTGCTCATTAACTGGGAATGGCTAAACAAATTGTAGTATATATTTGTGAGGGAATACTATTGTACCATAAGAAAAGAGGAGCAAGATGCTTTCAGAAAAACCTGTAAAGACTTGCATGAACTGATACAGAATGAAGTGAGCAGAACCAGGAGAACATTGTACCCAATAACAGCAATATTGAACAATGATCAACTGTGAAAGACTTAGTTATTCTCAGCAAGACAATGATCCAAGACAATCCCAAAGGCCTAATGCTGAAAAATGCTATCCACCTCTAGAGAAAGAACTGATGGAGTCTGAATGCAGATGAAAGCATACTATTTTTTCACTCTTTTTTTTTAAGTTTTCTTCCACAAAATAATTAATAAATGTTTTACAAGATTGTATGTGTATAACCTCTATCAGATTGTTTACTATCTTAAGGAGAGGGAAAGGGAGGGAAGGAGGGAGAGAGAGAATTTGGAATTCAGAATTTTAAAAAATGAATGGAAAAATAGTTTTTACATATAATTGGGAGAAAATATTTTTAAATCTACATTTAAAATTATGCATGCCTTAGGGCAAAACTCCAGTTATCCTATTTCTGGATGGTAGGATGTTAAAGGCACAGGAAATGGAAAAGTGACTTCTGAAGTTTGCCCCTAGGAAAGGACAAGCAAAAGTTTCTTCCTACTTCCCTCCTCTGCCACCTGTTTCCATGGCCCAGAGCAATGTAGCAGCTCATACTAATGCACGACTTCTCCCTTCTCTCTCTTTCACTTCTGTACCTTTTTCTTCTCCCTGCTAAAGCAAGCTCTTTCTAACCAAAATGGCTTCTTCTCCTGCCTTATGCTTTCATAATATGATCTCTCCCTACTCTCATGGCCCAGAAATGAAGCTAAATCTCTCAGAATTATTGATCAATGACAACATGGCTTTATGACCTTGGGGCTGGCTATTTTAGTTGTTTGTAGTCCCTTCATTTTACAGAGGAAGAAACTGAGGTTCAGGAGAGGGGGGAAATTATTTGCTCAGAGTCACATGACCAGTTAGTTGTAGATCTCAGATATGAATCAAGGTTGCCTGACTCCAATTCTCCTGTTTGCTATACCAGACATCCTTTTGGAACATAGGCGTTTGGGGAAAGATCCTTATTTATAACCTTATCATTAATGATAGGAAAATCATTTTTGTTTCCAAGTAGCCCTTGAAACTCAAATTTGGACCAGACTTATAACAATTACCAGAGGACTCGCCTACATAGCAATCCCCTACTTATTCTCTCCCATTATACAAGAGATTTGTCCAAAGGACTATGTTTCCCACAAGGCTTGAGACTGGAATAGTATTCCAGACCATAGGGTCGCACATCTACAGCTGGAAGGGGCATAAAATAGATCTACTTCTATTCCTTCATTTTAGGGATGAAGAAACTGAGGCTCAGGGAGACTACGACTTGCCCAAGGTCACATAGTAATCATTAGAATCAGATCCCCTGACTCCAAAATGAGTGTTCTTTTCACTATATTTTGCTGTCTCCACCTCCCCACCCCCCAAACAAAGTACTATGTATATCCCCCCAGTGCTAATTGGATCCAAAGAGGCTCTCTTCATGTCAAGAGGTTTAAAGGGGGTTACAAGATCCATGGAGGTGAAGGAACGATAAAGTCCTGAACTGTAGTGAGGGGAGATCACAGTGTAGAAGGTATTTTGAACCTCTTCTGTCCCATTTGCACCATAAAAGCAAGCTTCTAGCTTTTCTTTAGCCAAACCCAGTGTACAGAAGTGTCTACCTCGACCTATCAGCACAAAGTGATTATATCTTTCCACCATTTTCAAAAGTTAGAGAGATTGAAGGGAAATCAGATGATAACATTTGTAGAGAATATTTTGCTACTTAATTCATTCCCTTGTTATCTGTTTTTTTTCATGTTTTAATTAAATACTTTTTTCTTTTTTATAGTACTTTTTCTCCAATTACAAGACAATTTTTAGCATTCTTTTTTTTTTTTACAAGATTTTGAGTTCCAAATTTTCCTCCCCCACTTCCTCCCCTCCCCTCTTCCAAAAATGGTAGGCAATTTCATATAGGTTATACATGTGCTATCATATAAAACATATTTCCGTATTAGTCACATTTGTGAAAGAAAAAAAAAGATCAAGAGGAAAAATTATGAAAAATAACAAAATGAAAAAAGTATGCTTCAATTTGCATTCAGAGTCCATCAGTTTCTCTAACTGGACATAGAAAGCGTTTTTCTTCATGAGTCTTTCGTACTTGTTTCAGATCATTGTGTCGCTGAGAAGAGTCTAGTCATTCATAGTTTATCATCATATAATGTTGTTGATACTATGTACAATATTTTCGTGATTCTATTCATTTCACCCTGCATCAGTTCATACAAGTCTTTCCAGGTTTTTATGAAATCTACCTGTTCATCATTTCTTATTGCATAATAGTATTCCACTACATTCATATAGCACAGCTTATTCAGCCATTCACCAATTGATGGGTGTCCCCTCAATTTCCAATATTATGTTACCATGAAAAGGGCTGCTATTTTTTTTTTTTTTTTTTTACAAATGTAGGTCCTTTTCCTTTTTTTATGATCTCTTTGGGATACAGACCTAGAAGTGGCATTGCTGGATCACAGTTTGGTTGCCCTTTGGACAGAATGGTTGGATCATTTCACAACTCTACCATTTTTCCTGTGTTGTTCCTAACTTTTATTGTTTTCCTTTTTTGTCATATTAGCCAAGCTGATCGGTGTAAAGTGGACATCAGAGTTGTTTTAATTGGCATTTTTCTAATCAAAAGTGATTTAGAGTACTCCTCCATATACCTATTGATAGCTTTGATTTCTTCATCTGAAAACTGTCTCTTCATATCCTTTGACCATTTATCAATTGGGGAATGGCTTCTTTTACATTTGACTCAGTTCTCTATATATTTGAGAAATGAGTCCTTCATCAGAAACACTTGCTGTAAAGATTGTTTCCCTGATTTCTGCTTTCCTTCTAATCTTGGCTGCGTTGTTTTTTGTTTGTACAAAAATATTTTTAATTTAATATAATCAAAATGATCTATTTTAAATTTCATAATACTCTTTATCTTTTGTTTGATCATGAATCTGTAACTCACTTAACTTCTTTAAGAATTTGGATGCTACACCACTTGGTGTGTGTATGTATTAATATTTAGTATTGATATCTCTTCATTGTCTGTAGTGCCTTTCAGCCAGATGTCCTTTCCTTCCTTATCTCTTTTAAGGGCTTTGTCTGAGATCAGGATTGCTACCCCTGCTTTTTTTTTTTTTACTTCAGCTGAAGCATGATACATTCTGCACCAGTCCCTTACCTTTACTCTGTGTGTGTCTCTCTGCTTCAAGTGTATTTACTGTAAACAATATATTGTAGGACTCTGGTTTTTGATCCTCTCTGTTATCTGCTTCCATTTTATAGGAGAGTTCATTCCATTCACATTCACATTTATGGTCACTAACTGTGTATTTTCCTCCATCCCATTTTTCCTCCTATTTGTCCTCTCTCTCCTTTCAGCCTTTCCCTCCTCACTAGTGTTTTGCTTCTGTTTACCACCTCCCCCAGGCTGTTCTCTCTTCTGTCATTCCCCACCTTTATGTAATCTCCTCCCTTCCTCCTTTTCTGTCAGGTAAGACAGATTTCTACATTCAACTGATTTGTGTATATTATTCTCTCTTTGAACGAATACTGATGAGAGTAAGGTTCAAGCAACACCCATCACCCATCCTCCCATTTTCCCCTCCATTGTAATAGTTCTTTCATATGCCTTTTCATATGAAATAATTTATCTCATTCTACTTCTCCCTTCCTTCTGTACCCAATGTACTCCTCTTTCTCATCCCTTAATTTTTTTTATGTCATTCCTTCAAATTCAACTCATACCCATATACTCTATCTATGTATATTTCTTCTAGCTGTGCTATTAGTGGTACAATTTTTAAGAATTACAAGTAACATCTTCCCATATAGGGATGTAAACAGTTCAACTCCATTGAACCTCTTATGTTTTCTTTTCTGTTTTTCTTTTTAGGTTTCTCTTGGTTCTTGAATATTGAAGATCAATTTTTTTGTTCAATTCTGGTCTTCTCCTCAGGAAAGCTTGAAATCCTTCTATTTCATTGAATAACAATTTTTCCCTTGAAGTATTATGCTTAATTTCACTGGGTAGGTGATTCATGGTTGTAGTCCTAGTTCCTTTGCCTTCCAGAATATCACGTTCTATGACCTCCAATCCTTTCATGTTGCAGCTGCTAAGTCCTATGTAATCCTGATTGTGGCTCCCCAATATTTGCATTGTTTCTTTCTGGCCACTTGGAGCATTAGTTCTGTAACTTGGCTATATTGTTCCTTTGAGTTTTTATTTTGGAATCTTTTTCCTGAGGTGATTGGTGAATTCTTTCAATGCCTGTTTTACTCTCTGGTTCTAACAGGGTGGTTTCCCTTCATAATTTCTTGAAAGATGCTGTCCAGGTCCTCTTTTTTATTATAGCTTTCAGGTAGTCCAATGATTCTGACATCATCTCTCCTGGATCTATTTTCCAGGTCAGTTGTTTTTCCAAAGAGCTATTTTACATTTTCTTCTATTTTTTTCTTTCTTTTGAATTTGTTTGGTTCTTGATGTTTCATAGTCATTAGCTTCCACTTGCCCAATTCTACCTTTTAAGGGATTGTTTGTTTGCTTTATTGGATTTTTGTATCTCCTTTTTCCATTTGGTCAGTTGTACTTTTTAAGCAGTTATTTTCTTTTTCCAAGATGTTGACTCTTTTTTCATAATTCTCTTACATCATTCTCATTTCTTTTCCCCTATTTTTCTTTTACATCTCTTATATGATTTTTTTGAACTCCTTTTTGAGCTCTTCCTTGAGTTCTTTCTGGGCTTGAGACCACTTCCCACTTTTGTTTGCGGTTTTGCCCATAGGTGTTTTGCTGTTGTTGTCCTCTTCTGGGTCTGTGTCTTGTTCTTCCCTGTGACCAAAATAACTTTCTATTGTCAGATTCTTTTTTTGTTGTTTTTTTTTTCTCATCTCTTTTGGCTTTTTCCTTTCTTTAAAATTTAAGCTCAGTTCTTGGGGTGCGAGGAGCACTGTCTCAGGCTCTTTGTGCCAGGGACTGCAGGCCCTGGTTTTTTACCTGGTGCTATATTAGCATTGACCTGAGGCACATGGGGAACCCTTGTATCTGTTGCTGCACTGAGGGAGTAGAGTGGGAGGGTGACTGGTGCTGCTAGAGGCTGTAGGGGTCTGGCAGCTTATCTGATGCTGAGTGGTAGCTGGTCCATTCTGAGGCCAGTGGGGTGTTTCTGCATTTCCCCCAGGCTACACTGAAGCATGTGGCAATCTGATTGTTGGAGATTGTCTTTTTGTCCAGGGCTACACTGAAGTATGAGGTGGTTCTCAGATCTAGAGTCCGCCTTGTTCCCCTGGCTATGCTGAGGTATAGGGCAGGGAGTGGGGAGGGGAGGTCCTAGTGTTGGTGCTTGCCTGCTTCACTTCACTGGGGCTCAGGATCTACACCTAGTTTGCTCAAGTGGGGCTTGCTGTTGGCTTGCTGGAACCTAATTTTATACTTTTTCTATTGGATTTGTATGTCACCACATCAGCAAGAATTCATCTGTGATTTAAATTAATAATCTCCAAAACGGCCTTTTTGGACCTGGCTGTACCTGGGATGAGGGATGCTACATATACAGCTTAACATTTCTTCTTATTGAACATTTCTCTAGGTCAAGACCACTTCTCAAATTATCATCTTATAAAATGTCTTCCCAAGCACTGGCAACCTTAGTAATCTGCAAACTTAATGGACGGTGTGTCCAAGAGGGATACTACACGCAACTTAACTGAGTCTATTCATTCTGTTCGATCCTTTTTTATATCACAATATGATACACTACCTGGGTTCAAGGAATACTGAGCCAGAAGGGTAGGGAAAATACCTTCCTGTGGCTTTATTCTCTTAAATGAAACAGATAACATTTGTAACTCTACCCCTCCCTTAGCATCCAGAGATTAGAGGGAAGCGAACAGGATTCTAGAGGTCTCCATGTGGCAGCCAGAAGACCATTTGGTTAGGATGTTCTCAGCAAGGCAGCTTCACCATCAGAGGTCCCAGGAATGAATCCGAAAGGAACTAGAAGAAGAAGAGAATATTCAGGAGGTGCTGGGTGCTTCAGGAAATTCTGCTTGTTCTCATGGGATTGTTCTGATATAGTCTTTATGGCTTCTAATTCTCTCTGATCATGTTATATCTCTCTGGAAGTCCCGACTCTTTTTCAAAGGATTATAGTCATCACTGATATAGATAACCCTCCCCCTCATTTTACTGATGAGGAAACTGAGGCCCAGAAAGATGAAGGGACTTGCTCAGTCACAAGCTAATTAGTAGCTAATCAGTCAGTTACTCAACAAATATTTATTAAGCACTTACTGTGTGCTGGGCTCTGTGCTAAGCACCAGAGAGGTCACTAAATGAGGAAGTATAGAGGAAAAAATATAACCCAGAATAGAGTCTTGGGGGACACTCACAGTTAGTGGGTGTGACATGGATGGAGAATCATCAAAGGAGCATTTGGAAGGATAGAAGGAAACCACAAAAACTTAGAGAGGAGAGAGAATCTAGGGGAACGTCATCAACAATGTCAAATTCTGCAGAGGGACAAACCAAAAAGGATAAAAACTGAGAAAAGGCCATTAGATTTGTCAATTAAAGGGTCACTGGTCACTTCGGGAAGAGCATTTTCAATCAAATGAGGAGATCAGAAGTCACCTTGCACGGAGGGTAGAATAAAGTAAGAGGATAGGAAATGGATATGCTTTGTGTGTATAGCCTCCTCAAGGAGTTTAGCTGAGAAGGGGAGAAGAATGAACAAGAGCTACCAGGGATAGTAGGATCAAATGAGGATTTTTTTTTTTAAAGAATGGGGGAGAACACTAGAGTGTTTATTGGTAGCAGGAAAGGAGTCGGTAGACAGGGAAATATTGAAGATATAGTGGTTATGATAGTGGGAGCAAACTGCTGGAGAAGATGGTGTGATGGGATCCAGGGTACATGTCGGGAGGGGGGTGCTCCTGTCAAGGAGAAAGCCCAGCTCTTCATCTAAGACAAGAGTGAAGGAATAGAAAGTGGGCAAAGAAGTCTGAGTGATGTGAGATGAGGCATGGGGGAGAAGAGGGAACATTCCACAAATGGCCCCAGTTTTGTTTTTTTCTATGAAGCATCAAAATCCTCACTTAAGAGGGTAGGGAAAGTGAATGCTGTTGGAGGCTTAAGGAAAGACAAGAAGGTTTGGAACAACTGCTGTGGAGAGTAGAATAGTTAATGGCAGCTCTAGGATTCAAACTCAGGTCTTTAGCCTCTACATCCTGGGCTCTTTCCACTATACCAGGCTGCCAGTAGGATCCCAGGAAGTTTGAACAGAGAGGGACTTTTCAGATGAAGTCCAACCTTTTCCATTTTACAAATGAGGAAAGTAAGATCCAGAGAAGTTATGTGATTTGCTCAAAGTCACACAGCTAGAAAGCTGGACTGTTTCCCTTGTTTTTTCTGTTGTTTCAGGCTCAGTTGGGACCTAAAAACTCAGGAGTCAACACGATATAACGGAAAGCCAGCTGAATGTGGAATCAGAAGATCTGCGGCCAAATCATGACTCCTCCACTTATTTACCTGTGTGACCCTGGATAGGTCATTTAAGCAATCAGGGACTTAATTTGCCCCTCTGGAAAGGGGGTTGAACTAGATATCTCTAAATCTATGATCCTATGAGTTCTAATTCCTTCCCTGTCTCATATTATAACTTCTGTCTCTATAATCTTACATGAGGCCTGGATATCTCCACTCTACTCTGGCACAGGCCCTTCTCACCTCATGTCTTTCTATTGTCATAGTCTTCTAATTGGTCTCCCTGCCCCAAGTCTCACCTTGTTCCAGTCTATTCTCCATTCAGCCACCAAAGTGATTTTCCTAAAGCTTGGGGCTGACTGTCATCACTCCCTCCAGTCAATAAACTCCATGAGCTCCCTAGTACCTGCAGGATCAATTGTAAAATCCTGTTTTTGCTTTTTAAAGCCCTTCAAAACCAGCTTCCTTCCTACCTTTCCAATTATCTTACATGTTAGCTGCCTCTACATGCTCCATGATGCTGCCGTATTGAGCTTCTTGCTGTTCCTGGAATGTAATATTTCATGTTCTGACTCTGGGCCTTTCTCTGGTGGCGCTTTTCCTTGGGATGTTGTCAACTCCTTACCACCACTCCTACTTTCCCAGGCTGCCTACAAGACTCAGTTCAAATCCCACCTGCTTCCTCCTACTAGTGCCTTCTCTTAGACCAGAGATTGCCTTCCATTGATATCATATCTCTTATGCAGATAATTTTTTGCGTATTGTTTCTTCCATTACACTGTGAGCTCCTTGGGGGCAGAGAGTGTGTAATCACCTTCCTTTGTATCCCCTAGCACAGGTGCCAGCAAATAGTGAGTGCTTATTGAAAGACCAAGTGACCTTCTCTGCACGTCAGTTTACTTTCCTATTGGATGGAAGTGGATAAGCTGATCTCATGGGATGGTGGTAAGGCCTAACAGTGAAGGAGAAGGGCCTTGTGCAACAAGGACCATATGAGAAACTGGACAGATGCATTAATTGTGTTCCATGATCTCTGCTTGGACTATGTGTGTTCCATTGGTGGAACAAAATGGAGATCATCTTGAGGGATCCTGTTTCCATTCTCCAATCAGGGATTTGCTATTTCCTTGTCTTCCCCTTCTGTACCTTTATAAGATGCCTAATTTAATATATTTTTTTTAATTCCAGGAAAAAGAACCAATCTTTGCGACCCTGAAAGAATCTTCTCAACAACATAAAGACTAAGACTTAGGTAGCTCTTTCCAAAGAGAGACTAGAGGTGCCTGACTTTCTGCTTTGTAACCTCCTCTTGTCTTCCCCTCTCCTTTCCCTTTCCCGTCTCCACTTTTATAACTTCTGCTGGAAAAATTTCCTTACTTCATAAAATCTGGGGACTTGGACATGGCATGTTCAAACTCTGCGAAAGACAGCATATGGTCATTGTCCAGGTCTGATTCTCCCAATATCTGCAATAGAGAAAGAAGAAATGAGGAATCCCAGAGACGGAACAAATAATAAGGTAGAAAAGGGGTAAGGAAAAAGGCATTGATTGAGGCGCCCCCTGGCTTGGGCCCTTTGATCAGAAATTCCCCAGGGTCATCCAGTTGGCCTTGTTTTAGAGGAAACATCTGCTGGGCAACCCTGGCCCTTTCCTACTCACCTTGGGTGTGAGCTCTGGCAACCCCACGCTATTTACAACAGCCAAGCTGGGCTGGAGGCCCTAGGGAGCCTTGTCCCTAGAAGGTACAATGCCATTTGGAGGTGGGAGAAGTGGATTGGATTAGATTTTTTTAAGTAAGTAACTCTACAAAGTAGTGAGCTTTCTATTCCTATACCCTCCAAGGATTTGGTGTTGTCTGGTTTTATGCCAGCTCTACCCTCCTTCTTTGGCTGGTAGGGCTCCCAGATAACATCATGCAGAAGACTCAGGGCCAGGGCATACGTGCCCTTTTCCCCCATGCAGTCTCCTTGCATTAACTCTCTTTCATGCCCCCAGTACACAGAGGCAGGCACACAGTCCCTGCTGTGGAACCAGATTTTGCCATTGGTGGGTGGGGGAAGGATATAACAGCTAAAGAGTTGTAACCAGCAAAATCTACACACGGGACAATAAACACAAATGCACCCTTG
This sequence comes from Pseudochirops cupreus, assembly GCA_028627135.1. Lineage (NCBI taxonomy): Eukaryota > Metazoa > Chordata > Mammalia > Diprotodontia > Pseudocheiridae > Pseudochirops > Pseudochirops cupreus. The sequence goes on along the minus strand of CM053581.1, from coordinate 185,254,819 downwards.
ATTCCAGGGACTGGGATGGTGGAAAGGGACTGTCTCCAAGTAGAGAGTAAAGAAATAGGGCAGAAGAATTCATTCCGAGCGCAGTCAAGTAGGGGAGGGGAGGAAGAAGCACACTCCGCTCGACCTGGTAGCAAGTACTTAATCAATGCTACTTGACTGACTGGAAGCTTCTTATTTTTAAAAAGAAAAAAGTATTCCTGCTGAAGGAATATAAATGCTGCTAGCATTCTCTACATTTCAATACCCTGGGAAAAGTCTTAGTTATCCTACCCTAGCTACAGTTTTGATCTCTTTTTTATGTTATTTTATGAACAAAATTGATGGGGAAGATGGTAGACTAGAGCACAAGAGAAATGGAGTCATGGAGCACTCAAGTCCAGCACAAATGGGGTCTTCTACCCCTTAGGAAAGGGAGAAATGCCCCTGAATCCAGCAGTGGGATTGCTATAATTAAATGTCGGGCTACCATTTATGTGTCAAAGGCTTGGCCAAGTCTTCACTCAAGGACCTGAAATACTCTAAAGGCAAGATGAGCTAGCCCTAAAGGTACAGTAGAAAAAACACATGTTCTGGAGTCAGAGACCCCAGGTTCAAATCCCACATATAACTTGTGTGACCTTGGGCAAGTCGCTTAACTTCCCTGGGCCTCAGTTTCCTCATCAGTAAAATGAGGGGCTTGGACTAGATGACCTATGAAATCTCTTCTGGCTCTAGACCAGCGGTTTTCAACCTGTGGGTTGCGACCCCTTTGGGGATCAAATGACCCTTTCACAGGGGTCACAGGGGTCGCCTAAGACCATCAGAAAACATGTATTTCCAACGGTCTTAGGAACCGAGACACCGCTCCTCTATCCATCTCCAGGCGGGTCTGCCCACATGCAGATATGCCCACATACGAGTATTAAAGTGTCACGGCATCAGGAAGGTTGAGAACCACTGCTCTAGACCTATGATCCTATGATTTCTCTTGGCCATTCCTCAGCATAACCCAGTTGAGAACCCTAAAACTACAGATGGCAAAGACTCACTCTGTGGCCTTGAGTTAAAACTTGGAACATTTACCATGACGCTTCTGGGAACTTCCCCCTATGCCTCCCCCACAAAAAAAGGGGCAGGGGGCTGAGTGAGAACAAGAAGATGGCCCTAGTGAATGTAGCTTACTTAGCTATGGTATCCAATTACTTAGACCAAGGTCACATGTTTGATCCCTATGTAAAGCCAGCATTTTGCAAATATATGCTCTTGGCTGGCATGAGAGAAAATTTGGATGTTGCAGATCAGTCTCTCTCTCTCTCTCTCTCTCTCTCTCTCTCTCTCTCTCTCTCTCTACTAGGGGAGGCTAGGTGGCGCAGTGTATAGAGCACTGACCCTGGAGTCAGGAGGACCTGAGTTCAAATCCAGCCTCAGATACTTAACACTTACTAGCCATGTGACCCTGGGCAAGTCATTTAATCCCAATTGCCCTACCCCCCCCCCTCCAAAAAGCAAAAAAAAAAAATATCTGTCTCTACTGCCTTCCTAGTTTCCTACTTGAGGGACCAGATGATTGAAGGTTACACTTGAGACACCTCTCCCAGACCTTATGGGCCCCACCAGTGGCGAAAGGAAGGTCCGTTTTCACCCTTCCTCCCTTGACCCCCTCCCATCAGGTACATACATGTGTAGTCAGATTCTTTAGCAATTCGTCACCCACATTAGTAGTGTTTAGCAATCGCTGGATGATGCAATGGAGGTCATCCTCATCAATGAAGCCGTTCTCATTAATATCTGCTGAGAAGAGGCAACTCTTCAACATAATGAAGAAGTTGAGAGGGATGGGTAGGGGAAGAACTTCCTCTTTACCTCACACCATTAAAGGTCAGTTACACCAGTATAGGCAGCTAGGTGATTCAGTGGTTAGCATTCCAGGCCTGAGCCAGGAAGACTCATCTCGCTGAGTTCAAATCTGGACTCAGACACTTACTAACTGTGTGATCCTGGGCAAGTCACCTAACCCTGTTTGCTTCAGTTTCCTCATCTGTAAAATGAACTGGAGAAGAAAAGGGCAAACCACTCCAGTGTCTTTGTCAAGAAAACCTCAAATGGGGTCATGGAGAAGTGGATGTGACTCAAAAATGAATGAAAAGCACCAGCAAGATAAATAAAAAGTAATTAATGGGGAGGGAACTAACAACTAGAGGGGAGTAAATTAGAAAGTGGCACTTGAGTCTTCAGGGGAGTTGAGGATGACAAGAGGTGGAGGTGAGGAGAAAGAACCATGTGAGGCCTGAGGCCGGCACAAAGACACCACGATGGGAGGTAGAGTGTCATGCACCGGGAAAAGTGAACTGGTCAGTCTGCCTGGCACCTCCAGAGTTTGAAGAGGATAATGAGCCTTGAACGGACCTTGAAAGAGAGACTGGAGTCAGGCTGTGGAGGGCTTCAGAAACCAAACAGAGGAGTTCATATGACTCCTACAGATAATAGGAGACCACTGTAGTTTCCTGAGTAAGGAAGAAATATGAGGAAAACCAAAACTGACTTAGAAAGAAGCCAATTCTCTATCAAGTGGACGGTCTTGGCACTGACAGTAACTTATCAACAACCCTGTGAGATAGATAACAGGATATAGTTTGGAGCTTTGATTTCATTGTTATGTGGAATACCCAGATAAAGAAATGTATCAGTACAGATCAGGGCATACTCTGCAACATGGAGTCTTAGAGAGCGGGCAGGAACCCTGAGAAGCTAAGTTACCTGCCCAGTTGTATACTACCAGTAGGTATTCCACCTCACCCCACTCCCCCACCGTCCCCACTTCCTGATTCCCAGGTTATTTCTCTCCCCATGACACGAAGCTCCCTCTCTTGTAGGTAATACAAGCATTATTTATTCCCATTTTAGAGATGAGGAAATGGTGGTCCAGCCAAATGAAGGGATAGACTCAGAATCACATGGCAAATAAGTGTCAGAGCTTGGATTTGAACCCAGGTCCCCAGTGCTTTTTCTACTATACTATGCAAAAGAAGAAGGGATAGAAGAAAGAAAAGTAAAAATTCATGAGGGATTCATTTGTATGATGGACACCAACCAGATGTTTTCTATTTCTATTGAGACCAGACTATGAAGAAAAGCAAAAATCAACTTTTGGGGAGACTGAGATTCAGGGGCAATCCAGGACTAAGAAAGGAATTCCAGGAGAAGCATCATATTCTATTCAATGGGTTCTGAAAGATGGCACTTGGACTGACTTAATCCAGGGTCTACAAAAGGGTGAATATGTTTCTTGGTCCCTTCCTAAAGGATGCTCAGCAATCTATCAGTCACACACAGAGTGGTAGGGACCAGCTCTAGGACTAGCCTTCCCCAGCTATAGTAGCCAGAATGACATGGAAGTATCTCTTCCTACCAGCAATAATGCCCCTCTCCTCTTCCAGCCCTGTTCCTCACTCCCAGACTTCCAAACCATGCCCTCTTTCTGGAATGGAATTCCCTCAGTACTTGGGCCTCCTTACCCTGGATCATACAACCACCCCTGTTAGGAAGGTTTTTTTTTCCTCATTTACACCTACCAGGGAGTGATCAGTTTTCTCCTTCTAGACCTGCAAATATGTATAAGCTCGCTACACAGCTACCAGGAAAAGTTTTTTATAGCCTTTTTCTTCTAAGTTAATGGAGGGTTAGCTTTGCAGATGGAAAGCTGGACTCAAAATCAGCAAGACTTTGTTCTTCCTCAGACTGATCGAGTGACTCTGAGCAAGTCATTTAATCTCTTTCTCCTTGCTGTTCTTTGTACAAGATAGTTCATCTCCCAATTTTAAGTATTTTCACTGGCCATCTCCCATGCCTGAAATTCCCTCCCTCCTCATTTTCATTTCTTGACTTCCTTCAGATCACAACTAAAATCCTACCTTCTGCAAGAAGCCTTCTTACATTAGCATCTCCCCCTCTAAGACTGTTACCAACTTATCTTGTTTGTACATAGTTGTTTGCATGTAGTCTCACCCATTAGACTGAGTTCCTTGAGTGCAGGGACCATATTTTGCCTTTCTTTGTTTCCCCAGCACTTAGCACAAGGCCTGGAAAATAGTAGGTGCTTAATAAATGCTTGTTGACTGACTGCCCCAGGCTACTTGCTCTCTTAGATGCATACAATTTAGAGAAGAGGCACAGATCTGCATCTGTGTTATTACCAAACACCATGAAATCACAGGTCCAAACCCTTCTCCCTTTCCCCCTCAAATTGTAAGGTGTAAGTTTCCTAACCAGTATCCATTTTTCTTTTTGTTTGCAAGGAGGAAGTTTCATGTGGTGTCATTATGCTAAGGTAAGCATAAGGAATTACAGTTGAAAGAAAAAAATTACCTCCTAGGAAATATAATTCCTCTTAGAATTTTTTGGGTGTTTCTTGCCTTATTTTGTGGGAAAAAACCCACCTCAGTCAATTTCTCCCTTTCTTGGATTCAGACAGTGAGCTCCGGACCCCATTACCTCTACTAGGTTGCCCCTGCACCCTTCCTTGGTGAGCTTTTCCTTTCTGACTTGACCTTTTCCCAACAAATACAGATTTGGGTTCCTTTTCAGCGTCTTTTAGGGAAACTCTGAGGCACCCTGTTCCTTTTCTGCCTTCAGTCACCTCCTCCACAAATAACTGACCATCCTCACTTGAGATTTCATGACCTTTCTTCATCATCACCCTTTGTCCAGTTTTGGAACCATGAACTGTGATCAAATCAATTATTTCCTTTTTTTCTGGATAGGATGTTTCCATCTATTCCCCTATAGCCAGGGATTTACTAATAAATGTTTTATACTTGAATATAAAAAAAATGCATACACCACACACTTTTAAGTTTAATATGCATTATGATCATTTTCTTCACCACTTCTTAAGTCTAGAGAATCAACCAAATGAATCAAGCTATGACAGGTAACATTTGCCAATTTCCAAGGCATAAGTGCTCATGAAAATTTAACAGTCACCTTTACCAAGGAGCCAGTTCAAGCTAGCACTAGCATATTCCTAGCTGAAATTGTGGGGGGTGAAATTGCCAGGCGGGAAACATGGAGAAGCAAGAGGAGAGAAGCATCTCCAACCCCCAAAGTCTTACTTATTTTTATTCCTTGAGTACTGTGACCCTCAACGTATCTTACCATAGATGCGGAAGGCATACTCAATCTTCAGGCTGGGGCAGGCCTGGGCACTAAATACAGAAGCCATTCCCAAAATATCTTCAAATGAGAAGACATCATCATGGGAGAAGACTCTGCAGATTCTGTCTCTGAAGGGGTTAACCTGCTGAGCAAGGAGGAAGAAAGTTATGTCCACCGTCCACACTCTGGTGTTCACTGCCTGTGTCCATGGTTCGAGCTTCCTTAAAAGTTAGTTTAATTGATAGCTTTGACTTCTTGTTTGTACATAACTGTTTGCATGTTGTCTTCCCCATTAGATTGTGAGTCCCATAAGAGTAGGGATTGGTTTTATATCATAACCTTTTCCAGATTATCTGACAACACACACACGCAGCATATTATATATCTTATAATATATAATATAACAATATCTCATATAAAAATTATAAAATCAATATAATA
>CM053581.1:185183627-185248745 GCA_028627135.1 Pseudochirops cupreus | reverse complement strand
TTTTGGGCCTCTTTTGTCGTTTGAGTTAATCTGTTTTTTAGGGTGTTAATTTCTTCAGTCAGATTGCTGACTCTCTTTTCATGATTTGCTTGCAACATTCTTATTTCTCTTCCCAATTTTTCTTCCACTTCTCTTATTTGGTTTTCAAAATCCTTCTTCAGCTCATCTCTAGCTTTAAGGCAATCTTCATGTTTATTGGAAGCCCCTGGTGGGGAAGCTCTGCCTGTGCTGTCTTGCAGCTCTCTGCCTTGGTCCTTCTTTTCTTCAAAGAAGGAATCTAGGGTTTGACTGCTGTTCTTACCCTGCTTCTTATGCTTATTCTTACTTATAGTTGGTCAGTCCGTGATTTTTTTTTTAATCTCCTTGGGGCTCTGCTTCCAGAAGGGAAAGCTCTGTTCCAAATCGCTGGGGTCCTCCCCTGCCTCATAATATAATTTAAGATATCATAATAAAGGGATCTCTTTATTCCTAACAGTTTTCTTTATATCCATTGAGAATCTTGATCTTTCTTTTCCTTCCAATGAAGTTTGTTATTACTTTTTCTAGTTCTACCAAGTAATTACATGATAGTTTGATTGATATGGCATTAATTCTATAAATTTATCAACCAACAAGCTTTTATTAAACATCTCTCCTCTGCATCAGTCACTGTACTGGGCACTGGAGATAAAAAGATACCAGAGAGGTAGTCTTTGCCCTACAAGCACTTATTTTCTATTTTTTTGTTTGTTTTTGCTTTAAATAGTATTTTATTTTTCACACAATTACATATCAAGAAAATTTTTAGAATACTTATACTTATTTTTGGCATACATTCCATTATAGGGTGGAAGAGAATTCAAGATATTCACAAGCGTTTAGAAATATACATAGTGGGAGAGGGGCAACGTGAGGAACTAGTCAGGACATCTCTACCATCAAGCACAATAGTCTAGTATTTGATAAGACCAAGAACACAACCTACCAGGTCAAGGACTCCCTCCCTATTCAACAAGAACCAGCAGGGATACTTGGAAAGCAGTCTGGTGGAATTAAGTTTAAGAGATCAGCATCTTACTTACACCATGTATGTATTACAGTAATCTCTAAATGGATGCAGATTAATAACAGATTATACAACTTAAATATAAGACAGTGGTTCTCAACCTTCCTAATGCCGCAACCCTTTAATACTTGTATGTGGGTGTATCTGCATGTGGGCGAACCCACCTGGAGACAGATAGAGGAACGGTGTCTCAGTTCCTAAGACCATTGGAAATATGAGTTTTCTGATGGTCTTAGGCGACCCTTGTGAAAGGGTCATTTGCCCCCCCACCCCAAACGGGTCGCGACCCAAAGGTTGAGAACCACTGATATAAGCAAACGTCACAAAAACAATTAAAGGAGAATGGAAGAAAGAATCTTCCATAACTATGGTTAAGTGGAGATTTCTCAAACAAGGCTTAGAGGCAATCCTAAAATGCTGTGATGCCCTAAAATTAAAAGACTTTTGCAGAAGTGGAGTCAACTCAATTAGGATACAAAGAGTCCAGTTGATGACCTCACAAAAGGAGAAGGTAACAGAGACAACAAAATGTTAGTGTATTAAAATTAAAATACCTCTACTTATTCCTTCGTAAAGTGTGAAAGAATGATTATGGCAAGGGTTAAGAGGAGAGGGCTATGAGAGATATGGTGGCAATAGGATACCCAAGACTTGGGAAAAGATTGGATCTGGAGGAAGTAAAGGAGGGTGAAGAATGGAGGATTATTCTGACATTGCAAATGTGAAGAAGGGAAGTTGGGTAGACAGGTGGGTTAGCAGACTTGTAGATCATAACAAAAAGAAATCTTGCAAGTATTCCTCAGACTTGATGACTAGACTATGTCTGTGGAAGAGCATAATTTATTAAAAGGGAATGGGATATTTAAGGGAAATAAGAGGGAGTGGATGGCATTGTAGATTAGGAAAATACTCACATGAGGAAATCCAGGAAGGGGAAGCATGGGAAAGAACACTGGGGCAAAGATTAACAGAAACAGAAAGAAAAAATAATGTTATCAGAGTGTGCTTTAGACCACCGGCACAGAAAGGAGAAAGAGATGAAGTTTGGGAAACAGGTCAAAATTTTCACCTGAGAACGTGCTATAATGAGGGTAGGGAGAGAAGCCAGACCTGGGATTTCACTGGCATAAGGCACTCCCAGATAAGGAAATTGTCTCTACCATTTATATAATACAGATCAGTATCTTCTCTGCAACTTAGTTGTCTAGAGTGCTGGTAAATTAAGTGGTTCACCCAGAGTAACACAGACAGTATGTCTCTCAGCCTGTTAGAGGTGAGATTTGAATCCAGGCTCCAAGACTGGCCTCTATCCTCTACGTCACACTGCCTCTTTATTAGTGATACAGGACTTCAATTACTTTGACATTTCCTGGAGCCCTTTCTCTGACCAGTGCAAAACAGCTAATAATTCCCTGATTTATTAATAATAATTTCATCTTTAAAAGTTAAAGGAACCAATGAAGTGAATGTCTATTGTGAATGTGATTCTCCTAGGCTAGGTGAAGCTAACAGGACTATTGGTCTGGCTTCGCTTTATGTTTCTGCCTTTATCACACATATCTACCAGAGACATTTTGACCAGCGCCAAACTCTCCCTAGACCAAGAAAGAAGACCTAATTGTTAGAGTGAAAACAACTATTCCATCTTCAGATTTATGATAGCGAAGGAAAGGGGAGTCAACCATAGTCTGACACGCAGGCTAGACTTTAGGAGAGCAGATTTCAAAGGCTACAGGTAGAGTCCCACAGACTCAAATTCTCTAGAGGAAATCAGGAAGGATGGGAAGTTCTCAGAAATGACATTCTGAAGGCACAAACAGAAACCATTCTGATGAAGAAGAAAGAGGTAATTGTCTAGAGACCAATTTGGCTGCACAAAGAACTAACCGACCAAGGACAGGTAACAGAAAATGAACATAAATGTTTGGCGTCATGTAGTCGTTTAAGAGTAGCATTAGGAGCACTGAAGCTCAGAATGAGCTGAGATTGGTGCAGAAAGGTTAAGAACAACAACAAAATGTGCATTTTCAAAAGTCATATTGTGAAGGGGGTAATGAAAATAAAAGAATGGAGAGGTCTCTTGGATGGACCACAGAGAGAAGGTTAAGCTGCACGGCTTGTTTGTTTCTATATTCTAGACCAAGGAAAATGATCTTTGGGTTGGAAAGAACAAAAGAGTGAGAGGAAGCTGATGTTTATAAGACAAATGAGGAGATTGTAAGAGAGTACCAGGCTGTCCTTGACAAATTCAAATCCCCAGGATTGAGCTATATCTTTGGGTTCTTAAAGAACTAGTGGATAGAACTACTGAGCCAGGACTACTTGAAATATTGTGGAAAATGGCAGATGTTATAAATCATTTATTGAAAGAGAGAAGAGAAGGGAGTACATAAACAATAGGCTAGAGACTGGTATCTGGAAAAAAACAAGGCCAAATTATTAAAGTGTGTGGTGAACGTTTAGAAAAGGAAGTATTCGGTGATCACAGAGAACAAGTTCAGTTTCATCAAGAATAGCTGGGCTCATCTCAATTCCTTTCTGCATAAGATTACTAGACTGGTAGATCCAAGGAGTGCTATGCAGTTTAACTAGATTGGAGCAAAGCATTTTAAAATCTCTTATGCTATTCTTACGGGAATGATGGGGGCATAAGGAGTATGGGATAGGACAGTTACTTGGATTTGGACAAGCCCAAAGAGTTGTCATTAATGGTTCTATGTCAGTTTAGGCAGAAGTCTGCAAGGGAGCCTACCACAGACCTGCGCCTAACCCTATATTATTTAACATTTGATTAGTGCCAGGGATAAAGACATGGATGGCATGGTTGTCAAATTTGCAGATGACACAAAATTGGGAGATATAGCTAACACACTGGATCAAGAGATCCAAAAAGATCTTAACAAGCTAGAATGTTGAACCAAATCTAATAAGATGGAATTTAATGGAGATCAATGTAACATTTGGGGGACAGCTAGGTGGCTCAACGGATAGAATGCCAGGCCTGAAATCAGGAAGACTCATCTCACTGAGCTCAAATCCAGACTCAGACACTGACTAGCTGTGTGACCTTGGGCAAGTCACTTAACCCTGTTTACCTCAATTTTCTCATCTGTAAAATGCACTGAGGAAGGAAATCCATATAAGTGAAGATAAAGAAACCAAACCTAGAAGAGGCTTTAGTGCTCAGAGAACCCAATCTCTTCCTTCTATATACGAAGAAACTGAAATCCAGGGAGATTAAGTGACTTGCCTAAAGCTACAACACAAGTTGTGTCAGAGGCAGGATTCGAATCCATATCATCTGAATGGAAGGCATCTAGGTGACACAGTGGATAGAGCTCCAGGACTGGAGTCAGAAAGATGTGAGTTTAAATCCAGACTCAGACACTTACTAGCTGTCTGACCCTGGACAAGTCACTTAACCCTGTTTGCCTCAGTTACCTCATCTGTAAAATGAGCTGGAAAAGGAAATGGCAAACCACTCCAGTATCTTCACTAAGAAAACCCAGAAAGGAATCACAAAGAGTTTGTCCACACCTGAATAACAAAACATCTGCCTCTAGAGTCAGTGATTTGTCCACAACCACACAGCCTCCCCAGGGAATATTCAGAGAACCCATCCAAGTAACCTACAGTAGTTTCAGAAATCATTGTAAAGTTTTCCACTAGCAATGACAGCAACCTCTCCCAAAGAGGGAGATCAAGTCTCAGAACGGAGCCGATCCCAGCTTTGCAGACAAAGAGAAATCCCTCCAACCTCAGAACCTACAAGGCCAAGATAGTTTGAGCATAGGTAGACTCTGCCAGAAGGTGGCAGTGTAGGATCGAAGTCTCCAAACACTTAGCTCCTCTTTCAGAAACATTTCATACAGAATTTAAAAATAAACTGGGTTGCACACAGTCTTGGGGTACTGAAAATGATTGCCCTTTGCCGTACACTAAAGTTAGGTGACAGCCACACTTGAGAGAAGTTAACTGATACACTAGAAAGAGCCCTGGGTTTGAATCCTGACTTAGGCCAGAGGTGACTCTTGACCCATGACACTCTTCAAGGAGGCCAGAATCAGATTAAAATCTAATGGGAAAATATTTACCAAAATAAATAAAAATACGCTAAGACATAGACGATGTTAATATATGATTTTCTAGTAGAGATGTACCCGCGGGGATCCTTGTGTGTGGTTCAGCAGCCCCCATTTCTATTTGACATAGCCACCACAGGCTTGAATGACTGCTGCTGAGGCCTGCTGAACATCCCACGATTCACAGAAGAGGGAGCTGACTTTCTCAGAGTCCATTTGTCAGGGCCAGAGTGGGAGAGGGGTTCAAACCCAGGCTTCTCCTCCCTCCGAATTCAGTTCTCTTTGTTCTCTCCACTACAGCATGTTTTTACTTCATCTTACAAGTTTGCTTATTTGTAAAATGAACGGGTTCTCAACCCTTGTGACCTTGGATGGAGGAAGAATCGCATCTTTATTTCAACCTAATTGGTTTCTTTCACAATCCTATGGATTTTATTTATACATTTAAAAATGTGATTCTGAAAAAGGATCTGTAGGCTTCACCAGACTGTGTGAAGGGTCCACGACACACAAAAATGTTAAGAACCCCTAAACTAGAGGATTTTTAAGGTCACTTCCAGCTCTAGGTGCTGGAGTTGTTGCTTTAAAAAACCTGAGGGTATATATACAAACTACCCATAACATCAGCCAGACTGTCACCAAGCAAAGAAGGTGACAGAAGCCGGACCATTGCTCTCCTTCTTGTAGCCACTTCCCTTTTGCAACAACTTCTCCCCTTCCCACAGTCCTGTGCTCATTTTAAACTGGTTTTTCCTATCTGAAAATATGAATGGGATGAGGGAGTGACTTCTGGGGAGAGGGGAGGGAGAAGGGGAATAGGAGATGGAGGTAGAAAGGAGAGTTATGGCTTGATCCTGATCTAGGTCCTGAAACTCCAAGGATGGCCTAAGAAAGAGCATTGACCTGGAAGTTAGGAGACCTGGGTTCTAATTCCAGATCTGCCACTAACTCTCTCTGTGACCCGAGTCACCTGATTTCTCTGGGACTCGACTCCCTAGAGCTTTGAGAATAAGGACATTGGACTTGATGATCTCAGAGGCCCCTTCCATCTCAGCATTCTATTAGTCTATGATTCTAAATCCCCTAGGGAAGCTTCTATGCAAGCCTTCATACGTCCTTCCCAGGGCAGAAAGGGCCCTGAAATTTTAATCAAAAGAAATCAAATCCGTTTAAGTTAATGCACTATCTCTCTTGGCTAAGCCCCCAGAGAAGTCCTTCCTGCCAACTGTTTATAAAAAATAGACAGACTATGTATTTTAAATGTTCAACCTTCCTGGAGTCTAAAAACAGAAAGGCTACACTGGAACTGTCTCCTGTGTGACAGATGGGCTGGCAGGGACCATCTAAGGATGTGTCCTGCCTGGAGGCCTTCCGAGGCGTCACTAATGGAACAAGAAGTGGAGAGAAGCAGTAAAAATGCTAAATATTATTAAACAGCCAAGGAATAATGGGGCCCAGAACCTGGCTTAGAATCACACACAAAATCATCTTTTCCAGACTCCAGGCTGAAGAAAACCAACTTCTCAGAGCCCTCATATTTTACTTTGGAATATTCATAGGATTTAGAGATGGACAGGACCTTAGGGGCCATTGATTCCAACTCCCTCATTATACAGATATGGAAACTGAGGCCCAGAAGCATTGCGTGACTTGCCCCAGGCAACATGGGTAACTCAGAGTAGCAGCACTGGGATCTGAGCTCTGGGCCTCTGATTTAAAATCCATGATACCTCAAAAAGCTTCAAGAAGCATTGGTAGTTGGAGCTCATGTTTGCTGGTTTATAAGCTCTGACTGATGGCCTATGAAGACCCTTGCCACCCTACCATCATGGCAGCCTCTTATTCCCAGGGCATACAGGACTCGTGCATCACATCATGTGGAAAAGGGATCATACTTGTTCTGACTGGCCTCAGAGGACAGAACTGGGAGTAGTGCATACAGATGTCCAAAGGGTCAAATTTAGGCTCAATTTCAAGAAAAACTTCCTAACAATTAGAGCTATCCCTAAGTGGAATGGCTTACCTCTGACGGTTTGGGATCCTCCTCCTTGGAGAAGGAAAGCAGAGTCTGGGTATCCATTTGCTTCCTCCACCCAAACTTACCTTATATTTATTGCGTTTATATTTTGTATCTGTATTAAGCCATCCTTGCTCTTAATTCTTTTCTAGCCCTTAGTCATTGAATGGACATTGCCTCAGACAAACCAAGGCCTGGGGAAAGACCTTAATTTAGAAAGACCGAGGTCATCCTCTGCATCTTGGGCCATCACCAGTCATCTTGACTTATATCTTGCCACTGGACTTAGTGAGGCTGACAACTTAATGCAACTCTACCTCACTTAAATCCAATTCACATGCAAATCAAGACATCATCCTCATGATGACATTGGTCCTGGAGAACAGCAATTATGTGTGTGTGTGTGTGTGTGTGTACACAGATATTGTCTCCTCTGATAGAATGCAGGTTCCTTGAGAGCAGAGATTGCTTCCTTTTTGTCTTTGTTTCTCCAGTGCCTGGAATATTACCCAGCACATAGTAGGTACTCAGTGAATGCTTGTTCATTGGTAGTGGTCGGGTTTATAAGTCTGGACTTTCTTTGATGGACAAAGGAAGCCATTAAAATTTTCCAATTTCCCAAGGTTAGTGCTATGTTCAGCTGTGTGTATTAGGAAGATAAATCTTATGGCAGTGTGCAGGTTAGTCTGGAAGAGAAGAGGGACTAGAGAAAGGAAAATACTGTCAAGAATATTACTTCTCTCCAGTTGAAAGGTAAGGAGAATATGAAAAATGGTGGTAGCAGTGGGGATAATTGAGAGTATTCAACAAGAATTGGAAGCTGGTTGGATAGGGGTTGGAGGAATCAGAGAGGCAACTGTCGAAGAAGAATGAAAGTAAGAGCTTAGGCTCTCAGATTAGGAGATTTTTCCTGTCCATAGGAGTCTGGTGTTCCTCCCTTTCCCTCCCTCAGGCCTTTCTAGGCACTGTTGAAACTAGAAGCTTGGAACTCCCATGTCCAAATGTTACTTATAACCATCATGGAGCTGGGCCCATCACCCTTGCCTTGCCTCTTTGAAACATGTTGTGAGTGTTAATAGCTCTGTCTATCACACCAGCAGCTTTGCACAGCTGGCCTGATGCTCCAAGGCAGAAATAAGAGAAGATTGTACAAGATTTTTTCTAAGATTCCTTTGAGCTCCAGGAATCTGAGATTCTGTTAGTACCAGTCATTGCTAACTCCTGATAGAGATGAAATCATGATGCGTTTTTCTCATTTCCGCCTCTTAGAATATATGACTTCTTCAAACCTCAACTCAAGCAGCACTCTCTGAAGATCTTTTCTGTCCTCTTCACCCTCAGCCCAGCTAATTGTGACTTCTCCTATGAGGTCACTGTCTAGCTACTCTGCATAAACGTCATAAATACCTATCTGTCTATGTTATCTCTCCCCTTAGCATGTAAGGTCCTTAAGCAAAGGGCTACTCTTGTTTTCTCTTTGTATTTTTAGCACTTAACACAGTGCCCAGCACACGGTGGTCACTTAATGTTTTTTGATTGATTTGGGGATTGATTTTTAATTCTATATTAGATCTCTAAAAATCAACTAAGAATTAAAGAAGGGTGTTTTCAGTGAGCCTATTTCTTCATTTTAACAAGAGGAGTATAGTATAAGAGCTCCAAACTTGTAAACACCCAGCTTAGGGGACTCATGCATATTCCCAGACATTTGCGTGAACCTTTTCCCCTGCTCCCCAGCAGTTCACTGGGTACCGTGACCAAAGGACTTGATGGCCAGCCTGGTGACATGCTCTACATGCTCCATGGTTCTGTTGTCAGGAAGCTGACACACAGAATGATGCTCCTGGCTCCTTCACGTAACTGGTCTTATTCATAAATTTAGGGTTTTCTTTTCATCCTAGCATTTCTCTCGGTTGACTATTTCCTACTTATCCTGTCCACGGCTTGTTCATATGTACATAGTAGCTTGCATGCTGTCTCTCCTGTTAGATCTCGAGCTCTTGGAGAGCCAGGACTGTCTTTGCCTTTCTTCGTATTTTCATTGCTTAGCATTCATGCTTAACACATAGTAGGGGCTTAATAAATGTTTATTAACTGACTGATCTTGATACGATTCTTGATACTGATCTTGATACGATACGATCATTAGCAGTACTTTTCAGTTATTAGTCATGATTAAAATAATTCTTTCCTTAAAAATCACAAATGGAATGGAGTGGGATAGGTTAGGGGTGGGGGGTAGCATTGGTTCCTAAACTAATTGTGCCTCCTGGTGGCTGACTAGGGTAACTATATAATGGTTCTAGGGGTGGGGTACCTGAGGACTCAAGGGCACATGTGGCCTTCTAGGTCGTTGGGTGTGGCCTTTTGACTGAGTCCAAGTTTTATAGAACAAATCCTTGTATTAAGGGGATCTGTTCTGTGAAGTTTGGATTAGGTCAAAGGGCTGCGCTTGAGGACCTAGAGGGCCACGTGTGGCCATAGGCTCCCCACACGTGTATCACCCATCATCTTTCTTTCTCCTTCTTAGAGGAACTATGTGCATATTATAATCCCTCTTTTCTTCTTCCTTTAACTATTCACCCTACTTAGTTTGTCCTGTCTCAGGCCACCTTTCTCATACACTTATACATTCTCAAATCCTTCTTTCCCTCTCTTTCCTAACTCCTACATTTTTCTCAGGGGACAAAAAAACCTCTCTCTTCTCCCTCCCCACCCTCTCTCTATCCCATTCTTCATTCCATTTGTGATTTTTAAAGAAGAACCATTCTAACCATGACCACTCATTGAAAAGTATTGCTACTAATGATAGAATGATAGCAACGTCAACCAGTTATCAATAAACACTGATTAAGTACCTACTATGTGTCAAACATGGTGCTAAACACTGGAAAGACAAAGAAAAGCAAAAGGCAGGACAGTTTCCCAAAGAACTCGTGATCTAACAGGAGAGACAACCTGCAAACAGCTCCATACAAACAAGCTGTGGACAGGATAACGGGAAATAATCAGCAGAGGGGAAATGCTAGAACTGAAAGAAAACCTTGTCTATGTGTATATTTATTGCTACAGAGCAGTGGTTCTCAACCTGTGGGTCGCAAGCCCTTTGGGGGTCAAACAGGGTAGCCTAAGACCATGGGAAAACACATATTTTCGATGGTCTTAGGAACTGAGACACCACTCCTCTATCCGTCTCCAAGCAGGTCCGCCCACATGCACATACACCCACATACGAGTGTTAAAGGGTTGCGGCATTAGGAAGGTTGAGAACCACTGCTTTAGAGAAACACATCTAAACTTTATCGTGGTCTTCTGGAGGGGGGTTGAGAGGAGGGAAAAAAAGAACAAAGTAAAAAGTGCACAGCAGAGAACAAAAGAAAACTCACAAGGAAGCAAAGATGGACAGTTCTCAACACAATGAATATCATTTATCATATAGGCTTTCTTGAATTGAAAATTTATGGTTATGTATTTCAGATCCTCTCTTATGTTCTGCTATGCACATGACGTGCTTTTATTTCTTTCTGACTTTGTATTTAAGTTCCATTATTTAAATTTATGATATGTTTTTGTTTCTTTTCTCTATTTGTGTTCTGGCTTTTGAGTCTAAAATAAAATTTTGGAAGAAAAAAAGGGAAAGAAAACCTGAAATTTATACATGAAATCAGTTACATGGAGGAGCCAGTAGCATCATGCTGTCTGACAACCAAACCGGTGAAGCATGTAGAGACTTGTCACCAGGCTGGCCACAAGGTGAGGAATTTTCCAGTGAGAGCAACTCTGAAAAATAGTCTCTTAAAGCTCAGAGGGGTTGGCCTCTGTCTTTCTGGAAGGAATGCCCACAATAGCAAAATTATAGTTCTCTGAAGTATTTAAGTATTCAGAAATAGGCGATTTTTATTGAGTTTCTCTATTGTCCTCAAGCCTTGTACCGACCTCCCCTGATAGATATGGGAAAGATTCTGCATGCCCAAGACTCACTTTTGAATTTTGGTACAATGGAAAGGACACTGGGTTTAGAGTCAGGAGGCCCAGGTTTAAATCCCAGCTTTGACACACAGAGCCTTTGTGACCTTGGGCAAGTCACTTACCTTCTGGACCTCAGTTTCCTCATCTATAAAATGAGGGTATTAGATCAAATAGTCCCTAAGGTCTTTCCCAGCTCTAGAGCTATGATTCTCTGACCCTGTGACCTTGGAGTTCCCTTCTAGAACTAAATCTATGGACTTCAAAAGAAACCCTTGAAAGTGATATGAAATGTGGGGCAGCTAAGCAGCATGGTGTATCCACAGTACAGACCCTAGAGTCCAGAGGACCTGAGTTTAAATCTGGCCCCAAGACACTTGACACTAACTAGCTGTGTGGCCCTGGGCAAGTCACATAACCCTAATTGCCTGGAAAAGAACCAGCAAACAAACAAAAAGAGATTGAAATGTGAATAGGCAGCTTTCAAAATATGAAATCTAAGCGCTCAATAATCATATGAAGAAATGCTCTAACATCACTAATAATTAGAAAAATGTAAATTGTAACAACTCACATTGATCAGACTGTCAAAAACAATAAAAAAGGAAGATGACAAATGTTGGAGGGGTCATGGGAACTGGCACACTAGTGCATTATGGGCGGAGTTGCAAATTGGTCCAGCAGGGGTGGGGAGCTTGCTGCCTGGGAGTCACATGTGACCCTCTAGATCCTCAAGCACAGCCCTTTGACTGAATCTAAACTTCACAGAACAAATCCCCTTGATAAAAGGATTTGTTCTGTACCACTTGGACTCAATCAAAAGGCTGCACCCAAGGACCTAGAAGGCCACTTGTGCCCACAAGGCTGCAGGTTGCCCATTCCTGGGTCATTCTAGAAAGCAATTTGGAGCTATGCTTAGAAAGTTAACAAACTAACTGCGCATCCACTTTGACTCAACTTCACCACTCTTAGACCTATCTCCTAAAGAAATCAAAGGGACAGCTAGGTGGTGCAGTGAATAGAACATTGGCCTTGGAGTCAGGAGGACCTGAGTTCAAATTTGGCCTGACACTTAACACTAGCCATGTGACCTTGGGCAAGTGACTTAACCCCAATTGCCCTACCTTCCCCCCTCAAAAAAAAATCAAAGAAAAACAGAAAAGATCTATGAGCATGCAAAATTGGAAATTGGTTGGGGTCAGGGATGGGGAGTAGAGTTTCCTCATATTAGGAAACAGCTAAACAAATTATAACATATGAATATCATGGAATATTATTATCCTGCCATAAGACACAATTAAATGGACAGTTTTAAGGAGACTGGGAGAACTACTCTGAACTTATACAGAGTGGAGACTGCAGATCCACCAGAGCAATATACAACAGAGACATGAATATGCTCCCTGAGGGCATGTGCAGCCCTCAGCACTCCCCAGTATAGGAGCAGATTAAAATATAATTAAAATATAATTGGGAAATATTTAACAAAATAAATATTTGATAAAACAAATAAAAATTCAACAAAACATAGATAACATGGCATTTTAAAGGGCAATTAGGTGGTGGTGCAGTGATTAAAGCACAAGGAAGAGAAACAGGAAGACTCATCTTCCTCATGAGTTCAAATCCAGCCTTGGACACTTACTGTCTATATGATCCTGGACAAGTCACTTAGCCCTATTTGCCTCAGTTTCTTCAACTGTAAAATGAACTGGAGAAGGAAATGGCAAATCACTCCAGTATCTGCCCAGAAGACTCCAAATGGAATCACAAAGAGTGGGACAGGACTGGAAAAAAAAAACAAACGACTGAATAACCGCATTTTAAAAGTGTGCATATGTGGCCTATAGAGATCCTTTTTTGGGGTTCGGTTCCCTGCCCCCACCTTTCTATTTTGGATTGACACCATTGGTATGCACTGATAACAAAGAAGAAAAGGCTTTGAAGACTTTAGAATTCTAATAAAGCGTGAGTGCAAAGGAATGATGATAGAGAGGGATGAATTTAATGTGCAGAAAGAGGCAGACTAAGCAGGTATATATTGAGGGATCTATTTTGGGGGTTTGTTATTTTTATATACTCAGTGGAGGAAGGGAGGTGTAGGGACATATTAATTTTTAAAAATTTCTGAGCTTAGTGAAAAAATCAACAAAAACACGAGGTAAGCCAATACAATACATATAACCATAAACTCTAAATTATTTATAATTTTAATGTATATTGAATTTCACAAAATTACAGAAAAGAAAAGGGTGACCTGAAGGCACTTTGAACACCTTCACCTGATCTCCTTCATCTTATCTCCCTCCTAACCCACTCTCCCTCTATGAAGCCTGTGTCTCTTCAAGCTCCATCACTGAACATGAACTTCATATTCAAGTTCGTTTTTATATTCTAGTCCGTTACTAGTATTGCCGTAATATTATTTTATCCAGTTCTTTCTCATAAATGCATGGTTTCTCAGCTACATCATGGATGAAGTGACTTCTAAGCGGCCTGGGGAGCTTCACCATCTTTTGAGCATTGTTTCTATGGGAAAAAGTATTCTGAAGACCAAACTGCCTCCCAGACTTTGGGAACGCTCTGGCTGGGGACTTGGTGTGCTTAACAAGCCAACATCAAAGTCAGAAGCTGTGAGAGTCCCAGGGCCAGATGCAAGCCTCTCAGTTCTTAGATCAGAGCATTCAAGAGGCGACCTTAGAAGTAGTTAGTGCCAAGTGTCTTGGGGCCAGATTTAAACTCAGGTCCTCCAGACTCTAGGTTCTGTACTGTGGATACACCATGCTGCTTAGCTCCCTCATCTTATAGAGTGGGAAACGGAAGTCTTAAGAGCCCTAAGTGACTTGCCCAAGGCCAAATACAGAAAAAGCTCCTAAGCCTGGTGGATTGAGACATGATTTCTCTGCACTTTGTGTTAGATTGTGAACTCCCTGAGGGCAGGGAATGTTTTTGTCTTTATTTCTATCCCCAACACAACATATTGGCTGGCCTTAATAAATGACTGCCAACTGACTGACTGATGGGGAACTGATTCTAATCTCTGCCCAGCAGATTCTTAATCTAACTCCTTTCCTGGTTCTAATATTTTCTTCTGTTGTGGAGCAGATGAGATATTTCCCAGATCTGGCTTTGCTCCAGGCTACTTGGTGTCTCCTTCAGCGTATGTACTCTGACCAACCGGGATGTAATGGAGAAGGCTTATTCAGGCATCTGCCAAATAGCAGGCACTTCAATTTATGCATTTAATTTTTAAGCAGATTTTATTGATGCCTTTTCATTTTATATTATAATTATTTCCAGATATTCCACCCCTACCCATCCATGACTATATTGGACAATTCTTTGAGCCATAGAAAAAACAATTAGTTACACAAAACTAACCAACATAGTGACTAAATCTCACAGTGAATATAACATGTTGTCATCGTTGTTCAGTTTTTCCAGTTGTGTCTGACTCTTCATGGACCCATTTGGGGTTTTCTTGGCAAAGATGCTGGAGTGGTTTGCCATTTCCTTCTCTAGCTCATTTTACAGATGAGGAAACCGAGGCAAACAGGGTTAAGTGACTTGCCCAGGGTCACACAGCTAGTAAGTGTCTGAGGCCAGATTTGAACTCAGGAAAATGAGTCTTCCTGACTCTAGACCCAGTGCTCTGTGTACTATGGCACCACCTACTTACCCAATGATACAACACTACACATCTGTAATTCCCAACTTTTCTGCAGAGAGGAAGGAAAACTATTTCCCCATTTATTATCTGACTGCTTTCCAGTGTTTGTATTATCACAGTCATTGTGTAAATTGTTCTCTAGCTTCTACTAATTTCACTGTGTCAATTCATATAGTTCTTCTAAAGCTTCTCTGAATTCTCCATATTTGTTGTTGTTAATTAGCTAATATCACATAACATTTGTGTACCTCACTTTGTTCAGACATTCTCAAATCAATGGATACCCACTTTTTTTGTTTCCAGGTTTGTTTGTTTGTTTCGGGTTTTTTTTTTCTTTTGTTACCACACAAAAAAATTATTCAATATAGATCACTGAATTCTAAAGAAGATAATATATCTTAAAGCAGTGGGGTTCAAAGGGAACATGATCAACAATAATCAAAGACTAGAACTATAACTCCCATCCCAGTCTCCCCACAATAACAAATCCCAGCTTGTCTCCAAGAGCACCATATCACCCCATTAACTCACATTGCCCAACGTTCTCCCAACCCTATCTACTTCTGCTTCTAGCCCCTACCACCCCATAGCTGTGTAAGCTCTGAACTTCCCTCTTTCTCCATTTGAAGTAGGTCCCTCAGAGTGTTTATAACCATCCCTCCCCTGTTGGAACCGTAACAGATCCCCCTCAGGCTCAGCCTGACTCTGTGGAGCAGTGGTCTGTGTGGGCCCCACCTCTACCTCTCCCTTGTCATTTTCAATAAGACAGAGTGAGTCACCCCAGATGACAAGGCCTGTATGGGCTGTGATCTGCATTGCAGATTTCTGATTACATTATCTCTCCCTCCCAAACCCACCTCTCTTTTGAATTTCCCAGTTTCTGTCAAGGGCACCTCTATTCTTCCATTTACACAGAATTGAAACCTGGCGTCATCTGCAATTCCTCGCCCTCTCTTCCCCAGAATATCTCATTAAGTTCCTAAATATTAGACCAGAAGAAGTGACTGGTGGATGGGGGCAGGGTGGGTGGGGAAGGTGACCTTTGTTTCAAGAGTGTGCTGGTAAATATTTAACAACTGGATCTTCAAAAAAAATTGACACACGACATACTTTTAAGTTGAGTCTGCATCATTAAAATTTTTTCCACCACTTTCTTAAGTCTAGACAATAACAAAACCTTAAATCAATCCCTGATTTCTAGCTTTTGCCAATTTCCGAGGTGTAAATATTCACACTGAAAACTGGCTCTGAGGCAGACTTCCTTCCTGTGTTCAAACACTTGAAGGGCCGTCAGGTAGATGAGAGCTATCAGATTTGTTCAGCTTGGCTTTGGATAGCAGAACTAGGCGTGATGGGTAGAGTTACAGGAGGGTAAATTCCAAGTCAATATAATCACAGCATCCATCCATGTATAGTGCTTTGCACATATGATTTCATTTGGGTCACGTAACAACCTTTAAGCATCACTACCTCTATTTTATTGCTGAGTAAACTTGGACTCAGAGAGGGTTAGTGACTTGCCCATCAGAACAGGATTCAAACCTGAGTCTTTTTGACTCCAGGTCTAGCACACCAGACTGTCCCAAAATAAAATGGACAGCGAGCTTCCTGACACCGGAAGTATGCAAACAGGCTGGGTGACCATTTGGTTTGAATGTTGTAGAGGGGATTTTTATGCTGGATGAGTTAGGACTCTCAAAAAACCCTCTGTTACTGGGCCTCTGGCCCTCATCCCAACAGATGAACCAGACCATGTCCACGTGCCAGTGTCCCCATGGAGGCCCCAGCAGAGGCCATCTCAAGAATATAGTGTCTTTCCCTTGTCACACTCAAGATACTGAAGCTGATAAACTGAAGAGACTTTCCTAGCAGAAACAGGATCCCTCCTTCCAGGATCCAGCCTATGGATCCAATCTATTTGTTTCACCATCTGCCACTATGTTGATTCCTACCCACAACTTCTCTCAGTCTGGCCCTATGTGCCTGTTTTAGGAGACAGTTATGTGTACCTGGCCCCTAAACCTGTCCTTGCCTGTCCTCATATCTCAGCTCTGAATGCCTGGTATCACCCCCAGGTTTACCAAGCTCTCACTCAACATAGCCAGTTACAACACCAGTGCAGTGAACCCAACCACCAGGCTTAGTTTTGCTATGCCATTTACCTTTGCTAGTTCATAGGCTTGTGGCAAGAGGACTGGATTTGGAACCAGAAGACTGGAGTTTGAATCCTGCCCCAGTGTAACTCTAGGCAGGTTAATTGATCAACCAGGACCTCGGTTTCCTCATCTCTAAAATAGAGGCATTGTCTTAGATGATTTCTGAGGTCCTTTGAGCTTTAAATCTATGAGCCACTGATAAAATTGGCAGCCTATCTTGGGAAGGGAAGGGAAGAGGAGGGGAGGGAAGGGGTGGGGTGGGGAGGGAAGGGAAGTGGTGGAGAGGAGAGGGGAACATAGGAGAGGGGAGGGGAGGGAAGGGGAAAGGAGAGAAGGGAAGGAGAGGGAAGGGAAGGGGAAAGGAGGAGGGGGAAGGAGAAGGGAGAGAAGGTAAAACAGGAAAGAGCAGTGTCACAAATACCTAGAGAGGAGAGACATCCCATGAGGACAGGATGGTAAATAGTGTCAAATGCAGCAAATAGGCCAAGGAGGATTAGAACTGAGAAAAGATCATTAGATTTAGCTACTAAGAGATCAGTGGTAAATAAGTTGAATTTCAATGTAAGAAACTACCCAATTTATACCTAGAGATTTATCTTGTTAACAATTACTGTTTAGCTGATAATGTATTATTTAATAGAGAGCTACATTTTTATGGGAAAACCCCACAATTTCCTGGGTTTTGACCTACGCTCTTGCTCTTCTTTATTATACATACCTGGCTAGTTAGGAACAACTTGGTAGCAGTAACTCAAATTGCAGTCATAACCCTTTGGAGGAAATAACCAGTTTCTGCAGAGTTAGCTTGGCAAACCCAAATCTAATAAGCAACAGCAAATATCTTAGTACAGAAATATATAAAATAAGTCTACTAGACTGCAAGCCCTCTTTTATAGTCTCCTCAGCATCCAGCAGAGTGCATTGATATAGTAGGTATCCAACACGCATCTGTTAAATGAATGAATAAAAAATGAATATATATTCATTCATTTCCATTCCTACTACCAGCATTCTAGTTCATGTCCTCATTCCCTAAAACCTGGATTATTGGAATAGCTTCCTAGCAGGTTTCTCTGACTCCAGATGCTCCTTCCTCTAATCCCCGTACTGCTGCAGTAATCTTCCTTAAACACTGATTGCATCATATTACTCCTTGTTGGAAACCCAACTAGAGAACCGGCCTGCTGATTCAGAGTCCAACCAGAGCAGGTGGGCAAGCTGAAGCCTGGTAATGCTTGAGTCAGTTAGTAAAGGGCAGATTTTTTGGATTCAGGATCATGGCAAGGGGCTAAGAATAGTCCAAGACTAGAGGAGGAATCCAGAAAGGCAACAGGGAGGACACAGTGTCAAAGGCCTTTACCATCTCCCTCCCTGCCCCCCCAATCTCATCCCAGCTCCAGACCAAGTTCCTCCTGAACCTTGGAAAGCTCTCTGGGAAGCATCCAAAGTTAGCCTGAGAGCTTTCATCTTGAGGGCCCTGGGTTTATCCTGCTAGCTCTGTCCACTCTCTGGGACTTTCTAGGCTTATTAAAGTAGTCACATCCCTCTTCTCCAGGCTTAGATAGTCTTGACTCAGAAATGGTCCTTATCTATTACGCCATACCCTCTCTAATTACTTATCATATCTAAAATCCTCTCCCCGAGTCTAAGAACTTCCCTAATCTGTCCTCACCCTTCATTGCCATTCCATCATCTAAATGCTTTCTAACACAAGCCTAGTCTTACCATTAAATGGAGGCCACATGGTATATTAAAAATAGCAATAGCTCTGAAACCAAAAGATCTGGGTTTAAAACCCACCTCAGTGACTACTACCTTAGGCAAGTTACTTGGTTTCCTTGGGCTTCAGACTCCTATATACAAAAGAAAGATTCTGTTTTTCTTTTTTGTTTTTGTTTTTTTGGAGGGGGGAAGGCAGGGCAATTGGGGTTAAGTGACTTGCCCAAGGTCACACAGCCAGTAAGTGTTAAGTGTCTCAGGCCAGATTTGAACTTAGGTCCTCCTGACTCCAGGGCCATTGCTCTATTCACTGAACCACTTAGTTGCCCCTAAAAGAAAGATTCTGGACTTGGGTGGCCACAAAAGATAGAAGATTCCAGCCCTAGATCTGTTATATTATAATTGCTGTCCTTCGCAAAAAATAGCTTTTCCAGATGTCTGCAAGCCACATGACTTCATAGACCACCAGTGACTCTGTTAATGATCCTTTGAGAACCACCAGTCTTAAACAGTACATGGAAACTGCCAGGGAGCTACAATAGGATCCCAAGTTCCAGGAAATAACGGATTACAAAACAGCTCTGATTGAAGTCCTTTGATTCCAAAGGAAGCACTTGAAACTCACACAGTAAGAAAAAAATGACAAGTCATCCATAGTCTCAGTGAGGGTGTCCCACAGTCCAAGGATCCTGCAGAAAATCACACTTAAAGTTTAGTCCATAGTATAGTCAGGGTCTGTAAACTAGGAACCATCGCTGAACTGAGGCACTCCCATATCTAGAAGTGATGCACAACAACAGGTGGGACTGACCTTGTTCTTAATATTGGACAGGTACTGGTGCCCTAATCTCTGTGGACAGGCAGAGCTACTTTGCAAGGGGACCAGATGGACAATTGCTGTGTTGAATTTTGGGTGTCTGGGATAGTAAAAATGTATGACTAGTTTTAAAAATACCATTAAGCATCTGGGTTAGGGTTATGGATCTAAGCCAGAAGAGAACACAGAGGCCATCTATTCTACCCTCCCCCAATTTTATTGATTGGGGTTGGGGGAATTATATTCCTCTATCTTCCTAACCAATTAATCCGTCATCTTTTGAAACATGAAGCAATGTGGTATAATGTGCTCTTTTAAAGAGCATTGGCTGTGGAGTCAGGGATCTGGCACTACCTTGTGACCTTGGGCAAGTCACAACCTCTAGTTTTCATTTGCTGAAACAATGAGGGGGGTTTTATCATGTGGTCTCTAATGTCCTTTTTATCTCTGAATCTATGATACTATTACAGCAGACTCCTTGGCCAAGAGATTAGAATAGACAGTGGAGATGTAGATGTCTACGGGTCAGAACAAAAATCCCCAATGAACTTTGACTCAAGGAATAAAGAGGTTGTGATCGTGTGTGAAATAACTTCTCTCCCCTTTGTCCCAAAGGAGAGGAGAGAGTTTGGAAATCTCTTGAGTTGAGAAGTGAACAAGCCCTCTTAGGGGAATACTTTAGGACCTCAGGAGAAACGTCAGGGCTCTCCAATGGAGAAAGAAAAAGAACCACATTGGTATGGGGAGACAGAGGCTGGGACCTCCCCTAGCCTCAGCGTCCATACCCAGGAACCTTCAGCTAAGACATGAAGGAAGTAATGATTCTGATAGAGGCAGTATGATCAGCCAGACAGAATGATGCAGTCACTATCTAATTGGGTTTCAAAGACAAAGCCAGTGAATTCTACACTCCCATCCTCTGACTCTTTCCCACACCTTCTAATTCTCTCTCTAGGGAGGGTGAAATCTATTTTTTCAGTCTTTGTTCATTAAGAGTCCATTTGCTTTCTGTTTTGCTGCTTCCTTTAAAAGAAAAGGATTTCTCCAAGACTGGCATGGTTAATGATTATACTGATGGGTTTGTATGCCCTGGGAGGCTGTAAGAATGCTCCTTAGAAGGTAGAAAATGAGTGATGATGATGATGGTGTGTGTGTGTGTGTGTGTGTGTGTGTGTGTGTGTGTGTGTGTGTGTGTGTGTGTAGACAGACAGAAAGAGAAACACAGAGAGAGAGATTTTTATACCTGGGGACATTTTCAGCATGAGGGCTCAGAGCTAGATAGAAAAGAGATATTACTCATTCATATTTTATAACTTCCCCTAAGCAGAAAGACCAGCATCTAGACCAAAAGAAGTCTAGACATAACTGAGCCTATAACACTGCCTGTGGGGTAAGGGCTAGCTCCTCTGATGCTCCTGACTTCAGGTAGCCAGCCTCCTTCCTTGTTGTCACTCCCCAGCAGATTTAAGGGAACCTCTGACTCAAAGGAGTGGAGTGCAGTGTGGTGACTGGAGAGAAAGCCTGAAGAGAGGAGTTGAGAACCTTGAGACCTCATCCTCAAGAGGGCAGGGAGCATCCACGAGGAAAGACCAACCCCACACCTATGCCCCCAAACTGCTTCTATTATGACTCTATGAACAAAGAATTTTTTTAGAGAGAGGAAAAAACAGTTCAGCAAAATTCACATTGGATAATATCTACAACAATCCACATTCCTAGTCTCCCTCTTCTTCAAGGAAAGGAAAGAGGTGGATTTTTTTTTCCTAGCTCTTCTCTTGGGTCCAGCTTTGTCATTATCATTGCATAATTCAGTTTCTTTTGTTGTTATTTTTCTTATTATAATGTTGTAATTGTTACCATGTTATATAATGTAATGTTACAATGTTGTAATTGTTGTGTGTGCTTTCCCTGCTTCTGCTTACTCCCTCCTGCATCAGCTCATGTATGTCTTCCTAATATTTCTCTGAATCCCTCATGGTCATTATCTCTTACAGGGAAATATATGCTATTATATTTGGGTTACCATCATTTGTTTAACCATTATCCCAATCAATAGGCAACTATTTTGTATCCAATTCTCTGCTACCACAAATAGTCCAACTCATTTGCTTCACACATCAGGAAAAAAGGCCCAGAGAATTTAGGTGACCTCCCTAAGGTTGAACAGGTAGTAAGAGGGCAGAACCAGGATTTGAACTCTGGTTCTGCAGCTCCATATTCTAGGCTCTATATTTTATATGTATATGTAGCCCAGGTAATATGTGTCCACTGCTTCCCTATTGGTCTGATTTGTGGATGACATCATATAGGTACAGGGTTACAGGGTGGGGAACAGATGAGTAATTAGGAGGAGGAAGTCAGGGACAAATCATAGTATCAGGGATCCAGGGGAAGAGTAGGCTTGGGTCAGGGGAGGTTTGATGATTTATAAGACAATGAGACAGTTCATTAGTCCAGACCAAATACCCTTTTTATTTTCACAGAGAGGCCATTTTGCTTTCCTTGGATGAAGGCAGAGGGCTTAGACTAGACGACCTCATGAGATTCTTTTGAGTTTTAAGATCCTCCTCATTTGCTAGTGACTTCTCAAAATTACCTAGCATCTATTTTGTATGCGATTTATTTACTTATAAGTACAAATACACATATACACACACGTGTACATACATACATTTTGTTGTTGTTTAGCCATTTCAACATGTCTGACTCTTTGTGATCCTGTTCGGTATTGTCTTGGCAAAGATACTGGAGCAGTTCACCATTTATTTCTCTAGCTCATTTTATAAATGAAGAAACTGAAGCAAACAGGGTAAGTGACTTGCCCAGGGTCACACAGCCAGTAAGTGTCTGAGGCCAGATTTGAACCATGTCTTTTCTGACTCCAGGCCTGATGCTCTACTCACTGTACCACTTAGCTGCCCCCACACATACACACACAGACATACACACACACATATATGCCTCTATACGTGTATGTATATGTTTACATATACATATGTGTATATATGCATACATTGTCTCTCCTTGTTAGACTGTAAGCTTCTTGAGAGCAGGGGTTGTTTTTGGTTTTATTTTATCTTTATGTCTCCAGCCCTAGCCCAGTGTCTGACACACAGTAGGAACTTAAATAATATGCTTGCTGATTCTGTACTTCTCTGATTCTTTGATTTTTGTTGCTAACTAACCAGTTGTGTCCACTGGTTTCTTTTCCATTCCTTTGTGTGAGAACTTTCCAGCTGAATTTCATTGGGATGTGAAATGTTACTCTTATTGTCTATAGGCCTGCAGGTAGGGAAAAGAGTATGCTCTATGCTCCTCTCCCTAGATGTCCAGAGCAGCTGTCCCACCCAGAGGGAATGGGAACTGAGATCCCTCAGATTTCATTTCCAGCTTAAGAGCTGGCTCATGTAAGCCTGAGAAAACCCCTTCTGTGGGCCTCATTTGCCATCTTGTTTAAAAAAAAAACCCAGAAGATGATCTCTGCTCTCTCCCAGCAGGGAGGAGACAGGGCATGCCAAATGCTTGGAATGGCTCCAAAGAATAGGGCCAGAGCCCTCCCCAAAGGCTGGTTGAACAAGTGGCCCTGGGTCGGTAAAGCCAACCAGTGAAGTTTGATTGACACCCCATTGCTGGGCAACAGCAGCCTTCCAAGCAAGCCCAAGAGGAGTTCTTGGGAGGTTAGTCACAGGATTGGGACAAACCATGGAATGTTAGAGCTGGGAGGGATCTTAGGGGTCATCCAGTCCCACCCTGCCATCTTACACATGAAGAAGCTGGTGGGCCACATGGATCATGTGGGCAGAGCTGCATCTGATTCTGCAATAGAAAAGGGCCATAGCCTCTATCTCTTCCATATTGGGTACACAAAAATCTAGGTTTGGGGCATATTCAGTGCTTAACAGATAGAGCTTATTACCTTTGGGTTTGTAACATTCAAGCTGGTCAAAGAGAGGAATTTTCTCCTCTTTCTTGCCCATTGATCTTATTCCCATATGAGACCTACCACTGGAAGTTCACTTAGCTGGCTAACCCATCATTTCTCTAATAAGAATTTTCTATAAGTCAGGGATTGAACTGTTTTAACAAGTGGGTCATTTTGATGTTTGAAAGAAACAATTGTCGTGGCTTCCAGGGAACTATGAAAACTCAGTCGGCGCCAACAGGATCACGGCCAGTCAGAAAACAAATGTTCATTAAGTGCTTACTACGAGCCCCATGCTGGGCTAAGCCCGGAGGTTACAAAGAAAGACATGCCCTGCTCTCAAGGAGCTCCCGTTCTAAGGGAGGAGACCACATACAAAAGAAAGATTATACATCCGAGTCAGAAACAGTACAAACGGAAGGCAGTTTCTGAGGCACTTCAGGCAGGCGCTTCATAGATCTATCTGACAGAAACCTCAGACGTCATCATTTACAACCCCCCCATTTTAGAGTCATTTTTTACAGGTATTGGGGGTGGTTGGAGCAGAAGCTCAAGCAAGTCCCTACTTTTATTCCACCATCTTGGCTTCACCCCTATAATAATCCCGCCATTTTTAGTTGGGGAGTTGGGTAAAGTCGAACTCAGAGATGTTAAGCGACCTGCCCCAGACTGTACGGGTAGGAAAGAATAGCATGGGATTGGAACCAGGGCAATTGTTGACCTATGTATAGTGATGGGCCTTGAATCCAGACTTGAAGCCAAAGCTGACTTTGTGTCCAAAGACAGGCAAGTCAGGAGCCCAGGATGACCATGCGAGGATTCTTAGGTTCACTGATTTAGAGTTGGAAGGGAACTCGGAGGTCTCCTAGCGCATCTACCCTTCCATATTGTCCTGTGAACAAGGCCCTCCATAGGACTCAGGACATTTTCACTGGCTGTCTCCTATGACTAGAATTCTCTCCCTCTTCATCTCTGCCTCCTGACTCCCTGGTCTTACTTCAGGGCTCTGATAACATTTCCACCTTCTATAAGAAGCTTTTGCAGATCCCCTTAATTAGGGTGTCTTTCCTCCCTTGATTATTTCCAATTTCTTATGCATATGGATTGTTTAAAGTTGGTCATTTTAATGTTGTCTCCCCTATTAGATTCTG
Source organism: Pseudochirops cupreus (assembly GCA_028627135.1). NCBI lineage: Eukaryota > Metazoa > Chordata > Mammalia > Diprotodontia > Pseudocheiridae > Pseudochirops > Pseudochirops cupreus. The sequence goes on along the minus strand of CM053581.1, from coordinate 185,224,200 downwards.
AGTTTCTCAAGGATAGGAACTATCTTTTGCCTTTATTTTTATCCCTGATGCTTTGTCCAGTACCTGGTACATGTGGTGGTTGTTGTTCTACCATTTGTGATCCCACGTGGAGTTTTCTTGGCAAAGATACTAGAGTGGTTTGTCATTTTCTTCTCCAGCTCATTTTACCGACGAGGAAACTGAGGCACAAACAGGGTTAAATGATTTGCCCAGAGTCACACAGTTGGTAAATGTCTGAGGTCAGATTTGAACCCAGATCTTCCTGACTCCAGGCCCAGCACTCTATCCACTGCATCACCTAGCTGTCCTTGCAAGATACATTTGTTGTTGTTCAGTCATGTCTGACTCTTCATGATCCCATTTGGGATTTTCTTGGCAAAGATACTGGAGTGGTCTGCCATTTTCTCCTCCAGCTCTTTTTACAAATAAGGAAACAGAGGTCAACAGGATTAAGTGACTTGCCCAGGGTCACCCAGCCAGTAAGTGTCTGAACCGGATTTGAACTCAAGTCTTCCTTACTCCAGGCACAGAGAAGAGAGATTCACGGTGCCACTTGGCTGCCTGTGACACAGAGCAGGCACTTAATTAATATTTATTAACTTACTAATTTTTACATATGAGAAAACTGAAGCCCAAAGGATTTAAGTGACTTTTCCAAGGTCATTCAGGTAGTAAGTGACTATGATGGAATTTAAATTCAATTCCTCATTCCAAATTATGTCATCTCTTCTCAGCAAAGGACCATCCTAAAGAGATGTTCCTGAACTCAAGAGTACCCCCCTTAGAAGAGTGGTGTCCTTCCAATACTGCATATGTGCACATGTTGTTTTCTTGTAGCCCATTTTTGCATGCCTACTATTTCTCAGCACCATATGGTTGGTATATTTGTTTTACCATAAGCCCATTTTTGCAGTACTAATAGCTTCTCAACACCACATGGACAGTACACTTGCTTTTACTATAAGCCCACCTTTGAGATGCTAAGAGATTCTTAACACCACTTGGGTAACACACTACTTATTTTTACACTCTCTCTCTCTCTCTCTCTCTCTCTCTCTCTCTCTCTCTCTCTCTCTCTCTTCCTTCCTTCTCTCCTTCCTTTCCCTTCCCTTTCCCTTCCCATTCCCCTTCCTTTTCCTTTCCCATTTTCCTTGCCCTTTCCTTCTCTTTCCCCTTCTCCTCCCCCTCCTCCTCCCTCTTCCCCTTCCCTTTTGCTTCCCCTTCTCCTTCCCTTCCCTTCCCTCTCCTCTTTGTCTCCTTCTTTTTCTACCTCTTTCCTTTCTTTCCCTCCCCCTTCCCATCCCTAATAAATGTTTCAGGAACTGGAAGGTGAATTTTCTCATAATTTTGATGGCATAAACAAAAATAAGACAAATAGATCCATCCTCCAACTCCCCAACTCCAACCCTAATGCAATAATTGTTCAATCTTTTGCTTAAGGAGTGAGATGAGCACTTCAGAGACCATAGGATCATAGACTTAAGACTAGAAGGGACCTCTGAAGATTACAATCTTTCAATCCCTCTACCACAGCTCCAGTTTTACAGATGAAAAAACTGAGACCCAAAGAGATAAATTAGCTTGTCCAAAATCACACAGGTCATGAGTGGTAGTCAAGATTTGAATCCAGTTTCTTTCATTCCAAAGTCAATGCTATTTCAACTATTTGAAAATATTAAATTGAGAGACAGTGTTGGTAGTCAGTCAGCCTAAAGCATCTGAGACAGGTTCTAGCACCAACAAGGTGTTTGAATCTGTTAGTTTTGTCACAGATGACACCTCTCATCCTCATTCCAAAGAGTTGTGGGTCCCAGAGGGGATGATCAAGGGAACATGGGGTCTGGGTTTACTATATTAGTTTCCTAGCATGTCTTCTTGCTTTCTCCCTCTCCCTAATCAAATCCTTCACACCTCTGCCAAATGAATCTTTTCCAGGCATAAATCCAGGTACGTCAGTCCTTTGCTCAAAAATCTTTGCTAGGCAGAACAAGTTGTGGTATACGAAAGTAATGGAATACTCTTGATCTATAAGAAATGATGAGCAGGCAGATTTCAGAAAAACCTGGAAAGATTTATATGAACTGGTGCTGAGTTAAGTGAATAGAACCAGGACAACATTGCACACAGTAACAGTCACATTGTGAGATGATTAACTATGATGGATTTACCTCTTTTCTGCAATACAATGAACCAAGACAATTCCAAAGATTCATAATGGAAAATGCTGTCCACATCCAGAGAAAGAACTATGGAGTCTGAATGCAGATTGAAGTTTACTATTTTCACCTCTTTTTTGTTTTTGTTTTTCTTTCTTTTCTCACGGTTTTTCCCTTTTGTTCTGATCCTTTTCTTAAAAAAATATGACTTGTTGAAATATGTTTAACATGCTTGCAGTCTTCGGGAGGGGAGGGAAAGGAGAGAGGGAAGCAAATTTGTAATTCAGAATCTTGCAAAAACAAATGTTGGAAACAATCTTTACATGTAATTGGGAGGAAAATACTATTAAGTGCAAAAAAAAATCTTTGCTAAATCCCTATTGTATAAAAAATAAAGTTTAAAATTATTTGCTTGGCATTCAAAGCCCTCTATGATCTGGCACTGCCTTACCTTCTCTGACTACTATTCTAGAGAATTCTTTTTACCTATATAAGTGGCCAGATCCAGATTGCCTAGCAAAGAGGAGCATTTACAATTTTTGTAGCAGATACTCTACTATAATAGCATGGTATCACATTTTGTCTCAATTCTGTGATATCACCTGTTAATTTTTAAATGTGGATCATTTTTTGTTAAGATAAGAAAAGTAACAGATAAACTGAATCATAATGAATATGCTGACAGTAGTGTGAATTCTTTGAACTCCCTTCATTAAGAATTTACATGAAGATAATGCTGCTCCCAGTTTCAGTGTATAAGATAAACTGAAAAATGACCAAAAAACCCCCAAATCCAAACCCAACTCTGTCTCTGTTCAAATCATTGTAGTTCCTGTTAAAAGTAAGGAAGGAAATACATATTTATTAAGTGCTTAATTATGCCAAACACTTCACAATTATTATCTCATTTGATCCTCAGGACATCCTTGAGCAGCAGTAGCTGCTCTTTTTACAAATTTGGAAATAGAAGTGAACAGGATTAAATGACTTGTCCAGGGTCACCCAGCCAGTAAGTGTCTGAAAGCAGATTTGAACTCAGGTCTTCCTTACTCATACCCATTTTATAGCTGAAGAAAATGAGCAGACAGAGGTTAAGTGGCTTGCTCAGGGCCACACAGCTATAAAGTGTTGGAGGCTAGATCTGAACTCAAGTCCTCCTGTCTCTACTCCCAGTACTCTAACCATTCATCTAGCTGTTATAAGCCTTCAAATATCTCAACTGATGATCCAGTCTGTGATAGCCTTTAAAAAAATAGATTAGAATGTCATTCACCATTATCTAGAGGTCTTGAGCATCTTAGATTAAGCATGTTTCCTAGAAGTAAAATAAGAATTTTTAAAAAACATACTTTCAGTGAAATGTATAGGTAGTTACAATAGTAATTATAGGGGGCGGCTAGGTGGCACAGTGAGTAGAGCATCAGCCCTGGAGTCAGGAGGACTCGAGTTCAAATGCGGCCTCAGACACTTAACACAAAAACTAGCCATGGGACCTTGGGCAAGTCACTTAACCCCAATTGCCCTGTTTTCCCCCTCCAAAAAAGCAAAAAATTAAAAAAAAAGAATAGTAATTATAACTAGAATTCATAGAGTACTTTAGTTTGTCATGCACTTTACATATGTTATATCATTTAATCTTCACAAAAACCCAGTGAGGCAGGTACTATTATTATCCTCATGTTACAAATGAGGAAACTGAGGTTAGAAGAAAGTATCTTGCCCAGGATGATACGGCTTAGTAAGTGTTTGAGGCAACATTTGATTTCAAGTATAGAACCCCAGGAAGGATTTAGGATTTTGCTTTTACGGATGTTTCTACTCTTCTAATGATGCTACAAACAATGGTCCCACTGAGTCAGCATTTTGGCAAAGGATTCAGAAAGTAGAAGAGAGCTAATTACCATTTTAAAAACCAGCAACTGTCAAATTCTCATGGGTTGATCTGTTATTCTTGGTCAAGTTTTAATGAAGGGAAACCTGTTGCTGCATTGCTACGTGAGAACAAGCTGGAATGTCTGCGTAAAGAAAAATAAAAATGGTATTACAACTAAATGGAGTGACCGACGTTTTCCTGTGTTTGGTTAAAAAAAAGACTGATGTTTTTCTATATAAATCTAGGATGACAGCTTTCTTTCAATATAAGATGATAAGGACCTGTAGATAATAGAGAACAACACTTCAATCTCATGAAATTGTGCAAACCAGAAGGGTTTATGTCTAAATCTTGACAAAGTACTTCCAAAATATGATCCCGTAATGACAAAATAGATACAGCAAGCTCTTCCCAATGCTACCTGAGCCATCACCTTCAAAGTGATTTCATGGCATGGCGTTGTGATGCCTCTAACAATAGCATCTTTACTAAATGGAAGAATGGTCTCAATGTCTTCTGACACTGATGACTGGGGACACCATGAACAGATGTCAATTGAGGCACCATATTTTGATAAAGGCGGCTGTTCGATAATATGTTCATTCATATACTATTGACAACTGACGCACAGTTGATTTTTGATCACTCAGATGATATCTATGGTATTCAGTAAATGAACCAGTCATGAACAGTACCTGTGTTTTTTGATGGTTCATCTATATCTATATCTGAATATATTGCGAGAGTTCAAGTTAGATGCAAAGAAAGGGTGTATGGGGTGGTCAGAGACGACTGGCACCTCTGGTTTGAGGACTTGCCAAGACCTTTTCAGGGCTGATCATCCACCTTTGGTGTCTACATGTCACTTAACTCTCACCTACAGCTCCAAGAAGCCATAACACACATATACTCTGGTAAAAACTGTCTCATCAGAAGGGCTAAACCAGGTTGAGGGTAACCAACAGGCCTCAAACCCGCAAGAATTTCCCTGGTGGAGTGGGAAGATGAGAACAATTTGTTCCAATAGCCATTAAGGTGGCTGAACCAGGTGCTGTGGAGACTTAGAGCTTGGTCAGACATCAGAGATGCCAAAGTCAGTCCTTACATCCCGGATCATTGCCAGACATCTTGACTTTTGTCTTGCCACTGGACTTTGATGCCTCTCGAAGAGACCTCACGTAAGCCCAATACATGTGTAAGTCAAGACATCACCCAATGATGTCATTGTTCCTCATCAAAAATGAAGGACCACCACCAACAAAAAAGTGTGCATTGTGTAGACATTATTTGAATCTTATTCTAGTATATATATGCAATTCCAGTAAACAGACCAGAAATGCCTTTAATTATTCATTCATTCATCCATTTATTTATTGGGGCATCATTTAGACTTTCTACACCTTCACAGAGTTCTGCATAACATAAAATAATGAAGATCTCACAAGAAGTAGGATCCCAGATGAAGAATTGCAAGTCACTGTCAAACACAAGGTGAATTCAGAAGAGAAACAGTGACTTGCTGTAAAACAAAACTATTCCGTGATTTTACAAGCTTTACAAGAAATTCAGGAAACAACTTTCCTCACTGACCCTAAAATAAAATCTAGGAGCTAAAGCCAGGAATTAAACTCATTCAGGGTCATGTTTGCTCTTCACATGACGCATCCTGTTCTCCAGATGGCGGCAAAAGGGAATGGGACTCTCCAAGCTCCCCATCTCAACTTAGTCACTTCAATGACAGGGGCAGAAAATCTTGTGTCATTTTTTGGCTGCAGAGAGAAGCTGCTCTAGAAAAATATTTTTAATCTATTTTAAGTGACAGTGTCAAAATGCGTGTAGAGAAAAGATATATTGATTCCTCCAGTTGAGAAGGGAAAAAAAGGTCACCTGGTGATGACGCATTTGAGTCCCAGCACCTCTTTGTTGTAAAGAAAAGCAGAAGAGACTCATTTCATTGTATCCATTCCTGGACTGGCATTGACCAACAATTTAAACAAGAGACTGGAGAAATGCTGAACTCAGACATTGGCAGGGATATTACAAGGATTGCTGCCAACGAATTTATATTTCCCCTTGAGAAACTGGAAGCTGAAGCCGGATTGACTCAGGGTTAGACATACTGTTCCTAAAGGTAACACCCTGCGTCCATGATCAGAGAGTGGCTTAATTGGCTGAAGGAGTTAAATTGGTCTCCAATTTTCCAGGTCTTTTACTCTTCAATTTTTAGTCTTATACTAGGGCACTGGGCCTGGAATCAGGAAGCCCTGAGTTCAAATCAGCCCTCAGACCTCTCTAACTTGTGTCCCTGGGTAAGTCACTTAAGCTCTGTTTACCTCAGTCTCCTTAACTGTAAACTGGGGATAATGATAGCACCGATCTCTCAGCATTGTTGTGAGGCTCAAATGAGATAATATTTCCAAAGATCCTTGTGCTTGGAACACAGTAGGCTTATTCCCTTTTGCTTTCCCTCATTACAAACTGCATGAGACAGCCTTGCCAAAATTGGCACATGTGAAAAACGTAAGAAGTAAAATGTCCCCAGAGTATCTCAGCTCACTCATGATCTGTACATTGAACAAGAATTGACTGTGTCAGTTAATTACAATGTTGTAATGAGAGGCTGCTTAAGGGCTTAGTGGATAGATTTCTGAACTTAGGAGTCAAGAAGATGAAAGAACACATTCTGCTTTGGATACTTACTCACTGTGTGACCCTGGAAAAGTCATTATACCTCCTGGGTCTCAGTTTCCTCCACTATAAAACTGGACTCAATGAGCTCTAAGCCTCCTTCCAGTTCTAAATCTATAGCCCTAGAGTTGACTGTATCTTTGAATGTGCCTGGTTAACACCACAGCAAAAATTTGATGTTTTATCTCTCTTTTATAACTTTGTATTTTTAAAACCAGTCAGTCAATAAGCATTTATTAAATGCTTACTGTGTGCTACATCCTGGAGATACCAAGAAAGGAAAAGATATAGTTTCTACCCTCAAGGAGCTAATAGTCTAATGGGAAAGATAATATGTAACTAGCTAGCTGTATACTCGATATATACAGAGTAAATAGTAGGTAATCTGTGTGGTGCAGTGGATAGAGTGCAGGCCTTGGAATCAGGGAGACTCATCTTCCTAAATTCAAATCCAGTCTCAGGTACTTACTAGCTGTGTGACCCTAGGTAAGTCACTTAACCCTGTTTGCCTCAGTTTTCTCATCTGTAAAATGATCTGGAGATGGAAATGACAAATCACTCCAGTATCTTTGCCAAGAAAACTCCAAAATGGGGTGACAAAGAGATGAGTGTGAAAGAGATGGACATGACTGACTGACAACAAACAATCTCACAGGTTAGGCCTTAGCAGTGTTCTTGGGGGGTGGGGGGTGGGGAAGACAACACAAAGAAAGGCTTACAGCAAAAGGAACAATTTGAGCTAGGTCTTGAAGGAGGGACAAAGGAAGAGCATTCCAGGCTTGGGGGGCAAGAAGCAAGAAGGCAAGTGTATCTCTGTGAGGAAGACATAAGAAGACTGGAAAGGCAGGAAGAGATCAGGTTATGATGGACTTTAAAAGTCAAACAGGATTTTGTATTAGATCCTGAAGGCCACAGGGGAGCCACAGGAGTTTATTGAGCAGAGGAGAGACATGGTCAGACATGCACTTTAGGAAGAACCTTTGGCAGTTGAGTATAGGATGGAATGGAGTAAGGAGAGACTTAAAACAGGAGACCCACCAGGAGGCCATTGTAGTAGTTCAGGCATGAGATCATCAGGGTCTGCATCAAAGCCATGGCCAGAAGAGAAGGGAAGGGAGTAATGATAAAAACTGGCAAGAAATCAGCTACGTGGAATGAGTGCCAGAGAGGAGTCCAGGAAGACGCCAAGGTAAAGTAAAGTAAAATGTTCATTTTAAAAATATGTTTAAGCATGACTAATGTGAAAATATGTTTACTAGGAATGTATATGTAGAGCCTATATCAGCTTGCATGGAGTCTTGGGGAGGGGGGAGGGAAGGGGAGTGGAGAAAATTTAAAACTGATGGAAGTGAATGTTGAAACCTAAAATTAAATTAATTAACTTAACAAATATGTTTAGTTAAGTTTTCGTTTCCTTGGTTTAGTGAAAAAATAATTCTTAATGGTTGAGCATTTAACAATGTTTGTCTTCAAAAAATAATGATAATAAAATCCCATGGGTGTATACCCTAATGAAAAATGTCTTGGACTCCTGAATCTCAGCCAGTCAATCATCTCAAAGGCAGGCCCACCCAGGGTCTAAAAATTCAGTCAGAAAAGTATCCCTGGGCATACCCATACTCCAGGAGGAGTCAGCCCCTCTGATGCCTCCAACAAAGGTTCCCACCCTATAATCTGACTGGTTGATTCTCAAACTGATCTAATTGATCAGGGACTCTCTTCATACCTCTTGTATGAAACTTCTTGATAACAACAGCAGTATGATGGAGTTGGAAGAGCACTGGTGTTAGAATCAAAGATCTAGGTTCGAATCATAGCCATTTCTGTCATTTTTCATTTCTTTCAGTCTTATCCAACTCTTCATGACCCCATTTGGGTTGGTTTTTTTTTTTTGTCAGAGATACTGGCGTGGTTTGCCATTCCTTCTCCAGTTCATTTTACGGATTAGGAAAATGAGACAACCAGGGTTAAGAGACTTGCCCAGGGTCACACAACTAGTAAGTGTCTGAGGCCAGATTTGAACTCAGGAAGATGGGTCTTATTGACTCCAAACCCAGTGCTCTATCCACTTCATCGCTGAGCTGCCATAACATTTATTATCTCTGAGATCCTGAATAATTCGTATAGACTATCTGAAGTTCAGTTCTCTAATTGTCAATGCCTACATCACAGGAGTGTTGTGAGGAAAGCCTTCATGAGCCTTTAAACTAAGTGTGAGTTGAGAACATCATGGTGGAGTGGTTAGAGAGCCGGCCTCAGAGAGGCAAAACCTTGAGTGCACATCCTGGCTCTGATGCAAGTTTGCCCTATGATCCTGACCTCTGTAAGTTTCCTAGTCAACTCTAAGACTATAAATTGCCAAGGTGCTTCCTTGGTAGAGTTTCCTCATTGGGAGTCTTTGATACCAATGAAATGATGAGTCCAGTCCCTGTCCCTTTAAATATGCTTTGCCATTGGAGAGAGGCTCCATGGCACATTGGACAGGATGAAGGACCTCAGGTCAGGAAGAGCTGGATTCAAAGGCAACCTCAGACATGTATTGGCTATGAGAGGCTGCACAAGCCCCATAACCTTCTTCTATCCACAAATGTTTATTAGGCACCTACTCCGTGGCAAGAGCAGGCACGGTGAATAAAGCACCAGGCTTGAGGTCAGAAAGCCTGGAGTTCAAATCTGGTCTCAGATACTTACTAGCTGGGTGACCCTGAGCAAGTCACTTAACCCTGCTTGCCTCAGTTTCCTCATCAATAAAATGAGCTAGAGAAGGAAACGGTAAATACCTCTAGTATCTTAACTAAGGAAACCCCTCAAAAAGGGGCCACAGAGAATCAGACAGGACCGAACAACAAAAATGAAACTGGTGCTCAGGGCTTACTGACTAATTAGAGTGTTCGATGAGCTCTCAGAATAATGAGAAACTGCCGTTTTTCTCCCTGTCTCTGTATTATTACAGACTCCAGAGAATTTTATCACATCGTACAACAGAAAAAATATTGGTTCTGTTGTCCAAGGACCTGGGTTCAAATTTTGACTCCACTGCTGTCTATATGTGACCTAATAAAACTCACCTGCTCTGGGCCTCGCTTCCTCCTCTGGAAAGGAGGGAGGTGGAAGAGAGGACTTGCCAGCTCTGATGCTCTGATTCCCCATCTGTAAAATGGAAACTCTAGGACTTAGGTCGTAATTACTCTGTATATACTTAGGCGGTTTCATTTTTATCTTCAAACATTGCCTGACGCATAGAAGGCTCTTAACAAATGCCTGTTTCTTGTTGGACTGGTTGATTACCTCTCAGGATCATTCTGATGATCGAACCAGATAATTTATGTCAAGTGCTTTACAAACTTTGAAAGATGCTATAAAAATAACAGTTACTCTTTTTTTTCATCTTGATTTTCCAGTGCCTAGCTAGCGCTGTGCCTGTCAGCGAGAAAGCACTTAACAAATGCTTGTTGAATGGAACTGAATTGAGTTGGATTATTTCATCTTTATATCCACCAGGCCCTAACAGTAACTCGTACAGAGTAGGATCAACAATAAATGCTGCTCTGAAATGAATGGTAGCATAGATTCTGAACCTGGATTTGAAACCTACCTCTCTTGCTTACTACCCAGCGTGACCTTAGCAAACCACTTAACCTCTTAGGCCTCTCTTGCTTCCTCTGAAAAATGAGGAGGCCAGACAAGAGGGCCTCTGAAGCCCCTTCCAGATCTAGATCCATGGACCCTACAAACAGCAACGTGGAAGATTTTTCAAGGGGACAACACTTTTCTCTGCACAAGGCTGCTTGTGAGGAACCAGCAATGGGACCTGGACTTCGTAGGGAAGCCTGGGAGAACCCATGGAAAAAGAAAAGTGAGGCTTTTTGTGAGGGGGCGGGGTAGTGAGGAGTGCAGGGAGCTTTCTTAACAGAGTTTATTTTTCTATTTTTAAACCAAGGTCTCTGGGAGCATAAATGAAGTGATCAGAAAAGACATGATTGGAATTGACCCTCCAGGCACCAGGCTTGGAAGGGCTGACTGCCCGGAGGCAGCTGAAAGGCTCAGGCTTTTTATTTATTCCTCTTTACCCAAAAGCCTGTGACAGTCACAAAGGTCCCGCTACCCTTCCTCTCCCCAAATCTCATGCTGGCCTTAGCCTTAAAAGTAGGTTTGGGAATGGGGGCGGGGGTTAAACAATCATTTCCCCCCCCCCCAGCACCCTTTTTAATAATTTTACAAAGCCGCATAATCTGCACAGAGAAAGTCAGCACTTGTCTTTTCGGAGGGTTAGATTCTGCAGTCTTCTGGAGCCAGCTCAAATTGGCTTGTGAGAGCCAATTGTAAAATATTCAGTGTTATTCCTTGGAAATCTGCAAAGACTAAAAATTCCAACTTGATTTATCATTTTGTTGATTTTCTATGCTTAAGAAAGTGATGGAGAACATGTTAGTCCTTTCAGATTAAACTTCAAAGTGTATCAAGGTTATATTTTTTTCCTTCAAAGAGCCAGTTGTTAAACATTTACCAACACATCTCTGGCTTTGGTTCCTAAAATCTCACAGATGTGATGCAATACAATAAGACTGCTTTATCCAGGACTTGAAAATGTCTAACAAAAAAACCACCAGTCCCACTGTTTCTCAGGCACCTTGGTGAAATACAGAAAAGAATATATAAGCAGAGGAGAGCAAGATGTATTGATGCAAATGGCCATTGCTTTGAGGTTCTGTTTTTCCTCCCAGTTTGGTTCTAGACCAGGAAAGTTCAAGGAGTTCCAGATTCTCAATCTAGAGCAACCCCAGGAGAGTGGATTCAGCCTAGAACATGTCTCCAGAACTTGAGATCAAACTGGGTAAAACACCTCCATCCATAGTTTTGTAGCCCTAACCTCAGTAAGATTCCTATTTTGCATCTAAAACCCTCCCAGCTTTCATCTCCACCTCACTGGATACACCTCACTCCACAGGGCATGAGTCTGGGGTTTCACTTCTCATGGCCTTTGCCCAGAAAAGTCTTGTTGGCTGACACGGCCCCAAGGTTACCTGAAGACTTGACAATGTAGATTCTTCACATCTTCTCTCTAGGAGGGAGGGGGCAAGGGCTAAAACTAGGGAAGAAATTGATTTGTCTGAGAGTCTCTCACCTTCCCCTTTGTGGTGACTCTTACCCACACCCACCTACTACCCTTATGATGTCCTCTGGTCAGCCAAAATCCTTCCCCCATGGGGTTCTCCCTAGACCTGTCCTCCATCCCAAAGTGCCCAAGTTCTAAAATTTTATTCCATCCACATCTTCCCCTCTCCACTCTCCCTACCCCCACCATCTAAAACTCCCATTTCTTGAGTGGGTTTCACACTAAGGTACGAATGACTGATAGCTTTCCCCTTAAACAACTCAAGGATATGTGTTTTAAAGGAATTTTTGTCAACTCAAATGAACCTCTAATTGGGAAAACATCTGTGACCCAGTGAAGAATTTCAGGCAAGGTCAGAGGAGGAGGGTAAGACTTTTTTGAGATACTGTACCTGTTAGTAATGGAAAAATTTATACTTTGTTTTCTTGGAGGGCTTACTTATCTCCCAAATTGGTTCCATCTGTCTATGGATCACTAACCCTAAGCCAGAAGCATTTCTGATATCTGGCCTGTGTCTCTTGGTCCACCTTGGTCCTTTATTATATCGATACCTCCTGGTACCAGTCTGCCAAGCCCCTGCTTAGTCCTCCAACATCTCTATGGACAATAATTGACATCACCTTTCCCCCACCCCTTTTGCTTCCAACTAAACAGGCTCTGCCCCTCACCTTTTTTCCATGCACTAAGGGTTAAAAACAGACAAATACCCTTAATATTTTCTTGCCTAGGCTCCTCAGACTCAAGTCTAGCAGACCCTGTTCTAATTCCTGAGGGTTCAAAGCCCCCCCATGGCCAGGGGGAGAATAGCTTTCAGTTTTGAATTCAACCAGGACCTTTGAATACTGACTGCCACCTCCAGGTTTTACTGAAATCTCCTACCTCTTAACCCTTGGCTGAATTTCTAAATAAGGATCTCTGGAATATTTTGGGCCCTCCTAATAGATGAAGTTGTCAAGGAAAGGTCTAATGAAGCATGCAAATGCTGAGTGTGGGCCAGCTGATTAAATCCCCACCCCCTAGGACTGTGTATGCTGGGAAACAGCACCACCCTGGCCACACTGCCTGCTCCCAACCCAAACCCTCCATTCTGGGCATTTTCTGCGCAGGGCTCTGAGGTTAGGGCATGAGGCCCTGGAGCAGGGGGGTATCCATTGGGAGGTCCAATGTCTTGAGCCCCACAGAACATTCTGTACATGGTGTTAGAATCTCATGGCTTTTCATGTTCCATCATTTGGGAGAGGAATGGTGCCTTTAATAAATAACTCAACTACAAAAGTTTTTTACTACAAACACTTAGATTTGAATGCAATGGCCCTGACCTGAAGGTCACAATAAAGGGCTAAGCTATTTACTCCAGCCTTTTGGCAGGGGGGAGGGAAGGGTGGGCATGGGGTGTCGGTGTGGGAGTCTTTGATTTGGCTAAGCTTCAGAGATGAAGCCAGGCAATCACTCACTGATCCCTCTGTCCTTTCAGTGTGTTCAATGAGGTGTCCTTTTCATTTGAGGTTGGAGGAGGGATGAGATGGAAAAAAAGAAAGAGAGAGAGAGAGAGAGAGAGAGAGAAAAACAAAGGAAGGAAGGAAGGAAGGAAGGAAGGAAGGAAGGAAGGAAGGAAGGAAGGAAGAAGCTCTTCCCATGAAAAGAGTTCGTGGGGGAAGGAGGGGGATTGTAAGTGGTAAGACTCTCCAGAGAGGGAGCAGGGCTTGAATCAAGCTGGCTTGCTGTGTGACCTACTGCCCTGGGGTCCCAGGGCCACAGATGCCCAAATGGCAAAGTGAAGAAAGTTCTCATATGAAAAATCTCATACATCCTATTTAATTCAATTAAAAATATTCATTAAGCACTTTCTATCCAGGGACTGTGAAAAGTTTAAGAGATTATTCAAAGACAAAATGCAAACAGAAAAAGAAGACACCACTGCCCTCAGGACACTTACTGTCTCTTCCACAGGAATGTAAACAAATGGATGGAATGTGGATGCTCCCAGTACTGAAGTATTGAACTTGGTGACCAGAATCCCTAGGCTCTGGGCTGATAATGCATCAAGGCAGCCCCTAAGGGCTGAGAGATACTGGTCTGTGGAAAGAGTATAGTGTAGTCAGGAGGGGTCTGGGTTTCAATGTTTCCAACCCTTCCAGATGTGTGACTGTATCACTCTCACTTCTCTGTTAATCCATTTCCTCATCTATAAAATGGAAAAGAGTTAAAATGAGGAAAAGAATGAAAAGTTCTCTTTCTTTTGGGGAGGGGAATAGGAAAAATAAAAAAAAATTACTCCAGTCCTGGAGTCAAGAGAAACTGAGTTCAAATCTGGCCTCAGACACTTACCTGCTCTGTGACCCTGGGCAAGTCACTTAACCCCAATTGCCTCTCAATAAACAATTAAATAAATGCTTGTCAGCTGGCTTGTAGTTTTAAAAAAAATCAGTCAGATCTTCTGTAAGACTCAAAACTCAACAATCTTAATATACAATATAAATGACAGCCATACTACTTGTCTTTTGTATCTCTTTGTATGTAGACAAGTCATTGCCCCCTTGAGAGTAGTGACTGTCTTTGAAGCCCTGTCTCCTTGCCCAGGTCCCTGGGAGCCCAGCACAATCACTACTTAATAAAAACTTGTTGATTCATTCCTGACTCCTACTATAGGAATGGATTCGAATTATTTCTGACTTCCTATGGGATTTTTCCCTAGAAAAATAGAGGGGGAAATGTCTGAAAGAATTCTAAGACCTTTGTGAAGAAACAGAAAATTAACCAGTTCTCCATACTCACAGAAATTCTTGTACTTTTCTACCCTACTGGATGTTTACTGAATCATAGAATGTTAGAACTGGCAGGGATTTTATGGATCATTTTGTCCAATCCCTACGTTTTACAAATGGAGAAACTGAGGTCCATGATGGTGAAGGGCCTTGCTGAAAGTCACCCCATCACTTTGTGACAAAGCCGAGATTCAGATTTCCTGATTCCCAGTCTGCTTTACTGGATGACCTTGGGTAAGCCACCTAGCAGGGAGAGACAAATGCCAAGGGCAGCTTCGGTTTAGGCTAGAATTAGGTAAAACAGTTTGAAATGCTTACTATGGGCTGGACACAGTACTAGCTAAGAATACAGATATAAGCAAAAATCGATCACTCAATAAATGTTTATTAAGTGCCTACTATGTGCCAGACTACATACTGCGGACACAAAGAGGCAAAAGATAATCGCTGTCCTCAAGGAGTTTACAATCTATTGAAAAGATAGTCCCCGAACTTAAGGAGCTTCCATTCTAGTAGGGGAAGACTACACATAAAAAGACACTGAAGGGGCAGCTAGGTGGTGCAGTGAATAGAGCACCGGCCCTGGAGTCAGGAGGACCTGAGTTCAAATGTAGCCTCAGACACTCGACTCTTATTAGTCATGTGACCTTGGGGAAGTCACTCAACCCCAATTGCCCTACCCTCCCTCCTCCAAAAAGCAAAAGAAAAGACACTGAAGTGAGGGAGGGTGAATTCAAGGGAGCAAGCTAGAGAGATGATTGGGGGAGTCATGAGTTGGTTTAGGTTTGAAAAGACTATGTCTGAGATGGGTCATGGAGGAACTCATCAATGATGGGGTGGAAGTGTTGCTATTGACAGAAGACCACTACTGGGGCAGGAGTGGAGAGGAGGTCTCAGGAGTCCTGGTCTGGTGTGAGTGTGAAGTCTAGGAGATGAATTCATTTGTAAAATACTAAGAAGTGAAAGATTAAGAGCAGTACAGCCACAATGAGAAATAGCAAAAAGAACAAACAAACAAACAAGTTTCGAGACCAGTGGGTGAGGGACCCAAATGAACAAGGGCATCCTGGGGGCTTTTAAAGATGAACTAGAAAGAAAACAATAAACAATTGAAAAATGGAAAAGATTTGTAAAGATTTTTGTAGTTGACTCTTTTAACCATCAAGGTCAATAGATCAACAGTAGTTGGATTTTAAATAGGTCTCAGGTGCGCTTCAAGATGTAGAAGAAATGGTGCTGAAGAAATCATGGCAAATGCAGCTAGACTAGACCAAGGAGGGCCACGCTGGAGGCCACGCTGGAGTTAACAGTTTTGAGGGCATTAAGGAATCCACTGTCAGGGTGTCTGAAAAAGGTGCAGAAAAAAAATCTTGGTCCTTTTCATCAGGCAAAACTACAACCAAGATAATACCAACAACTCCTGTCCACATGCCTACTTTCCCATCTCTATGAAATCTTTATTTGAGGGCATTTTGGAGGAGGGGATTAGAAGAGTATAGGTAGATTTTCACAAATGGTAGGCCTCGTCTTTCCAGTTACACAATTTTCTGAAATGTGTAGCAATGCCAAGAAAGATGAGGGTTAAGATAATGCCATTGGATTTAGAAGTTAAGTTGATGACCTTGGAGAGAACCATTTCAATTGAGTGATGGGGTCAGAAACCAAATTTAAAAGGGTTGAGAAGTAAGTGAGAGGTGGGGAAGTTGAGGCAGAGAATTCCTGCCAATTAGAGCTATTCCCAAAGTAGAATAGGACTCAGAAAGTCACTAGTTTCCCATTCCTGGAGAACTTTAAGCAAGGGCTGGATTAGCACTTGTATGATATTTGGTGGAAGGAATACTTGTTTAGGAATGGTTTGGACTGGATGGTCTCTGAGGTCCTTTCCAACCCTCAGATTCTATTAAAAAAAAAAAAAGAATTGGAATGGGTCAGGGTCAGGAGGTAGGGAGAAGGGATCAGTGAAGGAAAGGAAAGGAAACTAGTAGGGTAGAAAGACCCCCTTGACCAGGAAGAATCTGGAACTCTCAGTTCTCATCCCAGCAGTACTCGGCACAAAGCTATGTGACCTTGGGCTGATGACCTCACTTTTGTCACCTTCAGTTTCCTCATCTGTGAAATGAGGTGACTGGATCCAAGGTCCTGTTTACTTCTGCTGGTCCTGAAGTCTAAGAGTGATATCTATCAATGCCACTGAAAATATATCTCCTCCAGATTGTGTAGTCTATTCTAGGCCTTGGCACCAGTAAGCAGTGATGCCTGTTTGGGGGGCGGGGGGAGGAGGGAAGGATCAGTCTACCAAGTAAACAAATCTAGGCTTGGGAAGATTTGGCCATGGAAAAGTAAGGCACCCTGGGGCCATAATACTAGCCCCTCACCAGTGTGTATATAAATGAAGATAACTATTTACAACAACCCAGAAACAAGTGAATTAACTTTTAAACATTAAAAAAAAAAAAACTTCACAAGACCAAATAGAAAAAGGATCCAAAAGAGAACAAATCTCAGTACTGAGAGCAGACTTCATTGACCATTCCAACCCACAAATATCTCTATCACCTTGGTCCTTGTGACTCCAGTTTCTTCTGACAGGCTGACAGGTAAACAGTTTCTCAATGTTTAAGTCCCATTTTAAATGAAGACATTTCTTCCTAAGTGAACTCAAGTTAAAAAAGGGAACTTTCTTCCCAGACCAGTAGGTCACCAAAAGCTAAGTGACGTCATTGCCCAGACCTCCCTGGAGCCCTATTTTCTAAGCATTTTCCAAAGCTGTGTTATGGGTAGTGTGAGTCATTATCTCCTGTAAAGTCCCAGTTTTTAGGAAGGAACTTGTGAGGACAGAGGGTCCTTAGGCCTGCCTCTCGTGGCTAGTAACTGAAGATGTTAATCAGGATAGATTAACAAATGAACCCTGTTCTGATTTAGCCCCTGCTTTGGGAAATGGTGTTCCCCAAGGCTAGAGAGAAGAGGAGCCTGATTAGTTCATTGATTCATTTGCTTAGTATATACATATATGTGTGTATATGCATACACACATACATATTATATATATACATATGTACATATATACACATAGTATGCATCATATCTATTACGATTGCATTATATATCTATATTGACATATATGGATATAGAGAGATTAATTGCCTAGTTCATGGCATATAGAGTTGGAAGGTAAGTAAGGAAAGAGGTTTGCAGGTGGCAGGAGCCAACAGGTGATCAGGAATATAGTCTGGAGCTCAGGAGAAAGGTTGGGGCTACGAACTGAAATTTTGGAGCCATCCAAAATCTCTTAGAATCCCTGGTCTCCTTCAAGTCTCAGCTCCAGGTTCATCTTCTATAGGAAGCTTTTCTTGATTTCTTCAACTGCTATTGCCTTTCACTATCCTTATCTTGTAACTATTCTGTATGTATCTTACATATAAAGTATGCCCGTTAACCTCTCCAACCTGGCACTCATAGGTTTATAATTTGGCTTCCCAGGAAATGATCATGATCTGAGGAATATTCTGTGAGTCCAAATTCCTAAAACTGTTATAGCTTACGAGCTCCCACCAGTAAGTTTATCTTTCATAGTCAGCCAGTAGACACAATTAACTCAGAGGGCATAGTAAGAACCGTTAACTATACATTATTAACCAAAAAACCTGGGATATATACTTCTCTAAATACATAATACATTAGAGGGAAGAGTGGTCACACACTGTCAAATCACTGGTAATGAGACATACACATAGAGAACACCTGTGACCAAGTCTTTAGAAAACTTATGCCTCCAGTACTGGAAGTTCCCATTGTCTTTTTTCATGGTGTTATAGTGATGCTCCTCCCTGGGTCTAGTGCAGGGGTGGGGAACCTGTGGCCTCTGGGTTTTCAAGTGCAGTCTTTTGACTGAATCCAAATTTCACAGAACAAATCCTCTTAATAAAAGGATTTGTTCTGAAAAACTTGGACTCGGTCAAAAAGCTTCACCAGAGGACTGAGAAGGCCACATGTGGCCTCGCAGCTGCAGGTTCCTCACCCCTGGTCTAGTGTCTCTGTTAGACAGATCATTCATCTCAGCTCCCTGGGTCTTATCTTCTCCACACGCCAGCTGCATTATGATGATTTTACAAGTCTTTGTAAAAAGTCTTTCAAGTGGAAGTCAAGGCTTTTGGGAGCTGTTCCCCCTCCTCTGCTTTCCCAACAGACTTATCACATGAGCAAGGTCCCAGACATTTAATATCTATGCTGCCTCCTTGAGAAGCAGGGCAAAAAAAACCATTTTGCCTAATGAACTTCAATGAATGCTTAGGAGGCTAATGGACTCTAGCCTCTTGACCACTATAAAACTAACTTCACCAGGTGTTGCGTTTCCCAGCTTGGATCGATTTGTTATTATAATTGAAGTTCAATATAATGAATTACATAACTAAATTTGTACAGCCCACATATATATGGATTTTGATAATGGCTTATATTTATTTCATGTATATTTGCATATCACATACTTATGTAATGTAACCCTTCAGGGCTCATTCACCCAACGCACAGTGCCACTGGATGGCTGAATCCTCATTTACTAAAATGGCAAGACTAATAATTACAAATAATTTTACCCAGCACCAGGACCAGCTGTCCCATAAGGGAACCCAAAATACAGAACAATGCTACTAAAATATGCATAGGGAAATGATGATGGAACTAAGGAGTACTATACTTTTTCTCAACTGGAATACTGCAAAAGCTCTTTCAGACAGAGAAATGACCTTTAGTTTAAGACAGAGAGATAATTCTTCTCTTTGGTTCCCTGAGATGCTTGGTCCTGGAGTTGTTAATCTCTTCCTGGTAAAAGATGGTAAAGATTTGGATCTATTCTTCCATGAATTCTTCCTGCTCCAAAGCCCCTTCCCTCCCAGAATAACACCATGTTCCTTAGGTAGATCAGTATTTTTCAACTCCCATACTCCTTTAGGAACATTATGCAGACTGGCTAAGGACAAGGTGTGAATACTAAAGATGAGCCATGTCCCTGGATGCCTTTATCAAGTCTATGACCAAGGCTTGATAAAGGCATTGTCTTGTTGGCCTCTTCATATGCAATTAAGATGCTTAAGAATTCCATTTTTTCTTGTTATTGTTGTTGTTTCATACATTTTTTCAGTTTTGTTGGACTCTTTGTGTCCCAATTTGGGGCTTTCTTGACAAAGATTCTGGATTGGTTTGCCATTGTCTTCTTCAGCTCATTTTACAGATGAGGAAACTGAGGCAAACAGGGTTAAGTGATTTGCCCAGGGTCACATAGCTAATAAGAATCTGAGACCAGATCTGAACTCATGAAGTCTTCACCCTGTGATGTCATTGGTCCTCTTCAAAAACAAGGGACGAATAACTTAGAAGATGAATCTTCCTGATGCCAAGCCCAGTGCTCTATGCTCTATGTCATCTATCTATGCTCTGTTTTTTCTAAGGTGAAGAATTTTGCATCTGAAAGCTTCGACCTTTACCTTTCTACTTCTCAGTCTTTTAGCCTCTGCAGATGTTCAGTTTGTACTGAAGTCTCACATAGGTACTCTTTTGTTTTGTTTTTGTAACATCAGGGATACATAGTATGGCACAGAATGGGTGTAATAATAACAATAATAAATGCTTGTTTATTGATTTATCAGTTTATTCTCATCCTTTTAGACCTGGTGTTATACTTTCTGCCCTGCCCCAACAAGAAGTAAAGACAGATCTGAGAGTCCCCAAAACTGGAAATGACCATACAAGTGCAATTAGCTTCCCCTAGGCTAGAAACAGTTCCTCTTGGATAGTCTTTCCTTAAAATCTATAAGAGGGCACCTAGGTGGTACAGTAGATAAGAGTGCCAGGTCTGGAATCAGATGGAGACGAGTTCAGATCTGACCTCAGACACTTACTGGTTGTGTGACCCTGGGCAAGTCACTTAACTTTGTTTGCCTCAGTTTCCTCATCTCTAAAATGAGTTTGAGAAGGAAATGGCAAACTACTTCAGTATCTTTGCCAAGAAAACCCCAAATGGGGTCACAAAGACTCAGAAACAACTCAACAACAATACACTGGGAGTTCATCAATCTGAAAGAATTTGAGTTATGATGATAGAACAATACTCCCATAGTCTGTGATCACATCACAAGTATCCATCCACTCCACGCTATCTTGCTGCTATTGTCCTTGGGAAACTGAGAATTCTTTTAAAGACCCCAAACTTCTCCCTAAAACAAAGACCCATCTTTTAAATTATTTTGTATTCTTCCAGCAATGCAGTATAGCTGTG
The DNA here is from genome assembly GCA_028627135.1 of Pseudochirops cupreus. Lineage (NCBI taxonomy): Eukaryota > Metazoa > Chordata > Mammalia > Diprotodontia > Pseudocheiridae > Pseudochirops > Pseudochirops cupreus. The sequence goes on along the minus strand of CM053581.1, from coordinate 185,203,328 downwards.
AGTCATGAAACACCAATGTCACTAAAGAATTGATATTGAGGATCACACAAGGGCAATGGAGTGGGCACATAGTGGGCATAAGCAGGCTTCAATACATTACAAATGAGGAATTACCAAGGAGAAGTGGTGCTTTTCCTGACCTGGAATTCTAGCCTCTGGATTCATCCTCCAGAAGCTGGGCCCCCAATCCCTGAGTAAATCAATTCACTCAACTGTGGACTTCCTGCCCTGGGACTGAGTAGTTTGGGTTGATGATTGAGTGAATGAGGACAAACTTGCCCAGCCCACTGTATCTAGCAATCCCAAGATTGGCCTATGCTTCACATCCATCCAGCCGTGTGTTCCTCCCTCCACTTTCTACTCCTTGGGCATAGTAATCTTATCAACACTACTTTGCTTCTGGAAAAAGGTGTTTCAGAAGATTCTCCAATGGATCAATTCACCATCCCTTGGACTAAGACTAAAACTCCCTTTTCTGGCCATCACTCCCCCTTTATGGGTTGTCTCCCAAATGACAATAGCTATAACGATTACCACAGTTCCTGGTACACAGTAAGCATGTATTTCTTTTCCATTCATTCATTCATTCATTCATTCATTCATTCATTCATTCATGTTAGTATCCCATCCAACAATGCATATCCATCCAACAACCCATCCAAGATTACCTATTCTATGTGATTATTTGTGTCTTTCCACAAGTTTGCTATAGGGGATCTACCTTTCACCCAATCCTCACCTGTGACTCCAAGAAGCTATAGTGCACACAGCAGCTATATCCCAATAGAACCATCTTTGCTAAACCAGCTTGAAGGTAACTGACAGGCTTCAAACTTGGCAATGACTTAAGTGTATATCTACTCAAGCACATGAAATAGGCAAATGAGAACAATTTATTCCAATTGCCATGAAGGCAGCTGAAGCAAGTGCTATGGAGTTCTTAGAGCTTGGTCAGACATTGAAGATGTCAAGGTCATCCACTGTATCCCAGGCCATCACCAGTCATCCTGACTTTTGTCCTGCCACTGGACTTTGATGATTCCGGAAGAGCGAATAAGGCTGACAACTTTGTGCAACTCTGTCTCACTTAAATTCAGTTCATGTGCAAGTCAAGATATCACCCCATGATGTCATTGGTCGTCTTTGAAAATGAAGGACCAACAAAAATAACAGCAGCATACCCAGGATTCTTTGAGCGTTCTTTCGACATTGTGAGAATATCTATAGAGCTGTCTCTGGGCTGTACTTGCATGATCAGCCTCTCTCCTCTTTCACTCACATATTTTCTATGGTGACATTCTTTGCACCACTTCTCCTTGATAATTCTTTATTCATAACTCATTGAAGCCTGCTCATGCCCACCATGTGCCCATTCCATTGCCCTTGTGTGATCTCAACATTGACTCTTTGGTGACATTGGTGTTCCATGGCTCACAGCCATACTGCTGTGAGCCAGAAGAATATAAAATAATTTAAAAGATAGGCCTTTGTTTTAGGGAGAAGTTTGGGGTCATTAACACAATTCCCAGTTTCCCAAGGGCAATACAGTCTACTCTTTCCTTGGGTTTAGTTCTGGGCCAAACTCATGATTGATTTGTAGGGTCTGACCAAGATACATGTACTGATAAATGAGCCCCATGGGTTGTCTGTCTACTTGAATATTCATAGTCTGGACAACAGACTTTCTTCATCCCCTCGTATTTTAGGGCACAAGTAATAGCATGATAACTACACTGTAAGCTCCACCAGAGCATGGACTAGTCTGTCTACATGCCTCTTATCCCTTGCCCACTGTAAACAGCATTGGACATAAAACAATATTGAATAATATGTGTTTTCTTTCTATTTTTTTGTTTGTTTTGTTTTGCTTTTTGGAGGGGGGAACGATGGGCAATTGGGGTTAAGTGACTTGCCCAAGGTCACATGGCTAGTGTGTTAAGTGTCTGAGGTCAAATTTGAACTCAGATCCTCCTGACTCCAGGGCCAGTGCTCTATTCACTGCACCACCTAATTGCCCCTAATATGTATTTTCCATGTGGGAGAGAACATGCTTAGTGTTAGAGGGAGCATTGGGTAATACACTTCATGGGTTCTTTTAGTCTGGAGTCTGTCAACTTGTATTTTTAAAAATATATATGTTTTGATATCTGTACATCAATATAATTATTTTCCCTTGCAATCTTATATATTTTACTTTATGCGTTTAAAAACATTATTCTGGAAAGGGTCCACAGACATCACCAGATTGTCAAAAGGGCAGGTGATGTACCAAAGATTAAGAAGCCACTATTTAGAGGGAGGCTGATAGTGAGGTATGGTGGATCCTGCCTCTGTCACATGACAATCTGTGTGACCTTGGTCAAGTCATCTAACCCCTCTGGGCTTCAGTTTCCCCATCTGTATAATGAAAGAGTTGGACCTGACAGCTTCTAAATTGATGGATTTCAATTCCTCTGAACTCATAATTATACATCTCTTTGGGGGATTCAATTTCTTCCTCTGTGAAATGAAACATTTTTATGAGATGGATTCTAAGGTCTCTTCTAACTCTAGATCTATGATCCCATGAATAATGTGGAAATACTTTTAGAGGATTCACAAATATTTTTTGTTAAGATTCAATTCAGCAAGCATTTATTAAGCACCTACTAAATGGCAAGCACTGTGTTAGAGGCTGGAGGTACATAAAGAAAAACAAGATCATCCGTAACCTCTTAAGAAGCTCATATTTCATTGGGTTGGAGTTCAAGAACCTGGGTTTAAACATCAACTCAACTATTCACTATCTGGGTGACAAATCATAACCTCTTTGGGTCTCAACTTCCTCATTTATAAAACGAAGGATTAATATTAACTGGTGGGGCAGCTAGGTGGTGCACTGAATAGAGCACCAGCCCTGGAGTCAGGAGGACTTGAGTTCGAATTTGGCCTCAGACACTTAACACAAAAACTAGCTGTGTGACCTTGGGCAAGTCACTTAACCCCAATTGCCCTGACTTCTACACTCCAAAAAGTAAAAAATTTAAAATAAAAAAAATACTAAGTGGTCCCTGAAGTCCCCTTCCAGTCCTAAATCTAGGATTCTAAGTCAGTTTTGCTGGGCAGTTAGTGCTACAGTGGATAAATTGCCAGACCTGAAGTCCAGAAGACCTGAGTTCAAATCCAGCCTAGATACTTACTAGCTGTGTGACCCTGGGCTAGTCAGTTAACCCTGTTTGCCTCGGTTTCCTCATCTATAAAATGAGTTGGCAGAAGAAATGGCAAACCACTCCAATATTTTTGCTAAGAAAACCCCAGATGTGGTCGTGAAGAGTTGGAACATGACTGAGCAACAACAAAATCACTTTCTCTCTCTGGGCCTCAGTTTGGTGATATTTTTCTTGATCTGTAGATGAAAGTGAACTAAATGACCCCTAAGGTTCCTTCCCAGCTCCAAATCTTCTCACACTACATGGAAGAAAAAGGAAGTACTCCTTTCTTCTTTCCAAAACAACACAGTGCTTAAAGTGCTGTATAAATGCTAGCTATTAACATTATTCCATCTTCTGCCATCCTCTGCTTTCTGCTGATGGTTCCCAGACTCTTCTATGTGCTCTGAGCCCACTGGTCTCTTCAGCCTCTTTCTGCCCTTGTCTCTGCTTCCTCTGTGGGTCCACTATGTCCCCTGTAGGGCATGGGCTACAGGCAGAAATGGAAAGAACTCTAATTCCATTCTCCTTCATAGACCAAAATGAAAAATAGGAAAGCCCTTCAGTGTCATCATTGGCTAACCTGGTATCGTATCTTTATCTGTGCACTTCCCAACTTTTAATTAAAATCCTAGGAGCAATCTTGCAATCATTTTAAAGGGTGAGTCATGCATAGCTCTTCCAGGCTGCGCTGGGGGAAGGGCTGTGCCTCTTTCCAGAGACGGCAGAGACTAAAACACACTGATTCTTCCACTGTCCTGACCCAGGCTAGGAAGCTTCCCAGGGCCTAACCCAGAAGTGGCCAGACTTCAGAAATGCCTGTGAAGACCAGAGGGGGCAAAACTGTGGAACCAAGAGCAAAAGGAATGGGGGTGGGGGTGGAGGGGTTGTTCCAGGTACTCACCCTTAGTATCAGACATGCTTGGGTTATAAATTTCAGCCTAGGGAAAGAGGGTGAATCCAGAGTGGAAGTGGACATGGTCATAGATGATTCTAATCAAGAGAATTGTTCAGGACACCAGCCCTAAAATGACCCTAGGATAGAGAAATGTGAGGGCTGTGATCTGATGAATAAATATGGCCCTCAATGAAGAAGAAAGGGGGAGAAAGAGAAAAAGGAAGGGTTAAGGACCGATGAGGGGCTAAAGGGAAATTGAAGATGTGTCAGAGGGGAGGCAACTCAGTATGGTGCAAAGAATAATGTTACTGCAGTTATAAGATATGATTCTGATCATTTCTCTGCCACAGATTTCTCTAGCAAACCTGAGCAAACCCACTTGACTTCTTCAGTCTTCACTTTCCTTGCCTACAAAAAGAAGAGATAGATTCAGTGACCCCTGAATTTCCTTCCAGCTCTAAAATTGCATGATCCTAAAAGATAGGAACTTAAAATCCAAGACTTCCCTGTTAAACTAGGCTTCTATTCACTTTATATAGGCATGGCTCCTGGCCATAAATGTTTTTTATTTCTCAATCCATGTAAATATTCACTCCCACAAAACTCATTTCAGCAAGCAGAGCCAGAATGGCCATATGGGGACTCATTTTTCTCCTCCTTGGGGAGGGGGTGGGGAAGGGGAAGGGAGCACGTAACTTTTCCCCTACCTGGACATTTCTAGAAGCAGCTCCAAGCAGGGAGCTCTTAAACTCCCTAATACTGATGGCATAGGTGGGAAATACACTGACTGGGTGCTAGGAGAAAGAGGGCATAGGATTGTGATATTCACCCTGACCTTGGAGATGGAGTCCCATTTGAAAGATGAGAGAAGCTGTGTGTCCTTGTTTGCTGGGCAAACCCATGAGGCAAGAAATCCACCGAACTGTAGCACAAGAGAGAAATCCAGAGTCCTTTGTTTGGCATTGTGTTGCAAATGGATGCAAGGATGACAAATGTCCTGGGGAGAAACAATGGAGCTCCAGGGCCCCTCCTCTGGAGCAATCAAACGGGGATCTGAGAAGAGATTTCACTGCCGAGATGGTTAAAGGGACTGGCACGAGAGGAGGCAATGGGGAAGCAATGAATGACTGACCACATTTGCTGTAGATCTGCTGACAAAGTGATGCTACGTAGATGGAGAAAATGAAGGAAGCAATGATATGGAGAACAACATCTGCCTCAGTCTGCTGGAAGCCACAGAGGGAACTGCAGGCAGAGTGATGAGCTATCTGCAGAATGGCCAACAGAACAGTGAAGGGGAGCGCTGGTGATGAGTGAGCCTCAGTAGGAGACTCACATTGATAAATGAAGGCAATTAGATTACTAGAGGAAGACCTGAACCCAACTCAAGGTAATACTGAGAGTAACTGAGGTTCTCCAGGTTTCTGGGGGAGAGCTTACTCATGGTCAGGTATCATTCTTTGTGGAGCTTGGTGGGAGCTATTTGTTTCTTTTGACCTGTAAACAAAACTATTGATTCTCTGAGTACTTGGGGCCATGTGATTGCTAGAAGAGTTGGTGACAAAATATATTTGGTGATGTCAGATAATGAAATTATGTTGATTGTCTGAGTAGGGGCAATGAGATGAAGAAAGGAGAAATTCTCTCAAGCTTATCCATTCCCTTAGTGGCACTAGAAAGTCTCTGATGTGAAGATCCTTGAAACCTCATGCGAATCCTATGCATTTTCTCGAGGTGTTAAATCACATGGAATTTAAAATTATATCCCATCTGTCAGATGTAGAAATGAAGGACACCTGTCTATCTGGCACCTGGAACTCACAAGGGAATTCTGTGAAACCCAAGGTATGACTATTAATATAACATGAAGAACAAGGAAAAGATAGGATAATCCCAGCTAAAAAGTCTATATGACTCAAATTTTTAAATGATTCCAAGATCGTCCCTGAGATCTTAATCTAAATTGAGGAAATATACAGATGTAGACACAATGTCAAATTAATACAGCATTAGTTCAAAAGAGAGTGTATGGTGTTGTGCCAACAGAAGAGAAAGCTAAGCTATTTGGCTCTTAATTGGTTCCTCTCTTCCGTTATGGGCAATGAACCTTGGACTGAACTAAATAGTAAAAACCCCAGTAAGAAGGATTTAAACCTAAGAAAAATAGGAAGATAGATTTCACCTAGTGCCAGTCAAGTGTGTAGCCGAGGTGAATTATACAATTATGTAATATTAGAGATGAAGGGACCTTAGAGATCATTTGATCCAACACCCTTATTTGACAGATGAGGATCTTAAGGTCTGGAGAAACTAAGTGACATAGGGTTACTTAAGTAGTAAATGGCAGGACTAGGTTTTGACGTATGTCCTCTGAGGCCAAATCCAGTATTCCTTCCATCATGTCATTTCTGCTCCTATTAAGAGGGTAATTTAAAAGCAAATGAAGTGGGGATCACTTGGAGCCAACATGGATTCACTCTAAACGAGTCATGACAGTTGTTTCCTTTTTTGATAGCGTTTGACTGGTAGATCTGAGTATCTTTGGCCTTCCCTGATACCCTTGTGGACAAGACAGACAAATGTGGGCTAGATAACAATGCAGCAAATTTTAATTAATTGAATGAGCAGGATGACGATGCAGAAGGCATGCTAGATTCAGAGTCAGAAGAGATGAACTCAATTCCTGGCATGCTATATACTACAAGTGTAACCTCTGTGTGGCTTCAAGAAACTCCCTGGAACTTACTGCCTAAGGCAGAGACTTCTTTAAGTAGGCCTCAGTTGAAGCAGACAAAAGCATTACTCATTTCCATTTTTGAGTTGCAGGGAGGTCTTTAGTCTTATGCTTCTGTCTGTAGGCCTATTTCAGTCAACATTTTCACTAGTGACTTGAATTAAAATGTAGATGGTATGCTTATCAAATTTTCATATGTCACTAAGCTAGGAAGGATAGCTAACATATTTATTGATAAAATCAGGGTCCAGGAAGATTTCAACAGGATGGAAGAATGGGTTGAATCTAATATTTGAAGGCCTATCAAATGTAAGAGGGATTGGACTTATTCTATGTGACCGCAGAGGGTGCAGGGAGGACCAATGGAAGGACGCTACAGGAAGGCAGATTTCAATTTTCCTAATACAATTCAACAAACATTTATTGAGCTCTTAAGCACTGTGTTAGATGGTCTGGGAGTTGCAAAGCTAACTGACGTATTTGTTACAGTCCAGGACCCACACCTAATTATAATGTAAAAGTAAATAAAATAAGTGCTTAAGAGAGCAAAAAAAGGACAATAAGAGTTCTCAGAAAAGAGGTATCACTTCAGCTTGGGGGAATCCAGGAAGGCTTTATGAAGTATATCAGTCAACAAGTAGTTATTAAATGCCTACTATGTGTTAGGCATTGTGTCTTAACACTTTGTGCTGAAAATACAGGGAAAAGTAAAAACAGTCCCTATACTCCAAGAGCTCACAGTCTAGTGAGAAACAATGTGCAAACATCCACGTACAAACAAGCTAGATTAAGGATCAATTGGAGATAATCAACTGAGGGAAAGTGCTGGTGTTAAGGGGAAAAGGAATTTCTTTGTAGAAGGTAGGATTTTAACTGGGACATGAAGGAAGCCAGGGAAGACAGGAGATGGAGAAGAGGAGAACAGAATACCAGGCATGGGGGACAGTCAGTGAAAATGCCCAGATTGGGAGATGATGTCAGACATCAAGGAGGAGCAAGGAGGCCAGTGTCACTGGATTATAGAGTATGTAGGACATGTAAGGAATAAGAAGACTGAAAAAGAAAGAGGAGGAACCAGGTTATAAAGGACTTTGCACGTCAAGCAAAGTATTTGTTTGAGAAAGCCAAGGACAGAGCTTTGGCGGACACTCACAATTAGCTAACTTGACTTAAAGATCTAACAAAGTAACCAGAGCAGCAGTGACTATACAGGTAGGAGGAGAAGCAGGAGAGATTAATGTCATGAAAACCTAGAAATAGGAGCATATCAAGGACAAGAGGGTGATCAATGGTGTTAAAGCCTGCAGAGAGGTCAAGATGGAAAGGGACTAAGAAAAAGTCATCAGATTTGGGAATTAAGAGATTGTTAGGAACTTTGGGGAGAGCTATTACAGTTGAATGATGAAGTCAGAAGGCAGGTTGTAGAGAGTTAAGATGAGAGGGAAAGGAAAGGAAGTAGAGACACCCATTGTAGATGGTTTTCCCAAAGAGTTTAGTCATAAAAAGGAGAGATACAGGACCACCATTAACAAGAATGGATGGATCAAGTGAGGATTTTTGAGGATGGAGGACACATAGGCTTGTTTTAGGCACTGTGGAAGTCACTAATAGAAGGGGAGAAACTGAAGATTAGTCAGAGACTGGGTATGACAGAGGGGTTATTGAAAAGTAGATAGGAGAAAAATTCAATAAATGGAGCTGGCTGCTTGTAAAGCAGAGTTGGCTGTCAGTAGAAGTCATAGAATCACAGACAGTGTTGGAAGAGATGGATCCCATCAACAATATTCCCAGTTGCTCATTCAGCCTTTGCCTGGAGATGTTCAGTGTTAGGGAACTGGTCACTCACTGCAGTACATTCCATTTTTGGACAACTCTCATTTTAGGAGAGTTTTCCTTATGTTTAGCCCAAATCCTCCTCCTTGTAACTTTTACATTTTTACTAGCTCTATGCCTCTGCCAATCACCCACTCAAGCTTAAGCAAAACAAGCCAAATCCCTTTTCTGAATGACAGGCCTTCTGATATTTGGAGATGGTAATCGTGCTTTGAATGGTAACTAGCAAATTTGGTACCCAAGGCAAGTATCACAAAATATACTTGGGGACAAGCTACAGAAAAACAGACCATCAAATCAATGTTGTCATTCATAAATGGGAACAGGAATAGGAACTGGATCTATGATTTTCTTGGTATAAGGAATTCCTTAGTGAGGATACTTCTTCCACGAAGGTAGGTCAGCCCCTTGTCTATAAGTTATAGTCATAGAGAGTCATTGAGAGCACTGAAACATTGCAACTTCCCTAGGATCACATCCAGTATGCCTCAGAGAGAAGACTTGAATCTAGCTCTTCCTGACTTCAAGGAGTACTAAGTGTCCACCATACCTATCTCTCAATATAATAAGTAATGGATACAAATTCAGTTGCTTAAAAGTTACTATAGAGCAAAGGTTAGCAAGTTATGGCCCATGGACCAAATCTGGTCCACTGTCTATTTTTGTATAACTTGCAAGCTAAGAATAGTTTTTTACATTTTTAATGGTTGAAAAAAATCAAAAGAAGAGTATTATTTTACAAGTGAAAATTACTTGAAATTCTAGTTTGTGTCCATAAATAAAGTTTTGTTGGAACACAGCCACATGCATGCATTTATGTATTATCTATGGTTACTTTCATCCTGCAATGGCAGAGCTTAGTAGTTGCAAAACAGACCATATGTGGTGCTGCTCAGTGCATTACAAATCACAGTGATGCAATTATAACTCAGCAGCATATGGAGGGGTACACCTAATCCTGAACTGCAACATTTTATTTATTTTCACTACGGTGCATACTTACTGTGTCAGTTACAAGTTATGTCAAGCAGCTTTATTACACTTCTCATGCTGTCAAAAGTTAAAAAAAGAAACGCGATCTCCGTTCCCGTACAGATTTGCAGTGGATGTGTTTTCCAAGCTCAAACTACAGTTCCAACAGCTTTTTTCAGCTCCCAATACAAATGCAAGAGAAATCCTCATATTTCAAAATCCAGTTAACTACAACTGAAGAGCTTTCACCATAACCTTTAATTCAAAGCAATTATTCTGTAATGTAATGACATGCTAAGAGGAAAATATCAAGAAAAGAATTATAGAATTGTGGAAATATATAAATGCCTTCCAAGTGATAAATATGCTCAGTTAAAATCCCATGTTTGTGGACTGATATCAGTATCTGACAGTACCCATCTATGTAAAAAGACAATTTCAAAGATGAATTACGTGAAGTCTTATTACATATCAGCATTAACAGATGAACAATTTTAATCAATTTTGCTAATAGGAAACACTAACTTTAAACCCCACTTAAGCAAAGTGTTATTCCAAAATAAAAGAAAAATGATATATAAAAAATATACTCAATTATTATTATTGTCAATAGGATTATTATTATTATATTTTGAATTTCATCAATAAAAATTTTGTGGAAATATGTTTTTTCTCTTGTTATATAAATACCTGTATAATAGCTTTGATTTTGCTTCTTGGCCTGCAAAGTCCAAAATATTTACTATCTGTTCCTTTACAGAAAAACTTTGCTAACCCCTGCAAGAGAGATTTCTAGCTGCTGTAAGAATGCATGCAATGAATTTTTGTACCTACTGTATCTCTCTGCCATAGTTAACATTAGGGCTCTGATGATTCAAGCTCTTCCCTTCCTCCAGTCTCTTCTTCAAGCTAAAATGTCCTAATTTCTCCAATGTATCTTTGTATGACATGGTTTTAAAGACCCTCCTCTTCCCAATACTGTTTACCTCCTGCTAAATCAGTCAGTGTCCTCAAATGTAGTAGAACATCCTAGATGTGGTCTAACCAGGACAAAATCCAGCAGGACTATGACCTCCCTCATTCTGGGCATTATATTTCCATTATCAAAGTCTGAGAGCACGTTAGCTTTTTTGGCAGTCCACATCACACTGCTGACTCATACCGAAAGCCAGCAAGTCCATTAAAACTTTCCAGGCATGAGAAGGTCCAGAAACTATCACCTTGGGAGATAGGAGTACAGTATGCACCTGACTGTCACTTCCCAAACTGTGCTATGTTCCTTCCCCTTCCTGCTTCCCACTGGTGCTATAACCACAACTGCTCAAGAAGATTCTAGAGAACCCAAGGGAGTATAGTACCTACCTTAGAGCACTCCACCCCAACTCCCACTATTACTGGTAGGTGAGTCTCCAAAGAATGTCTCATTATTTCTCCCCTCGGGGTTCTAGGAGTAATCCTGAGAGACTAGATCTGGTTTTCAAGTATCAGGTTATGAGCCCATATCTGATGTGTTCCCCATTGATTATCAGCCAGTCAAATACTTAACTTTGAGAAAAGGGTCTTTAATAATGTGGTATAGGAAGAACAGTGGGTGCAAAAACTTTACCCTAAAGTTCTGATACACTCTCCCCAAAATATTACAGAGTCCAGAGGAACCTAAACTTAGTGGCAAAGTGAGAACTCCCAGCTCCTGATTGAATAAATGTCCTTTTCCCTCTCCTCATTTCTCAGTCATCCCCTCACCATGCTGGCTACACTTCAGTCATCATCTTTACCTCCCTTCCCCACTGAAACGTTATACTCGGCTGTAATAGATCAGATTTTCTTTTCTTTTTGCCTTATCTCACTTTTAACCAGGCCTATAGACCGTTTCCAGGCCATGTCTACACCATATCATACCTGCTCCCCTACCCCCACAATTCCAGCACTTCTATATACTTCATAAAAAACACCTCAACAACAACAACAAATTAGAACATTAAGTTCTTTGAGGGAATGGAATACTTTGCTTCCTTGTATTTTTACCTCCACTGCTTAACACAGTCTTTGGAACTTAATAAATGTTTTTATCTATCTGTCTCTCTTTATGTAGTCCTCATGAAGTTTCCCTATGGTGCACTGAAGCTTCTCTGTGATCTCTTTCTCTGATAGGCTTCAAGGGTCAGTGCCTTTATAGAGCTGATAGTTGTACTTCTCTCAACTCTGAAGAGGTCACATCCCCTAAAGCTGTCTTTCTTTGATGCGTCTAGTTTGTCCTTAGCTTCACTGCTTTTCCGGGCGCTACTAGTTAGCTCTGATGGGAAGTCCAAATCTTGTCCTCTGGCAGAGGCTGCTTTCTCAAAGGTCTTCCAAAAATTGACTAAATTCCAACCTGAATCCTTTCTCTGATATATGTAGGCCCTACTTCTTTCAACCAATCACAATAAAATTCCTTTATGACTGTCTTATTTCATCTGATAGCTGAAAAATACTTCAGTCTCAAATTGATTAAGGATTTACCTAAATTTAATTTACTGCTTTGATTTGTTTAGCATGAAATGCATCAGAAAGATGTTCCCACTTGATAGCACTATCAAGGTACAGAGAAGGTTGTTAGTTATACAGTATAAATTAGGATTGAGAGTTTGAGGAAAAACCCTCTTACATTATGAATAACCTAATATTTATTTTTAAAATTCAACTTAATTTTATTTTCAGTTTAGAATTCTTTCCTTCCCACCTCTTCTTCCTCCCCCCACCCATTAAGATGTCAAGAAAAGCAAAACCTATTATGAATATGAATAATCAAGCAAAACAAACTCCTGTATTAGCTATGTTTTAAAAAAAAGACAGAAAAGAAAACGTACTTTAATCTGCACTCTGACTCCATTAGCTCTCTCTCTGGAGACAATATCTGAACATAACCTGAATTGCACACTCCATTGGTATGGGACTTTATCCTCGCTGGTAGAGTTCTACACCCTGTGCCTGCATGACGGGTGCGCTAGAGTCAGCAAGAGCTGAGGAGAAGAGATCTGGCCTTTTCAGTCTCTTTGGGCTCCTGAGTGACTTCAGCTGAATTTGGCTTCCAGCTTTGAGAGAGAAGGTACTCAATGTCACTCCCTCTGCAGGTTACTAAAGGGAGAAAAAGACTTCTAGGAAGAAGCTGAGGTGAGAATTGTTGGCAATCTCCATCGTGGCCCTCTCCCCAGATTACTATGCTAGATATTTCTGGGCATTTTCCCTGGAGTGAGACCTGGGATTCTCTTTCTTGGTTGAGGTGAATTCCCTTCCTCCTGATGGGAGAGCTCCCTCACTCTACTGGCTACTATACAGTCTCATATGTATACTTTCTCTGATTTCTGTTTTGCTATCTACTTGGATAAGTGTGTTTCTTCACTATTTACTATGTGTGTTCATTGTGGAACTGGTATTTGGTGAGAAGGAAGTTAAGTCTTGGATATCAATTCTGGAGTTCTCCTTTCCTCTTTTAGAAATAGTGATCAGGACAGCTAAGTGGCACAGTGAACAGAGCACCAGCCCTGGAGTCAGGAGGACCTGAGTTTAAATACGACCTCAGACACTTAATACAAAACTAGCAGTGTGGCCTTGGGCAAGTCATTTAACCCCAATTGCCCTACCTTCCCCCTCCAAAAAGAAAAAAGAAAAGAAATAGTGATCAGGAGTTTAACTTGAACCTAAAGATCATATACCTTAAACTCATAAAATTTAAGGAAGCAGATAGATATAATTCTAGCCTGGAATCTCTTCTCTTTGAGGAGAACAGAGTTGTTGGCCCCAAATTTGCCTGAGAGCCACACATAATACACTCCATGCTACACTAACATAAGAGGCAGCTAAATGGTCTAGTCAATAGCATATTAGACCTGGAGTCATATTCAAATTCAGCTTCAGATACTTACTAGCTGTGTGACTTGAGGCAAGTTAATTAGTCTCTGTTTGCCTCAGTTTCCTCATCTGTAAAATGGTGATCATAAAAATGCTTCTCAGATTTGTTGTGAAGATCAAATGTAATATTTGTAAAAACTTTTTGCAAGCCTTAAAATGCTATATAAATTCTAATTCTCATCATCATCATTATTATCATTATTTACTACGTGTGAGAGGGACAGTATGGTATATGGATGGAGAGGTAACTTTGTAGTCAGGAAGACCTCAAGTTAAGCCCCTATTTCTTACTCAGATTGGCTGTATCACTGAATAAGTCACTTCAGCCTCTCTGTGCCCCCAGAGCAACCCTCTTATACTGTTAGTTGTCCTTCATTTTTGAAGAAGACCAATTCAGTATCACTGCTGATCAGCATCCTCTCTGGGAGTCCCTTACGTCACAGGTTTAGACCAGGGTGGGGGTGGGTTGGGGAGTTGGGAGTAGTGGAAAGTGCTAGGCACTATGGTATGTGCTTGGGATTTGTTGTTGTTCAGTTGTTTTCAGTCCTGTCCAACTCTTCATGACCCCATGTGGGGTTTTCTTGGCAAAGGCACTGGAATGGTTTGCTGTTTCCTTCTCCAGCTCATTTTATAAACGAGGAAACTGAGGCAAACGGGGTTAAGTGCCTTGCCCAGGGTCACACAGCTAGTATCAGAGGAAGGATTTGAACTCATGTCCTCCTGACTCCAGAGCTGCTACTCTATCCACTGCACCACCTTGCTGCCCAAGTGCCTGGCATAGAAAGACAAAAATTAAATAGCCCCTGCCCCCAAGAAGCTTAGTTTATCATTTGGATTTAAGATCACAGACCTAGAGCTAGAAGGAAATTTAGGGGTCATCTAGTCCAACTCTTTCATTTTACAGATAAGAAAACTGAGACCCAGAGAGGGGAAGTGACTTACCCAGGGCTACACAAGTCTTAAATGGTAGAGCCAGAATTCAGATTCAAGTCCTACAACTCCAGACTAAATGTTCCTTCCGTTATGCTACATTGTTCCCCAACTGGTATCTTAACAATTTAGAAATGCAATTTGGGGTTCAAATCCTGCCATTAATACATACAAGCTGTGTGATCCAAGGGCAAGGCACTCAGCCTTTCAGCGCCCCTAGACAACTCTCTAAAACTGTAAATTTCAGATGAGTTGTCAATCTGCATCAGGAGGAAATTTGCGCACTAGGAGTTCCCCAAACCCTTGAAACAACAGGTCTTTCTGGACCAAAACAAAGCGTAGTAAGCTCCTTGAGAGCAGGGTCTGGGTTGAACGTAGATTTGTATACTCAGCTCTTAGGACAATGCTCTGCATATCACAAGCACTCAATAAATGTTCATCAAAAGAATAAATTCCCCCTGAATTCAGACACGAGGAGCAGCATACCAAGAAGAGGACTTTGTTCTTTTAACTGTGCAGAGTCTGACCCTATAAATGCAGATACTTGTCTGCCCTGAGAGAGTTTCATCATCTCCAGGGCTGTCTTCTCCAAGCAGGTCAGAGGGACCTGACCAGGGTCCCCCGACTCACCCGCAAGGCTGGCAAGGAGCTGACTTGATCCATGGTCAGGGTGGCCTCCTTGTAGTATTTGCCCCTGGGACACAGTTTGCAGAAGGTGTCATGAATGCTGAAGAAAAGAAATGGAAGGGGGAGTTACTGAAGGCCCTGCCTCGCAAGCATCACTGTCAGTTCAACATCTGGAATCTTAAGCCAAGTCCCAGAAAATCTCTATCTCTTCATCACTCAGCTGCAAGATCAACCTGTTCCATTGAGAAATAGAAGGATTTCTCTAATGTTCCCAGGCCCTTAGAAGCTTATTTCTGTCTGAAAACCACCAAAAAATTAAATTCAACAAACATTTAATAAATACGTGCTATGTGAAAGGCCCTGAGCCTAGCTTTTAAGAAACAGAGAGACATAGCAAGACAAACACAGAGAGAGAAATGAACCAGATCCTGCCCTCAAGGAGCTTACATTCCCCTTGGGGCCAAGGCAAAGAGAGTGGATAACTGTAAGAAAAACTGAGGCAGGAGGCAACGTGAATGTCTTAGGGTATCAGGGAAGCCTTCATAGATGTGGCATCTCATCTGAGTCCTGAAGGAAGACAAGGATTCTAAGAGGTGGCCATGAGAAAAGAGGGCATTCCAGGCATGGACAATAGCCTGTGCAAAAGCACAAGGAAGATGATGGGGAAGTGAGTTCAGGGAGTAGGAGGCCATTTGACTGGAAAGCAGAGTTCAAGAAAGATGAATATGAAATCAGGCTGGAAAAATAGGAGGCTTGTTCAGGGTCTGAAGTTTGAGCCTAAGGAATATGATCTTATCTTGTAGGCAATGAAACATCACTAAAAGCTGTTGAACAGAAAAAATTACATTCAATGTAATTTAGGGACTCCTTAGGGAAGATTTATGCCCCACAAACTGAGATCAGTTAATTGATCTGAAGGTTGTTTTCCAAATGCCTCCTGTATATTCATTACTATGTTAGGAAGAGGGAAGAATTCTAAGAAGGAAAGCTTTTTAAATAACAATTTTTTTTGTTGTTCAGTCATTTTTCAGCTGTGTCCAATACTTCATGATCTCATCTGGAGTTTTCTCAGCAAAGATCCTGGAGTGGTTTATCATTTCCTTCGCCAACTCATTTTACAGATGAGGAAACTGAGTCAAACAGGGTTAAGTGACTTGCCCAGGGTCACACAGTTAGTGTCTGAGCTTGGATTTGAAATCAGGTCATCCTGACTCCAGGCCCTGTGCTCTATTCACTGTGTTATCTAGCTTCCCTTACATTTATTCAATTTACGAAGTGCTTTCAAAACTCACCTGAAACCTCACACTCATCCTGTGAAGTAGACAGGAATTATTATCCCCACTTTACAGATGAGGAAAATGAGACTCATCAAAGCTATAACTAATTACAATGTTTCAATAATTAATAATAATAATAATGTAGTAAATCATGTAATAATGTAGTAAATCATGTTTCAATAGATGTTGCCATACTAAATAATTGGAATCTCCAAACCACATAGGGTGAAAAGCTTTCAAAATAGAGGGACCTACAGGAAGAAGATTCAATACCTACCAAATGCCTGAAAAAATACAAGCTTGTGACTAGAGTGATACATCAGGAGCTCACTATTTTTCATAACCTAATGGATGACCAATCAAGCAACCAACTAACCAGCCTTTATTCCCTGTACTACAAAATACATACCTCAAAATATCCATGAGAATTCAACAAAAAACCTGTATAGGAAATGAACCGTTATCATAGATGCAATTGTTGCCCACAATCGTCTAAGAATAACACAGATTAATGACAAATTAATAAAAAGAACAATGTTTCCAATAAATACCACAATTTATTAGAATCCTACAAAACAGTCACAATTTCTCAACTACATAAAATCAGAAGTCTTTGAACTTTGAAATAGTGGCTAAGCAAAAGAAATCGAAATCACACAAGAACAAGATTACTTCCGTGTCATCCCCAACACACTGTTTGCTACTACAATTGTCCTCAATATGCCTTTGGTGAATAGAGAGTGTCATGGAAGCAATGAACATGAGCTTGAACAGATTTCAGGAGACAATGGCAGATAGAAGGACCTGGGGTTGCGATGGTCCCCCAGGTCACAAAAAGCTGCGCACAACTGAGTGACTGAACAACAGCAACAAACAGCAACAGTACACCAGGAAGCCATGAGTGCTGAACTGAACCAGGCTTTGCAACCATTAACAAAGACCATATAAAAGCAGCAGTGCATGGAGGCTTATTCAATCTGTCAAATGGTTAAGTTGCTTTTTGAAATCCTGGAATTTTTTGACGTATCCTTCTTGCTTTGCAGTCAATATGTTGTTTTCTTCCAAGTATTTATACTTTTTTTTTTAGCAACATGAGCTGTGAATGCTTTATATAAAGTATATGAACAAATAATTGGCCTGGAGTAAGACAGATCACCGGCCTCTTTTAGTTATAAATATGTCAGGTCTTCTATTAAGAAAAGTTGAGTCAGTGCTATTTCTGAGAAGCTGATAAAATACTTGGCTAGTAATTTGTGTGGCACTAGGAAGTCAATCGTTATTGAGCCAATAATTTTTGATCTTATCTGCTCCTCCTTTCCAGTTTCCATAGAGAAGCTAGAGTTCCTGTCAACTCCCTTGACATATCTGTTTTATCATTTATTATATTAATGGTATGTTATTATATGTTTCCCATTTGATCCAACTTACAATCTTTGTTGTGTTGGCCTTCTTGTGCCCATGCAGATCAGTGGTTTCCAGGGCGAAGGTGAATGGTTTTAGTTCGGGGGGGTTATGAATTGATTGGTATTGATAAACCAATCAGAGGCTGGGAAGATGGTTATCATCTTACTCTCACTAAACATTGCCAATCACTGGTAGTCTACCAGGCTTCACATATGAAGGAATAATAGCCAAAAAGAAATTTGCCCAGGACTTTTTCTATCTGAATGCCATTGAAGGAGATGAGAAGAATGAGATGCATGATAAGAAATGACAACAATTTAAATAGAATTTATCTAACTCATAACACGATTTTCCTCACAAAAACTCTGTGAAATAATGTTCTCACTTTGAAGACAAATAAATTCATTGAAGTTAAGAGACAGATCCAAGGTCACACAACAGAAGAGCTAGAGTCTGGAAACCAAGTCTCTAAACTCCCGGTTCCATACCTTTTCTACTTTATCACGTATTTCTCTCCCAAACTTCAATTCTATATATCTAGCTTCCCGGAACTGGGAGGCAGCTAGATGATGAAGCAATTAGAATGCTGGTCCTGGAGTCAGGAAGACCTGAATTCAAATCCAGACTCAAGCATTTACTAACTGTGTGACCCTGGGTAAGTTACTTAACTTCTTTCTGCCTTGATTTTCTCAGCTGGTAAATAGGGATAATAGTATTATCTACCTCCAAGGGTTGTTGTGAAGATCAAATGAAATTATATATATAAAGTGCTTAGCACAAAATCTGGCACATGGTATTTAATAAATAATGCCTGTTCTCTGCCACCACCATGCCACAGGACATCTCCAAACTGACTACCCTACTGGCACCTCTCCTCAACAAACCTAAAACCAATTCATCTCCTTGTGGGATGTATAGTGGAACAACAGCCTAGGCATTAAGAAACCTGGATTTGAGTCCCAGCCTTTCTATTTAGCAGCTCTGGGTTCTTGTGCAAGTCAATTAAGGCAAGAGATAAAAAACATCAGCAACCACTTTTTCAGTAAGCTTCCCCCCTCCTAGCTTGGAACCAGGTTCATGGGTATTGAGCCTCTTAAAACCAACCCTGAAGCCCCCTCTAGGACTGAAGCAGCCATACAGTCCAGGAGGCAAAAGAGTTGAACTGTCAGAGCAGAAAGACAGTCCTACTGTCAATAGGCCCACCAAGGCCATAGGGCCTCTCTGCCTTTCTGAGGCCAAAATCAGGGAGGCCCCCAATCTTTAACTTGAAATTCCCAAAGTCAAATTTATTCTGTAACTTCAAAACTAATGGCATTAAAAGGAGAGAGCAGGAGAGCCATATTTGTGACTTCCTTGGGTAGATTTAGCTACTAGTTCCATAGGGTCTGGGGTTCTTGGGTTGCTTCTTTGTACATCTGTATTTGTGTTCACCTGTTAGTCCCTGGAGATGTCTCGTGCACTGGCCTAGTCTGAAAGCCGCCTGAGTTCTTGGGCACAAAGAACACCAAAGGGTTTGGTTGATGATAACTGTCACAGCCTCAGCAGGGCTCCTCAGTTCTTAGAGACCATCATTTTAAATTTTCTAAGCATGGCAAAGCATTGGCAATCGAAGGAATTCTCATCAATTGGCTGAACATGTTGTGCTATATGTTTGTGATGGAATACTATTGTGCTATAAGAAATGACCAAGTTGAGGTGGAAAAACTTGCATGAATTGGTGCAAAGTGAAATAAGCAGAACCAGGAGACCATCGTATGTAGTAACAGTAATATTGTAATAATGCTCAGCTATGAAAGACTTAACTACTCTATTCAATACAATGATCCAAGACAATTCCAAAAGACTCATGATGAAAAATGCTATTCATCTCCAAAGAGAACTGAGTGCAGATTTTCTTTTCTTTCTTTCTTTCTTTCTCTTTCTTCCTTTCTTCTTTCCTTCCTTCCTTCC
>CM053581.1:185160328-185183127 GCA_028627135.1 Pseudochirops cupreus | reverse complement strand
CCTCCCTCCCTTCTTTCCTTCCTTTCTTCCTTCCTTCCTTTCTCTCCTTCTTTCTTTCATTAGTATAAAAACAAGTTTTATATGACTTCACATGTATAATGGATATTGTACTGTTTGCTTTCTCCATGAATGGGGGAGGGAGAGAATTTGGAACTCAAAGAATTTTTTTAAATGAATGTTAAAAATAAACAAATGATGAAGGAAAGAAAAACACCTCTTCTAAGTACCGTAGGAGTTCACCTTACCAACCTCTTCATTTTACAGATGAAGAAAACCGAGGCCTAGTGGGGTTAAGTGATTCATCTAAAGTCACACAGTTAAGTAAATATCAAAGTCCAAATAAGAACACAAGTTCTCTCATTCCCAATCCAGGACTCTTTGGGTAGCACCATGTTGCCTTTCTGACAAGGCCTCCTGAGCCCTACTGTGTCATGAGACCCTGACCCAAACAGTGTGATTTCCCAGATGGCTGAGAAGGCCCTTATGTTTGAGGATTAATAGCGAAATACCTCTTGGACACAATGCATGCATCTCTCCTGCCACAAGGCATTCTTCTGTGTATCCAAATATGGATCAATGGATTCTAAATGAAGGTCTGTAGTCGTTGCTAATGGAATCCAAAGTCCCAACAATTTAAAAGCTCACCCAGCCAGACTGGTTCTCAATCAAGTAGCCACAGACAGTAGCTTTCTTCCACTTCTTGCTCTCAGACAGGGAAAAACAGGCCATCACCAAGGTTCCTAGGCTTCTCCCAGCAGCTTCCTTACCCACCATCTCCTCCGATATGCTCAAGCCCTAAATGGGCCATTAGCTTCCAGCTCCCTGCAACAAAGAACCCTTTCACCCCTGCATAAGTATTCTTAGATCTTTTCTGCTCTGGTAATAAGTAGAATTACAGAAGCATACACAGTGAAATGGATTAAGAGGCTATCATTAGAGTTGGGAAAACCTGGGTTCAAATCCTGACTGACTGACACATATCACTGAAATACCTTTAAGAACAGGGACAGGACATTTCCTTGAATTTTTTTTTATTAAGTACCTGCTAAGTGTAAGATGGCAGTTAGATGTTAGATACTACGGTACAATGTTAGCTGCAAGAGAAAATGACATCATACAGCTAAAGTGCTTTGCAAACCTCAAAGTTAGCTATTAGCTACCAGGACGGGGCAGAGGTGGGGGATGGAGGGGGAGGAGGAGGATGTGATTTATACGCAGATATGTATACCACAAGAAAAAGAAAAATGGAAACAAAGAAAAGACGCAAAGTACTCTAGAAAAATTTGCAGAGAAAAAAAAGCTTTCAGCTGAGAGGATCAAGGAAGCCTCCATAGAACAGGAAATACCAAATCTGGGCTTTGCAGGAAGAAAAGAATTTTAAAGAACAGAAAGGCTCCTCCTGGATAAATGCATGGAGATAAAATGAAAAATCATTTTCTGGGCTGGGGAAATAGAATCAGCATCCAAAAAAAAAAATGTAAACTCCCTGAGGACAAAGACTCCTTTATTTTCTTATACTCTGAGCTTTAGCACAGCACCTGATTTATAGTATGTTTAAGAAATACTTGTATTGAATTGAATTCATTTGAACTGAATGCAGGAAGGCCAAGGGATCCAGGTGTCTCTCTGACCATAGGGTCATAGATTTAAAGCTGGAACGTACCTTGGTGACTACCTAACCCAACCCACTCATTTTCCAATGAGGAAACTAGAGCTCAGAGAAGCCAAGTGACATCCCGGGCTCTCACAGCTAGTAAGTAGTAGGGGTGGGTTTTGAACTCAGATCTTCCTGATTCCTAGTCTAGCACTCTCTACACTACCATACTCTAAGGCCATGCTTTGGATGGTAATGGTAGTGATGAGGAGGAACCTGGTGTTCCAGGTCCCAAGACTCCAAGGTGTTCAGATATCCTCTGGCCTCCCTACTTGGAGATGTCCTTTCCAAAGCACATGGACAGCAAGAGCCCTATAAATCCATAGCAGCTGGCCAATCAGGACGATGTTGATCAGGAAAGCCTAGGTGCTTTAGTTCAGAGGACAGCAGACACCTAGAGGCAGCTGTCAGGGTGACTTGGACTATATCTATTCCTGGGGACTTTGCCGAATTGACTCCTCTGACCTCAGGCCATAAAACTACTGATATGCATTATCTTATGGTATGATGGAAAGAATACAGGAACAGGGAGGTTAGGAGACTTGAATTTGAGCCTGACTTGACACTCACTTGCTCTCTGACTTAGACAAGTCACTTATCTTATCTGGCCCTTAGTTTTCATCTGTGAGATGGATTGAACAACGTTACTTCCAAGATCTCTTTTATCTCTAATTGTTGTTCAGTCATTTTTCAGTCATATCCAACTCTCTGTGTCCCCATTTGGGGTTTTCTTGGCAAAGATACTGCAGTGGTTTGCCATTTCCTTCTCCAGTTCATTTTACAGATGAGGAAATTGAGGCAAACACTGACTTGCCCAGGATCACACAGATAGTAAGTATCTGAGGCCAGATTTGAATTCAGGTCTTCCTGACTCCAGACCTGCACTCTATGAAATATCATACCACAAAATTAAATATTATTTCATCATTCTTCCGCATCTATCCAGCAGTTCATTAACACAACCTGTTGTCACCATGGATGTCGTCTTAGCATCTCTTGACCCAGACCAACAACCTAGAGATTATGTAGACCAGAAGTGTCAAGCATACTGGCAGGCAGCAAGGACAACAATTAAAAAGTAATTGGGAAATATTTAATAGAACAAATAAAAATTCAGTAGAATAAAGGTAATGTTAGTATGTGGGGTTTTTTTAAGTCAATATGCATCTGACATGGATCTTTATGTATGGCTTTATGGTTCCGTTTCTGTTTGAGTTTGATACACCTAGTGTAGACCTTGGTAGAAGGCATGGGCCAGTTGAGCAATCTAGTTCAGTTCAGGGATACTGAGTAGCAGTTAGCATATGGGTTGGTCTGTGCCAGTTACAGAATCAAGACTACAACCAATCTGGGAGTACATTGGAGGAGGAAGACTTGTATCAGATCCAGTAAAGTAATTGGGAATCAAGATATACTTTGGGAATCTAGAACCAGGTGAGTAGCCTAAGGCCAGGGCACAAACAGGTAATAGGGTAAAGTGTCTGGCAGTGAGCAAACCATATAGGTACTCAAAGGCAGGAAAGCTGCAGGAGCCAGGGCCATCAGTGGAACAAGAGGGTCAACACCCAAGCTGGAAGCCTGAGATGGGGGGTTAGTTGGGAAACTAGACAGACTCTCTAGTGTTTCATGTTCTCCAGAAACTCATTATTCTACAAGATGAAAACAGTTGTGTAACTCTAACCTCCTCAGATTATTTCCCATCCAGGATACAGTTCTTCGTCAGGTCCCCTTGCCCTCCCACACCACTTTTCAACTTCTTTTTATGTATCATCTTTCCCCCGTTAGATTGTGAGCTCCTAGAGGGCAGGGACTGTCTTTTGCTCTGATCTTGGTCAATAACCTGAGTAGAGAGAAGGTGGAGATGGGGACAAGTGACCCAATTCATGCCAACCAGGACCAACGACTGTGAGCATCCTCCCAAACTAAGCATCTGTTCTGAGAATGGATGAGGAATCCACTTACCATAAGATCTCATTCCTGGTCAGAAAAGTCAGCGCCTGCAATTAACCATAGAGCCATCAACCTCAGAGTCATGGGATCCCAGGAATCATGGAGGGAAGGACCAGGTTCCCATTTTACAAAAGGGAGAACAGAAACATCAATTGGACCCAAGTCACGTAATGTCCTGGGTAGGAAGTAGAGTTGCAATCATCAGCTTGTTTTCTCACATAATTATTTAGGAGTCTCTTGGAAATGGGACAGGCTCCTTTTTAAAGAGAGTACTAAGGACTGAATGATATGAGACAAAACAAAGGACTGGATGCAAGGATCAGGCCAAGACTGTTAGAGTCTTAAGTACTAGGTGAAGAGGATGGGAAAGGGGAGGGGCAGGACTGAAGAGATTGATCTGTTCTAGATTAATGGTTCTAAAACTTTTTGGTCCTGGAACCCTTTACACTCTTAAAAATTGTTGAGGATCCTCCAAAGAGCTTTTGTTTATGTGGGATATGTCTAATGGTATTTACCGTATTAGAAATTTAAATGTCTTAGTATTATTATAAAAATATTTTTGTCTTTGCAGATCTCCTGAAAGGGTCTTAGGTATGCCCAGAGGTCCCCTGACTATACTTTGAGAACCACTGACCTAAAACAACAATGAAGCATCAGAAGCGAGGGCAAGGCTTGTCTTTTCTTTGGTAGCATTTCTTTAGAACTTTGGGCATATGAACTGGAGGTGGTCCAAGGGATAACATTAGCAGCCCTACCCACCTGATATTCCTCCAATTCCTCCCAGCTCATGGGGTGCCTTATACACTGACCCATGCTATCTTTTGTGGTTTTTCTCTCTGCCTGAAGTCAGTACTGTAACACCCCACGTCCTAGTGGGAACCTTCTCTCTCCAGTGTATGGTCACGATTGGCCTGGTTACCATGGCGATGCTCCATTCTACTTACTGCCTATTCTGTCTGGGATGAAGAATAGAGGGGCCACGAGTGAAGAGGACCAGATTTTTTTGGTTCCCAAGTTTATTAGGCTCTTGAGCACAGAAGCATTGGGGCTGGTGAGCCTTCCCTAAATCGTGAATGGAACTAGCTGTTTAAAGCTTAGGGCCCTAGACCCCTGAGGTTAAAAGGGCTTTCCAGGGGTCACCTAGTACATCTCTCTACCTCTAGGCTGAATTGAATCCAACCCATTTCAACCAAATGAATATAATCAGTAGACTTACGGCTCTATGAGAAATTATATTCTATATCCTTCCTGGTAAGTCATCTCAGTATCTCCACATTATCTTTCCTGGGATATGCCTCTCATGAGATACAATTTAAACCCATTTTGTGTGCTGCTGTCCTCTTTGCATTCTGGGAAAAGTCCCAGAGCAGTATATTCATTCATTTCTCAAGCCCTTGCAAGGTACAGAGCATACTACTAGGCACTGAAAGACTTCTACCTTTTTTTCCTTAAACTTGAAAATGAAAGTCCACAGATTTTGCAATTTGTATTACCTTCTCATATAGCTGCCAGTATGTATGTGGAAATATTAACATTTGGTACAAATCTAAATGGGCTGATAATTTCCCCAAATACAGACCCTTATCACTCCAGGTCCCATGACTTCATTTAGCACTCCACAGCTCAAAACCCACATAGATAGGCCAGCTAGAGTGAATAAGATAAACAAGACTCCATCCCTTTCTTTTTTATATATATTTTATTTTATTTATTTTAGTTTGCATCATTCATTTCCACAAGATTTTGAGTTACAAATTTTGTCCCCATCTTTCCCCTACTCCCCCAAAACAGCCATCCCCTTGTATAACCCCTCCCCCAATCTAATCTCTCCCATGTCCTCCCCCATCACTCCTATAACTTTTCGATAGGGCAGGACTCCATCCCTTTCTTTGAGGAATGTAAAGTATAGTGGGCAAGATATGAGATATGTAGCATTTAGCAGAAATTATAATTCAGTTCAATAAATATTAAATGCCTACCAGATATTGGTGGTAGAGGTAGCCTGCGATAGATGATAAAATGATGGACAAGCAGTAAAAAAAGAATTCTTTTTAAAATCCCACCTCTATACCATCTCAAACCTATCAGAATGGCTAATATGACAAAAAAGGAAAATGTTGGATGTTAGAGGGAAGGCAGGAAAACTGGGATACTAATGTACTGTTGGTGGAATAGTGAACTGACTATGCCCAAAGGGCTGTAAAACTGTATATAACCTTTGATCCAGAGATACTACTGCTAGGTCTATATCCCAAAGACAGCCAAAAAAGTGAAAAGGACATATTTGTACATAAATATTTTTAGCAGATATTTTTGTGGTGGCTGAGAATCAGAAATTGAAGGGATGGCCATCAATGGGGCAATTGTTAAACAAGCTATGGTATATGATTGTAATAATAAATGACAAGCAGAATGATTTCAGAAAAACTAGGAAAGACTTACATCACCTGATGCATAGTAAAGTGAACAGAACACAATTGTACACAATTGTACACAATAATGGCAATATTGTTCAATGAAGAACTCTGAATGACTTAGCTCTTCTCAGCAATACAATGATCAAAGACAATCCCAAAGGACTCATGATGGAGCATACTATCCACTTGATAGTGATCAAATACGGACAGAACCATGCTATTTTTCACTTTCTTTGATTTTTTTTCTTTGATTGGATTCTTATATGGAAATTTTTCATATGTATAATTGCACATGTATAACCTATATCTGATTGCTTACAATTTCAGGGAGGGGAAAGGCAAGGAGGGAGGGAGGGAGAGATAGAATTTGGAACTCAAAACTTTAAATGAAAATGTTAAAAAATTTAGGAAAAAATAAAATCTCTATACTTACTCTCTGTATTACTGTCTGTGGCAAGTTATTCTACTTATATGCCTCAAGCAACTTCCTTGGACTGATCTACTAAGTTAGAGACAGATTACAATGTGTTTGTGGAGGGAGTTCCCACACCAGAAGTTCCCTAAATGACAACTGCATAAGTACAAGGCATTGTGCTCAGTTCTAGGGATATGGCAAAGAAGACAATATGTGATTGCAATCACCCTCTAGAATAGTGGTTCTCAACCTGTGGGTTATGTCCAATTTGTAACAATGAAAATATATCCTGCATATCAGATATTTACATTACGATTCATAACAGTAGCAACATTACAGTTATGAAGTAGCAATGAAAATAATTTTGTGGTTGGGGGTCACCACAACATGAGGAACTGGATTAAAGGGTCGCTTCATGAGGAAGGTTGAGAACCACTGCTCTAGAAGCTTACATTCTACTGAAGGGTATATGACATGAGCACAGATAAATATTAATAATAACTATAAAAATTATAAATATATAACTAATAAATGATAAATATACTAGTAACTATAATGACTGGAAATTTGAAGGGAAAAAACACCTTGAAACTGGAGGTAGTGGGATGGGCAGATTAGATGAGCTTTAAAGGAAGAGGGTTCTGAACAGTAAAGATGAGGGAGGAATGCATTCTAGTCATGGCATGCAGATCATGTGAATGGATGGAGACAGAAGAAGCAACAAGTTTGGCCTTGATTTTCTCAGTTAAGTAAGTAGAGATGTCTTCTGCTGAGAAAGGGGGAGGGATGCTAAGAATCTGAAGAGAAGCTTCATGAAGAAGCAGGACACCTGCATTCTCTTCACTGAACTGTCAGTAACTCACCTCATCCTCTCTAAGAGCTAAGAGTTAGCATGACATAATGAATAGTGCTCCCTAATGTCAGGAAAGCTTAGGTTCAAGTCTTACCTCTGACATATGCTACTTGTGTGGCCACAGGGAAGTCCCTTAAGTTCCCAATGCCCTGATGAAGGGGGCAGCTGGTTGGTGAAGTGGACAGAGCACCAGGTCTGGAGTTGGGAAGACCTGAGTTCTAATCCAGCCTCAGATATTACTAGCTGTGTAACTCTGTACAAGTCACTTAACCCTGTCAGTCTAAATCCTACCCACCTTTCAAGACTTTTTTCCTCTGTGAATAGATTGCCACTCCCTGTACTTAGTCCCTACAATGGGCAGCCCATGGGAAGAGAAATACTTAAAAGATCCCCAGAAGAACATAACTGTTATTGACCCATTCTTCTCTGAGCCTCAGTTCTCTGATAGAATCATACCAAAGTTGGAAAGTTAATTAGAAGAATAGAATAACAGAATGTTAGAAATAGAAGGCCACAGCCAACTTCTATTACAGTGGAGGGCACAGGAGCCCAGGAAGCTTTGTTGGGGGATACACAGTGACAGAGACAGGATTGTAGCCCAGGTTTTCCAATGGGCATTCCATGGGTTCCTCCACTAACTGATGTAGTGGCCTCCCTGACACCCTGTTCTGAAAAGCAAGAATCATGGCTATAATTTGTCTAGAATGGAAGCCTGGGTCAGAAGGCTCTAGACTTTGCTCTGAATTTTTCCCTCCAATCACCAGGACACAGTTAAACTTGCTAGAACTTTCTGTTCTCAAACCAGGAAGAGACCCTGAAGAACATGTGTTTGAACACCCCACACAGCCGTCAGGTCTAGTAGCTAGGAGGCAGAGGAAGAGGGATGTACTAAAGATAGCTCAAAGTAGTTTGTGAGAGCCAGTTGTTAAATTATCAGTGTCAGCATTTGCACCTTGGGAATAGGCAAAGACTACAAATCAGGGTTTGACTTATTGTTTGTTGATTATCTGGCTTAACAATGTGGTGGAGAAAACATCAATAATGCAAAATAAACAAAAAAGTGGTTAGTGCATGGGGAGCTGGTTGTTGAACATTTACCAGCATACCTCTGCAGTTGAATCCAAGAGGTTACAATCAGATAACCACAGATTTTGAGCTGGAAGGGATCTTAGACACAATCCAGTCCAACTTCCTCATTTTATGAATAAAGAAATTTAAGCTACTAATGAGAGAAAGAGGAAGTGCCCTTTATAAAGAGAATATTATAGATACATGTAATTCCTTTTATAGAGCAGTCTCAGGGCTTTCCATACAGTGTCATCCTGGGAATCTGTCCCCACATTAAAGGGGCCTAAGTGGAGCTGAGCTCCATTAGGATACAAACCTCCATTGGGAGGTTGTCCTTCTTTCTGAGGTCAGAGCCAGGATGGCCTTGAGCAGTGCCTCCCAAATTTGTGTGGCCCAATTTGTTAAATACATCTCCTGAGATGAAGTGACACCTGGAAAAAAAAAGGTGGGCCTGTGTAAAGTAGATAGACAAGACATCTGGGAAATTATCCTAGAAAATGGAAATGTGAGTAACAGAAAGGCTGCAGTTTAACCTATAAATATTACTCTCATTGAGCAAGAAAAGAGAGGAAAGGAGAAGGAGGGAGCAAAGGAGGAAAAAGAAAACAGTAAGGGATGAAATTGTCACAGTGGGGTGTTTGGGGAGAACCACTGTCAGAAGAAACAGGAAAAATGAACCCCAGACAGATGGACCTAATGTTGGATGCCTGTTCCATTCCTGTGATAAAAGGAAGGAATGATAGGCAGTTCCTCCTTTCCCTTCTCTCTCTCTCTCTTTCTTCCTTCTGCTTGCTCTCTCTTGTCCTCCACTCCACAACCACAACCCTAGGAGGCAGACGGTGCAAATATTATTGCTTACATTTTACAAATTAGGTAACTGAGGCTCAGAAAGGTTGAATGACTGGCCAAAGTCACCTGGCTAGGAAGTGTTGGAGCTAGGATTGGAAGCAAGGTTTCCTGATTCCAGGACTAGTTCTTTTTGCTCTGTGCTGTTTCTTCTCAATGAAGAGGACCCATCTAATTAAAGTATTTCCTTCTTTCCCTCCTGCTGGCCATCCACAAAGTCCCTCTTTAATTATAGATGAAGTCATTAGAGGCAGGTTAAGATGATGGAGTGGTTTCATTTATATTCCAGGGCAGCCCTGGGATGCCTCCAGCAGTAAGTGAAAATACTGTATGTTCTCTCTCCCTCTCTCTCTCTCTCTCTCTCTCTCTCTCTCTCTCTCTCTCTCTCTCTCTCTCTCTCTCTCTCTCCCTTTGTCTCTTTCTCCTCTCTCTCTCTGTCTCTTTATCCTCTCTCTCTCTCTCTCCCCATCTCTCTCTGTCTTTCTCTGTCTCTCTGTCTCTCTATGTCTCTGTCTCTCTTTCTCTCTCCCCATCTCTCTCTGTCACTCTCTCTCTCTCCCCATCTCTCTCTGTCTCTCTCTCTCTGTCTTTCTCTCTGTCTCTCTCTCTCCCCTTCTCTCTCTCCTCTCTGCCTCTCTCCTCCTCTCTCCTTCCTTCCCTGTCCCTGTCTGTATGTCTCTGTCTCTCTGTGTTATTGTTTTGGTCTGTCTCTGTCCCCGTCCCTATTTCTATATGCCAGTATCCCTGTCTCTGTTGCTTTCTGTCATGTCCCCTTCTCCACTTTTGTATTCTTGTTTGTCTCTGTCTCCTATCTCTGTTACTAGGAGCTCTATTTCACCTGAAAAATAAGGAGGAACTTTAAAGCAAACACAACTGCCCAAAAATGGAGCAAGCTGCCTCACAGCATAATGAGCTCCCCGTCTCTAAAAGTGTTCTGACAGAAGCAGGATCACTAATCATCAAGAATATTGCAGACGATATTCATATGCTGGGTGGGAGGTTGAACTTGACAGCCTCTAATTAAGCTCCTTGCTAACTCTGAGACTGTGTTCCATCCTCATTTCCTTCTTCTTCTGGGACAGACTCGGTGGCACGGTGAGAAGAACGCTAGGCCTGGAGTCAGGAAGGCCCATTTCAAATCTGACTTCAGACATTTACCAGCTGTGGGACCCTGGGCAAGTTTCGTCCTCTTTGGCCTTGGTTTCCTCATCTGTAAAATTAGGATGTTAATAGCACTTAGCTCCCGGGATGATTGTGAGAATCAAATGATACAATATTTGTAGAGTGCCTAGAACATAGTAAGTGCTCTATTAATGTTAGCTATTACTACTAATTATGCCTCTTTTTCTGTCTCTCTGTGTTTCTGACTCTATGTCTCTGTGTTTCTCTTTCCTTTCCTCCCTCTCTGTTTCTCCTCTCTCTCCCTCTTTCTCTCTCTCTCTGCTTCTCTGTCTCTCCCTATCTGTCTCTGTGTTTTTCTCTCTCTTTCTGTCTCTCCATGTCTGTCTCTCTCTCTTTCTCTCCCCCTGTCTCTGTGTGTGTGTCTCTCTCTGTCTTTCCCTATTTTTCACTGTCTGTCTCTCCATGTCTCTCTGTCTCTCTATTTCTCTGTCTGTCTCTGTCTGTCTCTCTCTCTCTGTCTCTCTCTCTATCTCTCTCTGTCTCTGTCTCTCTCTCTCTCCCTATCTCTGTCTCTGTCTCTCTCTCTCTCTGTCTGTCTCTGTCTCTCCCTGTCCCCTTCCTTCCCCAATTATAAAGTAAGATTATTTAGAGCTATATGAGTTCTTTTCAGATGGTAGAGACAGTCTTCTTTGGTCTTTATACTAGTTTAAATTCTCCTAAGAATACAGACTTCATGGGGCTAATAGGGCCTACTTAAGGTCTCTTGATATCAGAATCTGTTGCTAAGGATGAAAGGGGCATTGCAGAAGAATCAGATAAGCCAGTCAAGGCTGAAAGCAATAGTCCTTTTTATTTGGAGTGTAGAAGGAAAAGCATGAAAGGGAAGGCCACATGACTTAATTAGAGATAGTAGAGAGAAAGGGAGGCAGGCACAATAAGGAAAAGGTGCTATTGGGACAGCTCCATAAGAGCCTCCCCTCACATTGGACCCAAGACCTACACTGCCATGGAACCTAACCCCTCAGTGGGTCTAGAAAGACCAGAGAAGCCACATAACCAAGAATGTCACCAGAGAATCTCAAGTATGATCATCTCTCTTCCTGGAGGCTCATGGGTCCAAGATTCTGGGTAAGTCAAACAGTTCCAAGGTTGTGGCTGTCTCATCTCGGAGATTAATCAAAATCAAATCAAATCAAATCAATCAAAAAACATTTGTGAAGCACCTACTATGTGCTAGGCATTGAGCTAAGAATTGTGGATACAAAAAGAGGCAAAAAACCCCCAAAACCAAAACCAGTCCCTGCCCTGACAGAGCTTACAATCTAATGAGGGAGACAAAACGCAAACAAATGTATACAAAGCAAGCTATATGCAGGATAAATTGGAAATGATTAATAGAAAGAATGCACTACTATTAAGAGGGGTTAGGGAACACTTCCTGTAGAAGGTGAAGTTTTAGTGGGACTTACAGGAAGCCAAGGAGGTCAATAGTCAACGCAGAAAAGGGAGATCTTCCAGGCATGGGGACAGTCAGAGAGAATGCCCAGAGCTGAGAAATGGAGTCTCTTGTTAGCGGAACAGCAAGAAAGTCAGTGTCACTGATCAAAGAGTACGTGTCCAGGAGTAAAGTGTAAGAGACTAAAGAGGCTCGTGGCTGCTGGTGTTTAATAGGGAGGATAGACATCCTTCTCAGTTAGGTCTGACCGGCTTCCCAGCCCTCATGTCACTGGCAGGGAGGTTCCAATCAGCAGGAAACAGGAAACTTCTCGCCTAAAAGCTTCCAGGCAGCAGAAGAGATACAGGAATGGAAGATTACAGGAAGGGAGCAGGCCAGAAACATACCTGGCAGGAGGAAGGGATGTGGCTGGGGAACAGACAACCTGTTGGTCAGAATAAGACTAGACAAGGAAAACCAGAGATTTCCCCAGTTGGGAAAGACTTAAGAACGCTGATCAGCTCAACAACCAATCATGACTTCAGGGGACCGTTATGAAGCACGCCACCCAGCTTCTAATACAGAGATGAGGAAACTCAACACACAAAATGAGACATCCTTTTTTGGATATAACTGATAAGAGAACTTGTTTAGTTTGTCAGGTCCTTCCCTCATCTAAAGCTCTTTAGCTGTCAAATGTGGAGTCCACACCACCTGTGACACAGCCAGAGAGAATACCTGAAGAGACGTGTAACTTGGGTCCCTGGTCTAGTGGGAGAAGCAACAGTAACAGCAGTAATGCCCAGAAAGGCACGGAGAAATCCTGAAATTGTTTATCCCTCTGAGCTCTTCTGATCCCCAGCTTTCCTCTCTGTGGGATAAAATATCAGAAGTTCAAGAACAAGAAGGAATGAGGATAGAACACAATCTTAGCATTAGAAGGGAGCTTAATTAGTTGCTGTCAAGTTCAACCTCCCACCCAGAGCGTGAAAACCTTTCACAACATCCTGGATGATTAGTGATCCTAACTCTGTAGGAACACTTTCAGTGAGAGGGAGCTCATTATGCTGTGAGGCAGCTTGCTCCATTTTTGGACAGTTGTGTTTGTTATCAAGTTCCTCCTTATTTTTGAGGTGACATAGAACTCCCAGGAATTTCTTCTCACTAGTCCTACTTCCCTCTGGCTCTAAATTTTTAAAATAACTTTTATTGTATTTTACTTCTTTTAACGTGTTTCTCTCTCTCTCTCTCTGTCTTTCTGTCTCTGTCTCTCTGTCTCTCCCTCCCCCCCCCCCCACCTAGTAACAGATATGCACAGGAGAGCAAACAAATTCCCACATTGGCCAGGGCCACAAATGTATGTCTTATTCTGCACCCTGAATCCTTCACCTTTTTGTCAGAAGGTAGGTCACCTTTCTCATCAAGTGATCTTCTGGAATCATGGTTAATCATTACATTAATCAGAATTCTTACATTTTTCAAAGTTGTTTTTCTTTACAATGTTGTTATTGAAGACATTTTTCTCCTGGTTCTGCTCACTTCACTCTGTATCCGTTGGTATGAGTCTTTCCAAGTTTCTCAGAAATCATCTTGGGGTTTTCTTACAAACATGGAAGATTACAGAAAGGGATTGGGCCAGAAGCAAGGAGTTCCTGGCAGAAGGAAGGGCTGTAACTGGGGAACAGACAATTTGCTGGTCAGAATAAGACTGGACAAGGGAAGTCAGAGATTTTCCCAGTTGGCAAAGACTTAAGAATGCTGATCAGTTCAATGACCAATCATGATTTCAGGATGATGAAGCATTCCACCCAGCTCCTAATATAGAGGTGATGAAACTCAACACACAAAGTCAGTTCATGCCTATGTAAGGCCAACTAGAGACCACCTAGCTGCTTCATTGTGCAAATGGGTGAGCTAAGGCCCAGAGAGTTTAAGGGATTTGCCCAAAGTCATTCAGCTAGAGAGGGGGAAGGACAAGAACTCAGGTTCTCCCATCCTGAAGCAAATGTAAAAGGTCTGATAGAAGTTGGATGCTACTGGGGGGATTATTATGGAGGTGGTGTGTTTGGATCAAGATATCCCTTCCAACCCTGAGATTCCATGAGAACGCGAATCTATGGCCCCAGGAAGAGTCAAACAAACAACCCCTGGATCCCCCCTTCAGGTCCCATCTCCTCCAAAGGGATTTCCCTGACAACTCTAGTTCACATTGATCTCTGCCTTCTCTGGCCTGCTATTGAACTGAATCCACAGACATTATACTGGTTATGGCATCCTTCTTGAATGGGTCCATAAGCCACCCTAACCAAACTGTTAAGCTCCACCCTTTGGTGTCCTCCATATCATAGGCTTACAGTGTCAGTCAAAAGCTTCTTTTCAAGCTTTTCATGCAAAGTTTCCTCTCTCTGGAAGCCACCAGCCCTGTGAAACGAGAAATGAGAAGAGGTTTTGAATAAATAATGTTAACAGTAGCAAAAAAGACAAAACATTTTCCCTTAAGTCAAACAGGGAGCTGAACAAGAGCAAAAATTCACCAAATCTCAGAACTGAAAGGAAGCTCAGAGATGATCTGGTCTAATCCTTACTTGAGCTTGAATTCCTATTGCAACGCTGTCCAACCTTTGTTTGAAAAACCTAGTGAAAATGCATACATCTATGCACGTTAATCTGGGGCCAGTACTTGAAAAAGCAATGCTTAGCTCTTAATAATTTCTGTTTCCCTATCTAAATGCTTACAGGTTCTTCAATAATGGAATTTTGTCAGAAATTGATGTCAAGTAGGATTCCCTCAAAGCTCTTCTACTCTCAGCCAAATATCCTTTAAGGTCAACGTCCAGTCAGTTTGGGGGCGTCAGGGACTCAGGACCCAGGCTGTCTCTCATCTACTTCCTATTATTCAGAATCACACCATTGGAAACAATCTACTTTCTGATCTATCTTGCTCATCAGTTGGGCTGTTTGGGACCCTAGTCATTCCTTGATGCCTGCTTATCACTAGTGATATTATAGGTTGGGTTCAAGGGTACAACTAGGCATAAGAAAAGATTCTTCTTATGCCCAGCATTCTTGTCTTTTCTTTCCCTGCTTGTTTTTTTTATCTTTTCAAAAGTCCTGCAACCCCAACTTTGTCATCCCTCTCCCTTACCCCACCTACTTCCCAATCACCTACACACTCTTTGGCTTGTTCAGCCCAGGCTTTGTGGGTAAGGCCAACCTGAGACATTCATTCAACCACTGGCTAGGGAGGTGAGGGGGAGGGTGACACAAGCAGAGTTTAACTATACTCCCTGCTATGGAGACATCCCTTTCATAGCTTTCTGTTAGGATGAGTCTCAGCAAGAACTATGCAGTTAAATTTGCTTCCTGGCATTACAATCTTTTGCGTATTACCCATAATTTGTATGTTTATATATAGACATCTTAGGCCACCAATTTTACTTCTGGCTCCCTCCTTGTATATTCTGTCTTGTGAATTACTTGTCCTCCGTAATGCTATTTTTCCTCCATTATTACTTGCCACTCTCATTTTCAAATGTATTTTTTTGTGATCAACAAAAAAATAAATATAGTGGAATCTTGCATTCTATGAACCTTTCTGACAATTATATGAACAAAAACATGTAGTTTGCTATAGGGGATCGCTTGCAAAAGCTTACCTGCTCCCTTCTCCTATCTTCATCAAGGACGCCCTCCATTTGCATATAGACCATTCTCACATTTCATAAAGATGAAAAAGCAGGTATAGGAGTCAGCAATTTTTTATCCTCTCTCAATCACTGTTTTTGGCTACTAAAATCTATGATTTTTCCATTATTTTGATATCTTCTACCCCTTCCCGACAAAATATCTTATAAAACAAATCCTATCACCTCACACATAGCTTTTCTCAGGGGATGTTTGTTCTAGTCCAGTTGCTCTTCCTGACTTCATCTTCTTAAATGCTGTTGTGATTTCCTTGTACATCAAGGACCGAAGTGTTAACATCTAAATATGGTGCTTCTCTTGTCACTGATGACGAAAATAAAGCATTATGAAATGCTGACACAGCAGTTCGATTTCCCATCTCTTTATTGTCTTCCTGCCAGGTTCATCATGATGGGAGTGGGGGCATGTCTCATACCAAGCTTTCTCTATGCTTATTTTTACTTTTACTGCTTTTCACAGTGGTCTTCTGTCATCATTCTCTAGAGGGTTTTATGAATGAGTTTCTATTCTAAATCATAATTTCCCTTGGCTGATAATTCTTTCCATCTGACAAGGACCTCAAAAGTTTACTGTCAAAGTTTTGTTGGTTTCTGAGATCTTTAACATCTTCATTGTGCTTGCTACTTTTATTCAGTGGCTTTTTAGTTGTGTCTGGCTCTTCATGATCCCGTTTGGGGTTTTCTATGCAAAGGTATTGGAGTGGCTTGCCATTTCCTTCTCCAGCTCAATTTACAGATGGGGAAACTGAGGCAAACCGGGTCAAGTGATTTGCCCAAAGTCACACAACTGGTAAGTATCTGAGGTGAGAATTGAACTCTGGAAGAAGAGTCTTCCTGATTCCAAGCCTAGTACTTTATCCATTGTACCACCTAGCTACCCAAAACATTACTAAAATATCCATAATTGGTTTCTAACAGACTGGAGTCCTTCCTGTAGATGAAAGTCTTACTCTGATTCCTTATCATGGATGAAGGTAATCCTGGGTGATCATCCAAAGTCATGGATTTGGGGCCATGGAAATGCATGGTTACTATTAACAATGATGAGATATTATCCTCAGGAACAAGTCGACCTAATCGGCTACCACAACCATCATCATTTTCAAAGAATCATAAGATCCTAGCTGTTGGGACCTTTCAGGTTAACTAGTTCTAACCTCCCATTGCACAGGTGAGGAAACTGAGGCCCAGAGACATTATGATTTACCCAAGTTCACACATGTAGTGACAGAGCTAATATTCAAACCCAGGTCTTCCAACTCCAAATCTAACACTCTTTCCAAGATATATTATTTCATTAATTCTATCAACCAGTACCTATTCTTTAATTTATTAAGCACCTACTATGTGCTAGGCACTATGGTAGGTACTAGGGAGACAAAGAAAAAAAAAACTGTCTCTACCCTCAAGGAGCTGACGTTCTATTTGGAGAAGCAAAATGTACACAGATATGTCCATACAGAATATAAACAAAGTAAATATGTGGTAATTTAAGGACAGAGGTACTAGCAATTGGGAAGATAAGACAAGGTTCAATAAGGAAAATGGTGTTTGAGCTGAACTTTGAAGAAAGGTAGAGATTTCTAAGAGGAAGATAAGAGGAAATAGTATATTCCAGGCATGAGAGACAGCCTCTGCAAAGGCATGGTGAGAAGAGATGAAATGTCACATGTGAGGAATATCATCCATCAAACTATTAGGAGGACTATGCTGAGCATTATTCAAAGCAATGTAAAGAGTATGGGCATTATAATCAGGAAACCTGAGTTCAAAACCAACCTCAGACATTTACTAGCTGTGTGACCCTGGACAAGTGACTTAATCTTTATCTGCCTCAATTTCCTCAACTGTAAAATGGGAAGAATAATAGCATCCCTCTCCTACGGTTGTTGTGAGGATAAAATCAGATAATATTTGTAAAGTACTGGCACATAGTAGGTACTTAATAAACACCTCCTTCCTTCCTTTCTCCTTTTCCTTCTTTCCTTCCTTTCTTCGTTCATTCCTTTCTTCTTTTCTTTCCATCCTTCCTTCTTGAGTGTTAGTACCAGCTTTGCCACTAATCTGTGTGACCTTGCTTACATAAATTATTTCACCTGCCCCACCTCAGTTTCCTCAACAGGAAACTATTGGGATTGGATTAGATGATCCCTAAGAGCCTTTCCAGCCGTAGAATTTCTCTGATTCTACCATTCTAAGCAGGGTGAATAAACCACGTGATAGCAAAAGAAACAACCGGGTGCTAATAAAAGCTGGCCAAGGCTGGGGGCTGGTAAAAAAAAAAAGGGGGGGGGGTGGGTTTGAAGCGGCATGTGGAGACCAAATCAAAGAAGAGATCATTTTAACAGAAGTGGGATGGGGAGAAGGAGTGGGGAGGAGAAGCAGCCCGGACTGCAGGTGGGGAATGCCTCGATACGAGGCAAGGACAGGAAGGAAGGGACAGACGCCAGAAGATCAAAGGGATCAGAGATTCGGAGTGAGAAGGGATCCGTGAAACGGCAGGATTTGGTAACCAGCTGCAGGTGCAGTACCAACGATGGGGCATAAATAGAAACAAGCCGAATTTTATTTCTGTTCAGAAATCAGAGTTTGTGTTAGAGCCCTCCAGTAAAAGCTCCGCTGGTGGTGATAGCAAGCTGTCACGTGCTCTAGTCACCCTGCGAGAGAATTAGAGAATCAGACAAAATGCCAGGACTGGAAGGGACCTCGGGCATCACTGCGGGGATCGGGGGACGGGCTCTGACACTCAGGACCTGTGAAATGTTGGCCACATCACGACCTTTTTCCTGGCTGCCGCTTCCTCCCCTGGAAAATGAGGGATCCAGGTGATCTCTTGAGATCCCTTCCTGATCTCAACCTAGAAGCCTGTGATTTAAGCCAAACCCCACATTTTCCTAGTGGGGAAACAGTGTCAGAGAGGTGAAGTTGAACCATATCCTTTGGTTTTTTCACTGAGAGATTATGATCACGTTCCTCACTGTGATGAAAAAACTGCCAGGAGGTAAGAATAAGGCAGGCATTTCACCTCATACATTCTTTACATTTACCCTCCTACAAGTTACTTACCCTTTCTGAGCCTCAGTGAACCCATCCATAAAATGACTGATCCGGTCTGGATGTTTGCTAAGTTTCTTTTCAGCTTTAAATCTACGAGCCTAAGTACACTCCTAAGTGCCTAGTGTTCGTAAGACATCGTTCTAGGTCCTAGGGATACAAAAGAAAAAATGAAAGAGCTCCTTTCCCCCCCTTTTGGTCACAAGAAACTTACATTCTGTGGGGAAATTAAACATGGACGCAAATAAGTCAAGCAATGATGTACACTGGTTAGAAAGCTGTCCTCAGATTCAGGAAGACCTGGGTTCAAGTTCTGCCTCTGAAAAGCATTGACTGACTAGCTGCTCAATTCCGTCAGTTTCTCAGGACCCAGACAACTTTTAAGATTGTAAATTGCCAAGAGGAGTGATAGGGATCTAAAACATGATCTATAGTTATGTAAGGAGTTTCCTCATCAGGAGTTCCCCATGCAAATGAAATTACAGATTTAATTCAAAATTAAAAGTAATCTCTCTGGGGAGAAGGAGTTAACAACTGGGAGGATTGAGGAGGGCCCTTAGTGCTTGAGCTGAGCTTTGAAGGGACCTAGAGCTTCCCAAGAGTCAATGGTGCATGAGGGAGGATGTGAGGCCCAGAGACAAGGATAAATCACCCTCCTGAGCCTTTGCTAAAGGAAGGGCCAATGTGACTATCAAAAAGGCTCCAGAGACATAGTTTCTGGGTAATTTAATCACTTTATTAATAAGGCCAGCATGTTATTATTAAAAGGATGCTTATTTGGCTGTCTCTCTTTTAGACCAAAGACAATCATGGTGGTGGCTCCCAATTTATATACCCTTTGCTAACCTCACAAGTTTGATTAAAGGAAGCAAACAAGTTAGGTGATCTACAATTATTAATTTATTCCCTTAAAGTTAGCTAATAGGAGTGGCTAGGTGGCACAGTGAATAGAGCACCAGCCCTGGAATCAAGAGGACCTGAGTTCAAATCCAGCCTCAGACAGTTAACATTCACCAGCCCTGTGACCTTGGGCAAATAACTTAACCCCAATTCCCCTGCCTTCCTCCTCCAAAAAGAAAAAAAACAAAGTTGGCTAATATATGTAGACAGAGTCAGACCTTAAATTCTGACTAACTGATACAAGCTCTAACAAAGATTTTATATGTTTTTGCACAATCCCAAGATGTTTGTGTCCCTCAGATTTATGATGTCCACATGAATACAGGACAAATGACAAGATAGTGGAGATATACATTCTCAGGATGTCTCTGTCTTCCCTATGGAATGTATCCCCAAGAGAATTTCTGACTTTCCAAGCAATCTGTCACAAGTGGGGAGAAATGCTTATTCCCAATCTTATCTGGTCTTTCAAGTTGCAGACACAGGAAAGGGCCTTTTAAAGCAAAGGAAAGCAGTCGGTTTGATTAATTCAGACTTTGGATTAATTTGATATTTAATGATTATCATTTCCTCCTTTTGGTCACAAACAAAACTGTTAAGATTTCGTTTATAGACCAAAGAAGGTATAGAAAAAAAAAACTCTCTTCTTGGGAGGGTTTCCCAAAATCCTTATCTAGTTGAATTCAGGTTTTTCCCTATTGCTTCCTGAAGTAGGGGGCACTAAAGGTAATGGTCAATGGTTGGACATCCTGTAATGGGAATGGGAATTTTAAGATCTTCCCTGCTCCTTGAAGAGTGCTTTGAAAGTAAACTCTGCCCCCTAATAGGCTGAACTAATCACATGGAGCCTATGAAGGAGGAAATTTGCTGAAGGATCCAGGAGAGCCCACAGGAAGCTTCCCTACTGTGAAGATAAACTCTGTCCCCTGATAGGCTGAGTGTAGTCACATGGAGCCTGTGGTGGGAGGAGTTTGCTGAAGAGAAGCAGAGCCCACAGCTGGTTGAGAGCCAGCCAGATGTGGGGGACAGAGGAACTCAGGCAAGGATATAGAGAGTTTTGTGAGTAAATATTGATCTTGTATTGGTTTGTGGAAAGGCTAAAGGAAGGCATGGCTCTTAGTGTTATTATGGCTTCTGAATATCTTTGGTACGATGATGGAATGGGCTTACTGGTTTTGGGATTCAGCTTTCTGGTGTCTAAATAAATGCTTCAGTTCTATCCTCTATCTGGAGAGTTTGACATATTTTGTGATCGAATGTCATGTGATACTTATAGTCACAGTGTTTATCATGATTGTGGGTGCTGTAAATATTGCATTGGCGCTACACATCCCCAGAGATGGGCAGCTACTGCAAGGCAAATGCAAAAAAGCAAAAGGAGCAGGCTGCAAAGGGGATCAAGGTAGGCAGCATAATGGGAATGCAGAGCAACCAAGTAGAAATAAGTTAAAGCTACAAAAAGATAAAGAACCAGTCTTTCAAATCCAGCCTCAGACACTTAACACAAAACTGGCTGTGTAACCTTGGGCAAGTCACTTAACCCCAATTGCCCTACCTTACCCCTCCAAAAAGCAAAAAAAAAAAAAAAAAAAAAGAACCAGTCTTGGGGGTCCAGGGTGGGAGCGGTTTTTCATGTAGGCCTGATCTGGACTCTTGGGAAAGCTGTCTATGTCTGATGTCATCTTTTCCAGCTTGGCTCAGGTGTCCACTCAGGAGCAGGGGCAATCTTTAGATGAGACAAGTTCTTCTCACGGTTTTACAAAATTGCATAATTACATTAAGTCAGGTACAGATTAAACTACTTAGATGGCCCACAATATAGTAGTTTTGAGAAAGGAGGTTTACCTATCACCAGGATAACCAAGAAAACTTATACATGAACCATAGAAATCAATAGTCATTGTTATCAATGTTAATTAACATCGAATTCCTTGTATCCCACGGACCTATTCCCAATATCCATTTAAACAGCACCTTTTGAATCTCAGATGCCTCATGTAGCTATATAATTTAAAAAGGGAGTTCTGATTCTCTGGTTCAGATCTAGAAGTTCCCAGAAAATTCTGACTTAATATAAATTAGTACAATCATTTAAAATTGGTTCCATATTTTTGAAACTTCAGAGTTTTCAGTACATATATCATTTGCTGTTTCTGTCCTTACCTAAATCCTGTACCTGGTATAAGAATCTTTTAAAATATGAGGATCTAACCATAAAATTAGCTCATCTGCCTTTTGAAATTATCAGACAGATGCTTTAATAAAGAAAAAAAAATTTCACTTTACCACTGTTTTATACAGTCTTTGTGCAAAAATCCAAGCTTGAGATCTTATTACCAAAACATGCTTAAAGGTTGAATTTCCTTTGGAAGCCAATCTTATACATCTGTATATAATTCTTAGAGGAATCAGTCTGATCAAAATTTGCTATCCTTTTAAATTAGCCTGTTACTTGGTCTAGTCATTTCCTCCTTAACTGTTAACCCCAAAAGTTTGGTTAAAGGAAGCAAACAAGCTAGGTGATATACAGTTATTAATTTATTCCCTTAAAGTTAGCTAATACGTGTACACAGAGTCAGACCTTAAGTTCTGACTGATACAAGATTTAACAAAGATTTTATATGTTTTTGCACAATCCCAAGATGTTTGTGTCCCTCAGATTTATGACATCCACATGAATACAGGACAAATGACAAGATAGTGGAGATATACATTCTCAGGATGTCTCGGTCTTCCCTATCTGGAATGTATCCCCAAGAGAATTTCTGACTTGCCAAGCAGTCTGTCACAATGGGGGAGAAATACCTATTCTTGATCTTATCTGATCTTTCAAGTTGAGGACACAGGAAAGGGCATTTTAAAGCAAAGCAGTCTGTTCAATTAATTCAGACTTTGGATAAATTTGATATTTAATGATTCTCACCTTCAAAGATTAGGTGTTTAGTAAGGGGCCAAGAGTGACATCACGTCACCTTTGGACCAACAGATTTATCTCTATACCCAGACCACCACCACCACCACCCCCACACACACACCCAGTCCCCCACCATCCTCCCTTGGGCAATCTATTCAAAGAATGTATGCCCCACCCAAGCCTGAACAGAACACAGTAATTATTCCTCTTGGGTAAGGTCTGAATTAGAAAGTTAGTCCAACCTCATTATCAGCAATGTCCTTCAAGAGAATGAACTTTTTAAAGTCAGGACTTTAGAAAAAGGGGAGAGCTCTGGATATCCCCAAATCATTGATTGTTAATCATTTCTCTCAGCCAATGGAGAGGTTCATGGGATCATAAGAAGATTTTTTCTTTTGGGGGGGAGGGGAATCATAAGAATAACTGATAGGCTATCTTTGTATGTATATATATATATATATATATAT
>CM053581.1:185050092-185152871 GCA_028627135.1 Pseudochirops cupreus | reverse complement strand
TAAATTGTAGATAATGAATAGAGAGAAGACACTAGCATTAAGAGTTCATAGCCCCCCCCAAAAAATTATCTAAGGACCTCTTGGAGGTCCAAGGAGCCTAGAATAAGAACTTTTGCTCTAGGGTAAGGGTTGGCAGGTTAGATTGTCTATTTTTATTCAGCCAGCAAGTTTTAAAAGGTTTTTTGCATTTTAAAATAAAATTTTGTTATATTTTAAAATGTAAAACTATTCTTTAGTTTTGTATGGTACAAAAAACAGGATGCCTGGCCTTAGTTTACTGACACCTGGTCTAGGGCACAGTGAATAGAGTGAGAGATTTGGGAATTCAAATCCTCCTTAATCACTTACCAGTTCAGTTCCCTAATCTGTAAAATGGGGATAATAATAGCACCTATCTCACAAAGATTGTTGTATTTGTGCTTTGCAAGCCTTGAAGCACTCCATAATTGTGAGCTAATAGTAGTGGCAATATTGCATCCAGCTCTGATATTCAGTCTATTTCTTGTTCCCTGTTGGTATTTGACTAGTGATCTGGTCTGCAGCCTACCCTTTCCCAAGAGACACTGAGGTTAAGAACAAACATGACCAGAAATGTTAATGGTTGCTTTTTAAAGCATGTTTTACAAGCTTTTAAAAAAGAGAAGAAAAGAAATAGATACAAGTGAAGAATCGGCA
This sequence comes from Pseudochirops cupreus, assembly GCA_028627135.1. Lineage (NCBI taxonomy): Eukaryota > Metazoa > Chordata > Mammalia > Diprotodontia > Pseudocheiridae > Pseudochirops > Pseudochirops cupreus. The sequence goes on along the minus strand of CM053581.1, from coordinate 185,152,196 downwards.
TAACAAACATATCTTACTCCATGGTTTAAAAAAATCAGGCAACCTCTGTCTTGCACCCAAAGTACTTACTCCCATACTGATGGATGGTGTGGGAAGAGAGATGGGAGAAGTGGGTAGGTATTAGACTGAGAGTGTCAGAGAAGCAAATCCCCCCCCCAACACACACACCTTTATTCTAGGGAAAGGAGCCAAACTTATTGTGTCTCAGCTCTCTACTTTGATCTAGGATGATGTCACCAGTAGAAAAGCAAAAATAAAGGGCAAAAGAGGCATTTTCCCTCCACTCCCCCAAACCTTAGGGGCAGGGATCCTACTCCCAATGGAACACGTTGAGGCTCCCACTTGGTTACATGCCTCATATATCACATTGCATCGGCCGTCCCTTCTGACTACTCCGTGGAGCTGATGGATATAATTGCTTCGTCTGGAGTGAGCTACCTGCTTAATAGAATCAGCGCTCAGTAATTAGCCTGAGATGGATCCATTTTCCAGTGGAGAGGGCAGGGCCCAGCCCTGCTTCCTTGGATGGGTGTGCCTGGGTCTCTGCATGGGTATGTACGGAGAACGAATTCATGAGTGGGTGCTGAGGCAGAAGCCGACGCAGATGAGCTGGTTTCAGATCCTGGTTTGCTGAAGCCTCTTTTCAGAGTGAACTCTTTGGAAATCAGAAACTCCTGCAAATCAGGGCTCGAGCTATCGTTCTGTTGATTGTCTAGACTTAAGAAAGTGTGAATAATAATGTAGATTAAGTTTGAAAGTGTGTCCTGAAGATACTTTTGCCCCGGTTTTTAACATTTACCAGAACACACCCACCTGTCTCAATCTCCCTTCGTTTTAGTGCAGTCTCTCCCAGATTACGCCCAATATCCAATTCACATGAAAGGCACGGCATCACCTTCCTGATGTCATCGTCCTCTTAGACAAAGAAGGACAAACTACCAGCACTCCCAATTTATCCTCTATTTATCTGGTTTGTATATAGTCCTGAACACATTGTCTCCTCCCTTAGACCGTGAACTCTTGTGAGCAGGCGTTGTTTTTTGCCCTCTTTTGTACCTTATTGCTTAGCACAATGTCTAGCGCATAGAAGGCACTTAAAACTGTTTTTTGATTTACTGGCCCCCAAAATACTGAAGAGCAACACAAGGACTACACCATTTTCCTCGTGTGTAGGAAACAGCTTCGGTAACTGGTGGAGAGCTCAGAAAACCTGAGAAGCGGCATGGTTTAATAATAGCAATCCTCTGAGTCAGGGGACTTGGGTTTAAATCCTACAGGTGACACATACCGGCTGTGTGAATTGGGACAAATTACTTGATTTCTCGGTGCTTTCTCTAAGACTATGTAAACAGCAGAGCAGATCGTGATCTGCATTAGTAAAAAGTATTTTCCTCCTGGGGGGTTCCTTACTTCAAAGAAATCACCTACTCAGTCGTTGCTTTTTTCTTTTAAGTACAAAAGAAGAGGCAGCTAGGTGGCGCAGTGAATAGAGCACCGGCCCTGGAGTCAGGAGGACCTGAGTTCAAATATAACCTCAGACACTTTAGAAAAAAAAAACAAACCTATCCATGTGACCTTGGGCAAGTCACTTAACGCCAATTGCCCTACCTTCCCCCCTCCAAAAAAAAGCAAAATTAAATTTAAATTAAGTACAAAAGAACTCAGAAAGCTTAATGTGAGAAGATGTGTTGTCATGGAAGGAATATTCACCTCAATCTGGAGAGACTTGGACTCAAACCCCATGTTAGCCACATGCTAGCTGTGTGGCCATGGGTAAGTCATTTAATGTCCCTAAGCCTCAGTTTTCTCATCTGCAAAATGGGAGTGATAATACCTGTAGCACCTACCTTGCAAAGCTGTTTTGAGACTCGGATAAAACAAGGCACATAAAATATTTTGCCAGCCTTAAAGCATTATATAAATTTCACCCATTTTTACTTTATAGCATATAGCATTGGAGCTAGAAAGAACCTTAGCGATCATTTCCCTTCTAGCTCCAAATCTTAAGCTCTAATCTTCAACTTTAGTTTATAAATGAGAAAATAAAGTTTGGAGTGGTGAAAGGAATGGAAACCCCAGTGCCAACATGGCAAAATGGTTACAGTACTTGGATTGGAGTCAGGAGACCTGAGTTCAAATCTTACCTTTGCCTTTTACCAGCCGTGTGTCCATGAGCAAGCCAATTAGTCTCAAGGAGCCTCATCTTCCTCATCTGTAAAATGGAGGTCATAATTCCTTTGGTATTGTGGGGCTCAACTCCGATAATATGTGTTAAGCACTTTGCAAACTTCCATGCTAAATCAAGATCAGCACAAACAGTTCCTTAAGAGAGAACTGGTTAAAGAAGATGAACAGTTCTAGAAAGAAGAATTGCAACTAATAATGACCATATGAAAGAATGCTCCAAATCACTAATAATAAGAGAAATAAAAATTTTTAAAAACCCTGAGGTTTCACCTCACACCCACAAAGTTGACAAAGATAACAAAAGATGGCTAGTCAGTATTAGAAGGGGTTGTGGGAAGATAGATACACCGATACATTGTGGGTGGAGCTGTGAATTAGTATAACCATTCTTGAAAGTATTTTGGAATTATGCAAATAAAATTATTCAAATACCCATTGATGAAGACATTTAACTGCTAGGCATATACCCTAGGCAAAGGACATCAGTGAAGAAAAGGAAGGTTCCATAATACACCAAAATATTTATAGGAATATTTTTTGTGATAGCAAAGAATGGGAATCAGAGTAAATGCTCATCTATTGGCAAATGACCAAATAAATGATAGTATATAAATATAATGGAATATCACTGTGCTGTGAGAGATAATGAGCATGATGAATGCAGAAGAATATGAAAAGACTTACATGAACTGATACAGACTGAAGTAAGCAGAGCTAAGAAAACAATTATACACAATGACCACAACAACATGCAGGGAAAGAGTAACAACCACACACCTGAAAATCAGTGTTGCAAAATTGCAAAGAATAAGTGTTGTCCCTAAAAAGAGACTTGAGAAGATGCTTTCCCTTTCTTCTTTGCAGAAATGGAAGGAAGTCGGAAAAGAGGGACTATGGGTGTGGAACAGTGCGTATTATGTCAGATTTTTAGATGTAATGATCTATTTTGCTGAATTTTTTTCATCTTAATTTTATTTTTAAAATTATTTATTATAAAGGATCCATTTCTGAAAGGGGGAGGGATATAGGAGAAAATCTAGGTTATGCAAAAAACAAAAGATATTAATAACTATCCATTAGGAAAAGAAAAGTCAGTAATCATTGCTCAAGTCCATACAGCTATTTTGTAACACGGCTAGATCTAGAACCTAGATCTCCTAGTTCCTGGCATAATGTTTTCCTCACTTTTCCAATATCCTCTCCTGCCATGTCATATGCTTTCCCACTATTGAAATTATAGTTATATCATCCCTTTCTAGGAATGGGCAGGATTTGGAGGTAAAGCAGGAGAAGAAGAATGTCATAGTAATAATAAAAAAACCAAGCAGAAAGGGAGAGAGAGAGGAACCATTCAAAATCCAGAGGCAGACAGGAAGAGAGTGGAGGGCAAGTGACAGAATTGTTTGCGGCAGCAAAGAGCCTTGCTTCATTTTGTCTCAACCTCCCCAACTTGAGAGTATGGGGCTACAATGTTATTGATTCCCAGCCCTTGGGAGCCCTATCTCCAACTCTGAACATCTGCCACACTGTCTGAGGCACATAGTTTGTGGCCAAACTATGTGGCTGAAGCCACAAGGAAGTCAACAAGCCTGGATAATTCCTTTTTCTCAATATTAGGAACCTGAAGGAATGCTAGATTTCCTAGTTCCCAGTATAGTGTTGGGAACTCTAGTGCCAAGATTCTCCTTTCTTGTAATCTGTACCTTTTTTGGTTTGATTTAATTAATGTTAATGATGTCTACTCTCAAAAGCAGCATGGAAACCTGTTATAAGAGATTTTCAAGTAAAATCTCAATAACCCACAAAATGTCTGCAGTTCTTCCCAGACAACCCTGCTTCAAGTCTCTATGATTATCACTTCCAATCCTTCAACAATTGGATAGTCATGGGGTCAAAAGTCATGCTCTGTTCTTCCTGTTGTTTGTCCTTCATTCTCGAAGAGAACCATGACATCAAGGAGGTGATGCCATGACATGCAAGTAAATTGGATTTAAGCAAAGGAGGGCTGCGCAAAGTCACCAGCCTCACTCTCTCCTCTGGAGCCACACCTACATGTCAAAAGCATTTCTTCTCTCATCCACTTAGAGAGCCTCTCACTCCAGATACTACTGGGCTCCCAAACTTTCATGACCATCCCTCAATCATCTTCCATTCCTTTAGGCAGCAGAGGAAGCATATGGCAGAGGTAAACATATGTATATAAGCACACATGCTTGACCTAAGAGGATAGTCCCTGAGAGTGGGCTTTCCCAGCCTCAGAGATAGCAACAACTGGAGAAGTCAATGATAGAATTCCTGCAGAAGAATGTGGCAAAAGCAGATGTGTGTTCATCCAGCTGGATCAAGAATAGAATTCCCGAAAAATGTTTCTGAACCCCAACCTCCTGCAGAAAGGAGGAAAGATTTCAACTTTTTAAGCAGAGTGATTCCAGAATTTAGCATTCTGGAGACAGAAGGGAGATTCCTAGGATAGCACCAGATGGAGGGATTGCCTCAAGGTAACCCCAAAATCAAGGATTCAGAGACCTGTTCTTCAGAAAGTGGGAAATTTTCTGAACAGTAAGCTTTTTGGAAGAAGAGGATGGCCCCATCACCACTGGAGCAGTTGTAAAGGTGGACACACAACCTTGGGAAGCAAAGTATTTGAAACTTGCCCTTTGCTATTACATTGAGTTATCTAGACAGTGAAGACCTTATGGGAAGGGGATTGACTATCCCTGCAGTCCCAAAGTGTTTGCCTCCTGAGAAGGATCTAAACCAAAGAGCAGAATGACAAGTTTTGTAGAAACCATAAAGAACTCTGTGGCAGAAAGAGATTTACCAAGATATCAAAGGGTTGTTCTGATAGTAACCCCAAGTTCAATTACTCCCAAAGGAAACTATCATAAGCTTTTTTTAATGTGTTTTTCATATCTGCTTATGGGACCTGTGACTTTTTTGACTGATATGTTTTTTGTATTTGTTAATGGAGTTTTATTAATATTTTTCATTTTCTACTTTCTCTATGGAGTGTTCCTTTAGGAGCTGAGGCCAATTTTATTCACACTTGGGGAATCAGAGCAATACCTAAGCTCCAAATTAATACCTAATTTGTATTATAAACCAAAAGAGAGAAATTGATCCTTTGGGATCTGTAACCAGAATCAGATTACATGACCCCAGAGTCTTAGGGAGAAGGGCTATGCCTAATTACACACAAAAGAAATAATAAATGATATTCTGCAGGAATCTACAACAGATACAAACATATCTCTTCTCTAAAGGACCTTACAGTCTAGTCCACTGTCCAGTACTGGGAACAGTCATTTCATCTCTGATCTATAATGAATGGAAGATAGCTAGGGGGAAGAGTGGCTAGAGTGCCAGGGCTGAAGTCAGGAAGATTCCTCTTTGTGAGTTCAAATCCAGCCTCAGACACTTATTAGTTGTGTGACCCTGGGCAGGTCACTTAACTCTGATTACCTCAGTTTCCTCTTCTATAAAATGAGCTGGAGCAGGAAATGGCAAACCACTCCAGTATGTTTGCCCAGAAAACCTCACATGGGATCATGGAGAGTTAGACATGACTGAAAAACAACTCAAGAATGACAAATATTGAGTGGAGTTGGCCTTGATCAAGGATTCTTAACCTAGGGTCCTGGAACTTAGTTTTTTAAAATGTTTTGGTAACTGTGTTTTTAAATGATAGGTTTGGGAGCAGCTAGGTGGTGTGGTGGATAGAGCACCAGCCCTCAAGTCAGGAGAACCTGAGTTCAAATCCAGCCTCAGCCACTTGACACACTTACTAGCCGTGTGACCTTGGGCAAGTCACTTAACCCCAATTGCCCTGCCTTCCCCCCTCCAAAAAAAAAAAAGAAAGAAGAAATAATGGGTTTCTCTTGCAATCCAATGTAATTTATTTTTTGTAATTAAAAACATTATTCTGAAAAGGCATCCATAGGCTTCACCAGACTGCCAAAGAAGACCATGACACAAAAAGGTAAATGATCCCTGGCCAGAGGGGCTGTAAATGCTACGACTGGCTTCTATGAAATCCTGAGCCAGATTCTATAGCATTACCAAATAAGCCAGGGTAAGCCAAACCAAATGAAGATTCCTGGCTCAGAAAAGAAGAAGGTACCTTTGACCTATCTTGACCTCTACCGGTTTGTGATATTATCAACAGGGGCTAGTTTGAAATTCCATTTCTCTGGACTGTGACAAACTACATTATACCTGTCTTCTTTCAACCAACCATGGCTTAGATCTTTGGAAATATGATCCTACTGCAAACAGAACCAAAGTGGCACCTGGTCCCCTACTCCAGACTGCATATGTCCACCTGTAACAGATGATTTCAAGAAGTTCTTCCACCTCTTCACAAAGGCTGTTCTACTATTCTCTTAGGACAGTGGGTCCATATTACCTTGGGACATCATAAGTTTATTCTCAATGCCTTGACATCACTTAGAACAGAAGTTTCAAAGGCTTAGCCACAAGCTGCATATGAACCGCAAAACTCACAAGTGCAGCCTGAACCAACTGAAATGCAAGGGGGAAATATTTAAGAAAATAAATAAAAACGCAATAAAACCTAGAGAGTCTTTTCTAAGTCATTATGTTGCCCATAGGAATCGTTCTGTGTGGTTTGGTTGGCCCCTCATTTCCATTTGAATTTGACACCACTGCCAGGGCACAACAATAATAAAAATGATAGGAAACTCTTGGTTCAGAGATGCCCTTCAAACATGAAGGGCGCAAGTAGACTTTGAGGACTTCCAAATACATAGAGAATTAAGAGACACCTCATTTAGGGGGCCCACCCTCCCCCAACCTGTAGAATCCTTATTACTACTGTGAATAGGGCTACAGTCAAGGGGAAGGTGTATGGCCAATATATGTGTTTTCTTTATCCAGTCCTTCCTCTCTGATCATTGCACCCCAGTGTTTGGTAGTCCTTTAGCAGAATGTGCCAGTTCTCAAGCAACTAGACCATGGAGAGATTATAGTGGAGCCTCAACTGTTCTTTCCCATTTCTGGAAATAAATTGCTTCTACCCTATTTAAAGCTACTTTAATATTATTATCACATGATCCAATCCTTTATACAAATGGTTTCCTTGGGAGTCAGCAGGAACACTTCTTTTTCTGTCTGGTTCAAATGGTTCACATTGTGGTGATTCCCTAGTCATTTCTCTCTTTCCTCCTGTAGTACCTGGACCACTTCCGAATCATCTCCCAAAGGGGTCTTGATGTTTGAAAGGCACTCCTACTCTTCCACTTGCTTTTTCTGCCCCTTATCTTCCTCCAGGGAACCTGGATATGACTATGCAAATTATTCTGGGCTCCATCCTATAAGATCTCTAAAAGGGAAGGAAAGAGGTAAGGCCAGCTCCTCACAGGATAGGTGTCTGTGCTAAGGGAAAGGGAGATTTTATAGTCCTTATTATCCACATCAAAGGGGTATTGTGGAGAGCAGATGAGTTAATATATGAAAAGCACTTTGCAGATTTTAGATGCTGTTCCTGTTATTATTGGTGGTAATAATAATTACTATTAATTATGATTATTATTGATTATAGTCTTAATGAGTATGCTTATTAATTGTATTCTTGAAGAATAGATTTATGCTAGCATAATAATTAATATTGATTAATAATTAATTTTCTTATAATTAATTATAATAAAGCTCCACCAAGTCCTACTCTCCCATGCCGTTTCTAGAAAGAAATGGTGACTCTGGGTTCTTGAGGTAGTTAAGTAGCAAAGTGCATAGAATGTTGAACTTGTAGTCAGGAAGTTGTTCAGTTGTGTCCTACTTTTTGTGACACCATTTGGGGTTTTCTTGGCAAAGTTACTGGACTCGTTTGCCATTCCTTCTTCCAGCTTATTTTCCAGATGAGGAAATTGAGGCAAACTGGGTCAAGTCACATGCTCAGGGTCACACAGCTAGGAAGTGTCTGAGGCCAGATTTGAACTCAGAAAGAGGATTCTGATTCCAAGCCCAGTGCTCTATCCACTGCAACACTAACTGCCCAATGTGTCAGGAAGACCTAGGTTCTAAACTTGCCTCAAACATTTACTTGCTTCATGACTAGCAAGTCACTTACCTTTCTTAGCCCCCATATCTTCATCTGTAAGTGGGGACAATAATAGCACCTACCTAATACAGTCATGTGAGGAGTGAATGAGATATCACGTAAAGTGATTTGCAAACCTTGAAGCACTCTATAAATGTTGTCTACTGTTGTTGTTATTACTAGCAGGATTCAAGCACAGCAGATATTATGAATATGGGAAGGTTTCAAGTACAGTCTTGGTAATGGGTTGTGTGTTTGTGGTCTAAGGAGCAACCTCAATAAGACTGGAGAGAGTCCTTACCAGAAAGTCAGCCACCAAGAGATGAATGACAGGTCATTGCAACTCATAAAGAACATTCATCGGCTAAGACACAAAGGGCTTTTGATCTGCAGCATTTACTAAGGAAATCATAGATATTTTGAAGTTGACCTTTTTTTTTAAGGGAAACTATGACTTAATTGGTATAGAGAATTCCTGATGAGAAAATTCCCACTGAGAACTCAGATGGACAATTCTTATGCAACTAACAATCTTAGAGAATTGCCTAGAAGCATTGCAATATTAAATACTTTGCCTAGAGTCATATACTAGTAGGATATGTCAAAGGTGAGCTTGGTTTATAAGAACATGGAAACCATGAGTTTGTGGCCTTTTCATGCTGCACCATTTCTTATAAACTAAACAGGTCTTCTAGCCTTCAACGCTCACTTTCTATCCACTGACCCAACCTGACTCTCTACAGGCAGTGAGCATAATATAAGATTGATCACTTTTGTCATAGTAACCTTAATCATTTCTCTTGCTCCTTTCTTCCTAAGATTCTACGCCTTCAAATTTTCAAAACCTTTCTTTCTTTGCTTTGAGAGAACTAGAGTTAATTCTCAGACTTATGGGTAGAAGGTGAGGAGGGTGAACAAACAGAGCTAGGACACTGACTGCCACAAAATGACCTCTGTCTTTCTAGGAAGCATAGAAAGTTGGTTGAATTTCCCATCAAAATCCTCCTGTCTCCATGGGGTGGGTAATATGAGAGAATCTCTTTGGTGGTCTGTATTGGACATCGACTTTGGGACATACTCTCAAAGAGCTCGTCTCTCTCTCTCTCTCTCTCTCTCTCTCTCTCTCTCACTCTCTTTCTCTTTCTCTCTCTCTCTCTCTCTCTCTCTCTCTCTCTCTCTCTCTCTCTCTCCCTCTCATACACACACACACACACACACATACACACACACACACACACACACACATTTTTCACCTCTAACTCTGGGAACAGTCATCAAATCAACACTACCATTCCCAGAAATAACATGACAATTAGTTGCTTTATGACTCCACTCATCGTCCCTTTGACTTCTGTGACAAAACAACCTGTTCCAAGTCACCACTCTGCTACATATGTTGTCTCCCCCTGCTAAAATGTAAGCTCCTTGAGGGCAGGTTGTGTCTTTGTTTTTTATATCTCTGGTCTTTAACATCATGTCTGCTGTGAAGGAAGTGCTCAATGCTTTTTAAATTTATTCCTTCATACTCATTGACAGAGCCTAGAGACTAGAGGCTAAACAGTGACAACATTTGAGAGGTCTGAAAAGTCCTGCCTCCCCCCCAAATCTTTCTCCCACCAGCCTGAAACCCCCACCATTACAGTTATAATCATGGATTAGTTTGAAACAACAGGGGTCGGAGTATTGTCTGGAAGAAGTCTCAGTTAAAATGAATGTCTTCTCCCAGTGGTACAAAGACCTATATACTCTGGGGCTTGAGGAAAGGAAAGAAGTTTCTGTGTAGGACAATGATGATGATGATGGTGATGATAACAATAACTAACATTTATATAGTGCTTTAAAGTTTGAAAAGTGCTTTGTAAATATTATCTTATTTTATCTTCACAATAGCCCTAAGAGATAGGTGGTTTTATCTCTATTTTATTGAATGAGGAAACTGAGGTAGAGAGAGATTAAGTAATTTGCCAAGGATCCCACAGCTAGTAAGTGACTGAGGTAGGATCTGAACTCAGGTCTTTCTGAATCCAAGTCCAAGTCTATCCTAATGCTGCACTACCCAGAAGAAAAGGAGAGAGTTGGCTTTGGACCATAATAGAACAGGAAAGAGAGCCTTGCACCATCCAGGGCAGACCTGAGGTGATAATCACTGAAGGGAAGAGAGAATGAATCTGTTTCACTGTATGGGGACTGGGTTGGAAGGTCTGGTCCTCTCACCTATGCACTCAGGTCCACATTGGAGGTGCTAAGGAAGATGCAGACAATGGTAAGGACCTCAGAACCCTAGAATCAAGGAATTGCAAAAGATCTCAAAAGTCATATAGTTCAGTTCATAGTAGAAACCATCTCAGTTCCTGTGACAAAAGCCACAGACAAAAAAGAAGAATTTCTCAATATTTGCAGCTAAAAGAAACCTTATATATCACCTAGTCTGGTTCCCTCACTTTACAGTCAAATAAACCAAACCCCAGATGAAATGACTTGACGTAGGACACACAGTTAATTGATAGCAAAACCAAGGACATAATCCAACTGTACTGACTCCTAATGAAGTACTTTTTTCCTTTACTACTACATTGCCTTTGGAACAAAAGGACCCAAGAGGATGGGATTGAATGGGAGTGAGGGTGGGGAGGGGGAACCTAAAGATGTCTGTTTGTTCCATATTGAGCCCTGGGTAACAAAGGCAAAGAGGAGAAGGCAGTGTTGACTGAAAGAATTTTCTCAATGAGTCCAGAGGCAGACTGTATTTCCAGGATGAACCTGGGGAATGCTAAGAATCTAGTGAGGGCACCATTCCTAGCTATTCTAGGAAGTTAGTTGATCACCCACTGGTCTCTAGCGGAACTTCGATTGCATTTGAAGCTGTCATCCCTGGCCACTATCCAAATACTTCATGTGATCATCATAAAAGTTAATAATACATCTTCACTTGCACGGTGCTTTTTCCTCTGCCAAAGTGCTTTCACATATAATGTCTCGTTTTCTCCTTCCAGCAGCCCTGCGAAACATAAATGACATGGAAACCATGAGTTCATGGCCTTTTCATGCTGCACCATTTCTTATAAACCAATTTCTTACCCTTTGCAAGTTTCAGGTAAGCCCGGCCTGTGGAAAGTGCTACAGTAAGGAAATCAATTTCATGAAAGAGTGCAAAAAAATTCTATATGCAATTTTGCACATACCTTGGACTCCTCTGCATCCCATGGATTGGATCATGCCTTTTCATATACCCTGGAAGGAAATGGGTAGAGGCCTTGGTAAACTGGGAGATGACAAGCATCACCTTCACGTCAGAGGGTTGGAAAATGTCTTCTGGCCTAGTCATTGGCAAAAGGGGGAAGCCAAACAGGATAGCCCAAATAAATCGAAGTCTGAGATATGCCCATATTTGTGGGAATGTCCCTGAGTAGTAGAGACTTTAGAAACGTGTATCAATCAGATCCAGATGGCACCTTAAAGATAATCTCATCTAGTTGGACTTCCTTGTTTTTACAGATGAGGAACCCAAGTTCCAGACAGAACTTGATCTGTCTTGATAATAATGGAACTTGTCCTAGACCTAGACCTTCTGATTCCCAATATTGCCCTATACCACACAACCTCAATTCTCAATCCTCAATCTAGTCCAGTTCCCTTCTATGTCCCCTGGTAATGAGATATGTGCAAGGGGTATCAGATTATAGCACCAATGCAATATTTACAGTGCCCACAATCATGAAAAAGACCATGACTATAAGTATCACATGACATTAGATCGCAAAATATACCAAACTCTCCAAATAGAGGATAGAACTGAAGCATTTATTTAGACACCAGAAAACCCAATCCCAAAACCAGTAAGCCAATTCCATCATAGTACCAAAGATATTCAGAAGCCATAATAATGCTGAGAGCCACAGTATCCTTCAGCCTTCCCACAAATCAATACAAGATCAATATTTACTCACAGATCTTTGCCCCTTACCCCAAGATTTTGAGCCCCATTCATTCACAGGGGGAACTTGTGCCCAAGCTCCCACCCTAAGCTATTGTTTTATGTACAAAGTTTTTCTATTATCTTTGTTATATTGTTATAAAGTTCTGTTGACACCAGTCTCTCCACCAGTTACACCTAAACTCTCATTTATTGTTAATGTACTTTTGCTGTGTAAGGGACATGAAAGATCTTGGGGCTGAATGTAATGAGAATGGGAATTTGAAAATCTTTCCTGCCCCTTAATAGATTTAGGGGGGGAGTTTGAAGACCTCCCCTGCTTTGAAAGTAAACTATGTCCCCTAATAGACTGAATGTAATCACATGGAACCTGTGATGGAGGGAATTTGCTGAATGGTGGAGCAGAGCCCACAGGAAGCTTCCCTGCTGTAAAAATAAACTCTGCCCCCCAATAGGCTGAAAGCAGTCACATGGAACCTGTGGTGGGAGGAGTCTGCTGAAGAGAAGCAGGGCCCACAGGAAGCTGGTCAGAGCTAGCCAGTCTGTGGGAGAGAGAGAAGTTTGAGACAAGGAGCTAGAGAGATTTGTGAGTAAATATTGATCTTGTATTGGTTTGTGGGAAGGTATTGATTTTGGGATTGGGTTTTCTGGTGTCTAAATAAGTGCTTAAGTCCTGTCCTCTATCTGGAGAGTTTAGTATATTTTGGGATCAAATGTCATGCAATACTTATAGTCATGGTCTTTATCATGATCATGGGGGCTATAAATATTGCATTGGCACTACACAGGCTCACTTCACCTTTATCTCACTGTGTTATGGTCAGGGAGCTAGAACTTTGATGTTCTCTACATTTGTCCCTGTCATCTACCTAGTTAGGGCTAGTTCAGTATAGAAACAAGAATATTATTGGGTCCTGTGAGTCTTGGGCCTAGGTTCTAGTCCCAGCTTGGTGCTTACTTAGCTGTGTGGCTTGGGACAAATCACTTCATCTCTCAGTCCTCATTTTGCTTACCTGTAAAATGTGAGGGCTGTACCTGATGGCCTCCTAAGTGTCTGAAGCTGGATTTGAACCCAAATCTACCTGCTTCCAAGTGTAAGACCCTATCTACTAAGTGGACTAGATGACCTCTAAGACCACTAGACCTAAGAGTCTCTGATTCATAATTGATATGATGTCCTATGATCATAGAGGCAAAACTTAGATTTGGGTATAGGCCATCCAACTCCAAACCCAGTACTCTTTCCTCTATTATGAAATCTAATGAGGATCCCTGTAGCCTCTGTCTACCCTGCTCCATGGGCCAGGACATATAGCTTCATGAAAGGTATATCTCTTCATTCAGTGCTATTGGTGGGATACATGGTTACCTGAGATGGGGGTAAGAGTTGATATTCTTACCTCCACTTAGACTTTTCTAGTGCTTTGAGGCAGCTAAGTTGCCTAGCAGATAGAGCACTGGGCCTGAAGTCAAGAAGACCTGAGTTTAATTCCAACCCCAGACACTTACTAGCTGAGTGACCTTGGGTAAGTTACTTAACTTCTGTTTGCTTCAGTTTCCTTAACTGCAAAATGAAGATTATTAGAATACCTAACTCAAAAGATTGAAAATTGAATGTTCATTCCTTTCTCTCCCCTCCCCTCTAATACTTCCTTCCCTTGCATAGCCACTAGGAGTTAGTTACTGATGACTTCTCCTCTGTACTTTTACCCTATAAGTTTCCCAGGAGTTTTCCCCCAAACTTGCAGATCCAGGGCTGACACTAGGGATACTGGGAAGATAGAAAGGTTTTGTTTCCATGCCTCTTTACCCCCTTTGGTTAACTATGGGCTCAGAGTCCTCCTAGGTGAGAATACTCTAATAAATTAATTTACATTAAGATGTTAATACTAGGGTTGTTTTTTTTGTTACTCTTCCCAGAAAATAGTTATAAATAGAAGTTCCTTTTGTTATATAAAAGAAAATGTTGGGAATTTCAGTCAAAGGATACAGCCAGGAATAGGAAACATTGTTGACAAAGGGAGACATTTCACCATACCCCCAAGCCACTGGAGTCAGTAGGTAAACTCCTTTCCTTGCCAAGTAGTAATAGTTTAGAGTGGAAAAGATTCTTAGATATCACCTAGTCCAAACCCCTCATTTTACAAATGAGGAAACTGAGGGGAGAAAAAGCAAATTGCCCAATGTCACACAAGTTAATAGAGCCTTGAGTCAAACCTGGGACATTTGACTGAAGTCATGTCAGTACACTGCCTCTAAAAGTACTTAGCAGGTAGAATCCCTACTAGAGATACCTCAAACCCAGATCTTCCTGACTTCCAGGGTAGTTCTCTATCAGCTGTACCATATCTGCAAAACATCCCCATTTTACAGATGAGGAAATTAAAGTTCAAAGAATGGTTTGCTAAAGGTCATATGGTAAGGTTAAAAACTGGCACATCTAGTAGTTAAAATCTCTGACTTCAAGTCCAATTGAGTCTTTTCATTACATCATAGTATATCTCAGTCATTCTTATAACACATAGCCATAGGAAAAGAAAAAGGGGAGGCCATAATGTTATGTACCTTCTCCTCCCCACCCTTCACACACACACTCATTATGAACATATGTTTTGCCACCACCACCCTCTGACAGATGAAGAAACTGAGGCTGGGGGAGAAGGAGAAGGTCAAGAAACTCTTCAGGGGCATTTTCAGAATGAACAGTCTTGGCCATGAGTTTGTCTTGCCTGTTGCCAAGCCTGCTGTTCAAAGTTAACTTGGAAGCTATCCCAGTTTCAAACCTGGCTCTGCCCAGAAGCCAGATCAGTCCTATCTTCCACAGACCCTTCTGTACTAGCCATCCTAGTAACCAGGACATGTACTCTTCCCACCAAGAAAGGCACAAGATATCTGGAGTAGGAAAAGAAGCATGATTTGCTGGAAATGTGTCTAAAGGCTTGTTCTTTTGTAGGGTTGCTTGTCAGACTAATGGGTCTCAGGTTATTTATTGGCTCTGGGAGAAACATAATTTTATAGGAACGAGGTTTTCCTTGGGTGCTAGCTTCTGTGTGCACAGGGCCATGTATGCCAGTGTGTGTGTGATTTCGTAAATGCATGTGTGTATGAAAGGGAGTCAATCTCTCTCTCTCTCTCTCTCTCTCTCTCTCTCTCTCTCTCTCTCTTTCTCTCTCTCCTTTTATCCCTCTCTCTCCCCTCTGCCTCCCCCATCCCCCTCGCCTACCTCTGTGCGTCTCCCCAGTCCTTATTTGGCTGGACGGGAGGGCTGGCGGGAGCCAGGCCGCCAGGGAGCTAGGGGGGCAGGGCCGAGAAAGGAGGGTGGGTGGTGCTGAAGGGACAGCTCCGACGCGGCCGCGGCAGCAGCCACAGACAGATCGCCGAGCCCAACAACCGAGGAGCCACTGGTACCCTCAGCGCTGGAGAAGCCTAGCGCAGCCATGCCCCAGGCCGCCTACGGGGCAGCGGTAGCAGCAGCAGCGGCAGCGGCAGCGGTGGTGGTGGCGGCGGCAGCGGCTGGAGCCGGGGGAGCCCGGCGAGGCCAGGGCTCTAGGTCCGCTGTTCGGGCGGGACGATGAAGCGGCAGAACGTGCGCACGCTGGCGCTGATAGTCTGCACCTTCACCTACCTGCTGGTGGGCGCCGCTGTGTTCGACGCGCTCGAGTCGGAGCCCGAAACCACGGACAGGCAGCGGTTGGAGCGAAAGCAGCTGGAGCTCCGGGCGCGCTACAACCTCAGTCAGGGCGGCTACGAGGAGCTGGAACGCGTGGTCCTGCTGCTCAAGCCACACAAGGCCGGCGTGCAGTGGCGCTTTGCGGGCTCCTTCTACTTCGCCATCACAGTCATCACCACCATCGGTAACCCAGCCGGGAGGGGACGGGGCAGTGTGGGACGGGGCCCCAGGGGAGCGGTCGGCCATGGACACCGAGGGGAGGAAGGAGGGACGGGAGAGCTAGCCTCTGGGGAGTGGAGGGAAGAAAGAAGAGAGGGCCCTGGGGACGGGAAGGGTAAACTAGGCTGAGGACCTTGGGGTCATGGGGTACTAAAGCACAGAGAGAACAAGGAACGGGGAGAGGTGGCGCCGAGGGCAAGAAGATATGTAGGCACTGAGTGCCGAGGTGAGAGGAGGCAGAAAAGCCGGGCCACTATGGTAGTTCAGTTTTTCCTGGGCGCAGGGAGACTCTAGTCCCAGGCAGGGGAGCTGAGAGTCCCTCCCTCAACAGCCGCTGCCTCTGCATAGCCTAAGACCCTTCCCCTTTAGCGCACTCGTAGTTTACCAGTCTGCTCTCAGCGAGCCCTGCCTGCTGGGAGAGCAAAAAGCAAAACGGGCACGACTCCCTCTCATCTAGAGGGAGCAGGGCAAGACTATCGTCCTGCTCCTGGGCTCTGAGCTCTGGTGGGAGACTTCACGAGCCTCACTTTCCGACCTCCCTGAACTTGGCTCAGGCCCAGCAAGGGAGTTCATGAGGCCCGGAACTGGGGTTCCAGAAAAGAGAAAAACTGTCCCTGTGTTTGAGAAAGACACTATTCCAATGTATGTACCACCGTTAGGGGAGGTGAATGAAAGTAAGCGTGTCAGAGTGTGACTGTATGGTTGTTTCAGTGTTACTCTGTGTGTGTGTGTGTGTGTGTGTGTGTGTGTGTGTGTGTGTGTGTGTGTGTTGGGAGCTGGGTGGGTGAACATGGTTTCATTTATTTATTGCTACGGAAGGCGTGTGAATGTCGGAGCTGTAACTAAAAAAGCAAAGTGGCAGGTTTTCCTGTAAGGTTTTTGAAATCTTAGACATGGCACCCAGCGCATCTGGAAGAATAAGGGACTGCGTGAGACTCTGTATGTGCTAAAGGGTGTGTGACTGTATATGTATTAGTGTATGCATGTGTGTGAAGGGGAAATGGGTGTGTATTTTTTTTTTTAAATCTCTCTTGGGACTGACAGCCTGGAGCTGGAATTCCCAACCCAGCTCCACTCTCCTTTCCTTCCTGCTGTCCCAGAAGAGAATCACCTTGTAGGAATAATTAGAATTCTCCACTTCTCAGCTAGTGCAGGCTGACAGACCCACACCCACAGTCATTCCTCCCTTAGGGAGGCTGGTTCCAGGAAAATGTTCTTCAACAGGGCCAAGCCTGCAGGATAGTGCAGGGGACTGTGGAGAGAGAGAAGGGAGTTTTCTCTGTGCCAGGGAGGCTCTCTGAAGAACACACACCTTCCCGCTTCATGCCCAGCTTTTTGCTGGCTTTTCAGCTCCCTTCTTCTCATCTTAGAGGAAGAGTTTGTGCTGGAGTGTAATATCCAGGAGGCTCCAGGCAAGACAAAATAACCCCTTCCCCTCTTTTTTCTCCTAAACCCTCCAGTTCCTTCTCAGGAGCTAGGAACCTCTGGTGAAACCTGATTCTTCTTCCATCACCTTCATTCTCATCTTTTCTTACAGATCCTTTCCCTGGACAGATGTTGATCTCCCACCAACTCTCATGCCCCATTTCCCAGGTTTGGTCTGAGGAAGGGGGTTGAGGTGTTTTCCTTGGAATCAAAGAAAGGAGGTAGTGTAGTATGACGGGCAATTGGTAGGGCTCAGTGACTGATCACTAGTCTGTTTTCTGTTCTCAGATGAGCTCCTGGCCTTCTGAGGAACTTGGTGCCCCAGTATTTACCCCTGCATAATGGGGGCAAGTAGCCCTGATTCAAGGGAGGAGGTTGCTTATTTTGCTCCTTTCTGAAGACTGAGGGTATGTCATCATGAGCCGATATAGTCAAAAAGGAAATAAATCTCATGCTACAATTCCAGCTGGATACTGTAAGATAGGTTAGAATGACTGGGCCTGGGGTTCTTTGGGGAGAAGGCCACCTCAATCAGAACTGATGTTATCACGATGGTCTAGGCTCTCATCTTTTTATTCTTTTCCTTCTTCCTACCCCCACCTACACTGGAGACTGCCTGGCTAACTGGTTCTAGAGATCCAGTTAAAAAGGTATTTGAATCACCTCCAGATATAATCAGTTACTACATTCTATCCATCCCTCTTTTGAAATGTCTCTTATATACCGCTCAACACCCTCTTTTTTTTATTACCACTGTTCCCAACCTAGTCTAGCCTTCAATTCCCTCACATCTATACTGCAGCAATAGTTTCTTAGCAGATCTCCCTGGCTCCAATATTCCTTCCTCTGCCTTCCAATCCATTCTGCATATGGCTGCCAGATTAATCTTTCTAAAGCACTGCTCCCCTGTGCAGAATCCTTCAGTGGCTTCCCACTGTCTACTGACGATAAAGTTTTAACTCCTTATCCTGGCACTCAAGATCTTCTGCTATCTGACCTAGGCCGATCTTGTGAAGCTGTTTTCTCCTACTCTGCTTCAGAAATCCTCCACTCAAGTCTACTTAATGATTGCCCAAGTGGCCATTCAAATTTCCAGCCTACTGTCCCCAGTTCATATTGATTCCTATGCTGGATATGGCCTCTTCTCTCCTCTATGCATATCTAAGTCTTATTCTACTTTGGAGACCCAAATTAAATCTCTAATCTTCTTCGAGGAAGTCTTTTTACTCTTCCTCTCCAACTTATTGGGATCACCTCCTCTTCTAGACTGCTACAGCTTGTACGAGATAAGCTATATTGTTTCAGTTTGATTTAACAAATATTTATTAAGTAATTACTATGTACAAGATACTGTGCTGGAGGTAGGAAAGTAAACACACAGACACAGACACACACACACACACAGACACACACACAGACACACAGACACACACACACACACACACACACACACACACACACACTGACCTCAAGTAGCTTACATTTTACCAGGGAGATTTCACATGCACACAAGTAAGTCAATGCCAAGTATACACAGGGTGTCCAAAAGTGTTGGTGCAGTTTTAAGCTTTAATAGCTTAAATTGTCACTAACGCTTTTGAGAAGTTGTGTATAAAACAATTTCAAGAGGAAGGAAAGGCAGTATGTTATTATAGATAGAGCTAGCTTCTGACTCAAGAAGATCTTGGTTCAAGTCTTACCTTTGGCACAAGCTGGCTGCATGATCCTAGACAAATCACTTAACCTCTCAGTATCCTACTAAACTCTATTACTATAAGTTGCAGAGAAAATACTTGGTTTTGGTATAGAATGTATTTCCTGGGAGTTTTTAAAACCAGTGAAGTCACAAGTCCCGTCCCAATTCCCTTGAAGAAAGAGAAAATGCACGTTAAATGAGAGGGTTCAGGAAAGGTTGAGTGTAGGAGGCTGGATTCAGGGCTATGCTTTGAAGGAAACTAGGGATTTGAAGCAGGAATACAGGGCAGACATTGGAGACTACTTGGCAAAAGAATATAGACAGGAGATAGAATGTAATAAACAAGTAACAGCTATGTTAGTGTGACTGAAATGGAGAGTGCCTGGAGGGGAATCATATGTAGCAAGAATGGAAAGATAGGTGGAAGACACATTAGGGGAGGGCTGAGGATCTTGCATTTTGTCCTGGAAACAGTAGAGGATCCTTGAAGACCGGTGGGGGTGACATGTTCAGGTCTGCCAGAAACAACCATTTATCTGGCTGTGGAGAGGATTGGAAAGAAAAGGGAATAGAGGTAGGAAAACCAATTAGAAGGTTATGAGAGACTGAACTAGGGTAGAGACTCTCCGAATGGGGAGAATGGGATGGATATGGGATGTTTTGCAAAGAGAAAATCGACAAGAGATGGTGACTTAAGGGAAACTGTCAAGGATGACTCTGAGGTAGAGAATCTGGTAGACCAAAAGGATGGCATATTGACATCTGACCTTTAGCTTATGCTATTAAGCGTTGTTATTTATAATTTGTGTACATCCAGGTATACTATAAGTTCCTTGAAAACAGACTTATGTCTCTGCACACTCAAATCCTAATCACCTACGTGGTACCGTGAGAAGAATGCTAGCTTTAGAATCAGAGGATCTGGGCTTGAATTGGATCCTGCTGTTTATTCCTTATGTCATCTTGGGCAAGTAGCTTTACTTCTTCATTTGTAAAATAAAGGGGTTAATATTTGGTCCCAGGATAAGAAAATGTGCCTACTTCTTGTCATTGGAGAGGTGGGTGACCATGAATGTGATGTATTGAGGATGTTTATGGCCAAGGTTAATGTGACAATCGTGTTGAAAAATTTTGTTCTAAGGGAAAGTTCACTGAATATGAGGGGGGAGAGTATATTTGGAAAAAATATGATACAAAAAAGATACCAATGAAACTTTAAAAAATAAAATGAATTGAGAGGCTTGGTTGCATTAGATGACCACAAAGGTCCCTTCTAGCTCTAAACCTATAATCCTATGCCTTTACATATAGCACATGCCCAATTGAATTCAGCAAGCATTTATTAATAGCCTACTAAGTACAAGGTACGGTGTTAAGCAATAGAAAGATGAAAATAAAAACAATCCCTGCCCACAGGAGGCTCACATGATATGGTGGGGAGGGGGAAAGGGAGATATACTCAGAAAGATACAAAACATACAGTAAAAAATAAAAAGTAATTTCAACATGGTAATAATGAGGAGGAGGGCAGGGACAACAATGGACATTCACACATACCCTGAAACCAGACCCCCTTCTTACTTTCCAAAATGAACCTTATACTCCAGGAAGTAAAAGACTAAAAGCAGCCAGAGGGAGACAGACAATATGTGGTTCTGGTGATTATTAATTTATGATGCTTTTGGTAAGAGGAGAAACAGCATTAGGGCAGAGTGCCAGCACCATGGTTGTCCCACACTCCCCCCTCAGAGTCTTTAGTTCTCAGCTTCAGCCCCTTAATTATTCCTCACCTTTCCCTTTCTGATCACCAAGGCCCGCTGCACCTGCCATCTTGGGTCTGATTGGCAGCTTCCGTGTTGTAGCAGACTCTCACAGAGTACCTGCAAGTGGTTGGCATGGGGGTAAGGGGATTGGGGAGAGAAGGGTTGGAAGTGGAACCAAGGTACTGCTATTGGGCATTTCGATCCAGTCACTCAATTTTTGACTGATAGAAAACTCAGAGGCAGCAGCTGCTTCTGCTTGAGGGCCCCTTTGACAGCCTGGGTGGGCCACCTTCCAAAACAGCAGGAGTCAGATCTATGTAAAATGATCCTTCTTTTTTCCCTTCTGAGTGTCCCTTGGATGGCCCCAGCAGCCTTTTCCATATGCTACCACACCCAGATAGAGCCTGGGCCCATGCATTGTGAGATGAAACTGTTTATGGACTGCCTTGTCACTGGTGGAGACAGCAAGATCTGTGTTAGTTCCTCTTTGGCTTGCTCACGGGGTCTTAGTCTAGAAAAAAAAACCCCAAGGAAAAATTTTTCCTTTGGCCTTACCTATGTTCATTGATGAGAACCTCAACTAAATTACTTTTGAGTCATTAATCTCCCAGAGGGTAGTATTCTATGTATCAACAGCTAGAAATCATTAGGTCAAAACTCATGATTTATCAAAAAAAGAAAAAAACATCATTTGGTCCAACTCCCTAATTTTGTACATGAGGAAACAGAGGCCCAGAGAGGGGAAGCTGCTAGGCTGAAGGCAAAAACCATTGCAATTTTGTCCCTGTACCCTCTGGCATATAATGAGCACTTAACAAATGCTTGTAAATGGATTGCCCAAAGTTAAAGAGCTCAGCCTGGCAGAGCTGAGGCTAAAACCAGGATCCCGGGATCCTTTCCACTACACCAAGCTTCCTGGCTTGGAAAGCTAGTCTAGTTAAATGCCAAAAGGAGGTAATCTAATGGATCAAATGCCTAAACAGGAGTCTGGAAGACCTGAGTTCAAATCCCACTTCAGATAGCTTACTGCCTGTGTAATGCCAGGCCAGTCATTTCACTTTTCTCAGCCTCACTTTCCCCATTTGTACAGTGGAGATCATAATAATAGCACCTGCACCATGGTATTTTTGTGAGAATTGAATGAGATCATATGTGTAAAGAGCTTGGCAAACCTTAGAGTGATATAGAAATGTTAGCCATCATTATTGTTTTATCCTAAAGGCAATAGGGAGCCACTGACTCTTTTTGGGGGAGGGGATAGTAACATGGATCAGACTGCTGCTCTAGGAAAGATCAGAGACCCCAATTTCTAGCATATACATGAGGGTCTCCCTTGGGGCTGGCAGGCTCTGGGGGGAGAATCTTTCCTTTTTGTATGAGCTTTCTTTCTGAGGAAAGGAGGGCATTTGGCTAACCTGTTACCCAGAGTCACAGAAGTTTTAGTTCAAGGAGGAATCTTAGAGACCCTTCAGTCAGATCTCATCATCAAAAAGAGAAGCTTCCATTTCCCTAGCACATGAAAGTCTAATAAATCGTTGCCTCACAACCACCCTGCGATGGTGGACAGCTGATGCAGTGTGGCCAAGCAGTCAGAGCACTATTCAATGGGTCAGGAGACCTAAATCCCAGTCCAAGCACTGCTTTTAAGAAGACCTGAGTTACCTTGGGCAAGTCATTGGATTTCTCTGGCCCTGGGTTTTTGCATCTATACAATGAAGGTGTAGGATTAAAGGACCTCTGAACGGTCCTTCAGGCTCTAGATTGATGACACTTTCCTGTCCCTACATTTTCTCTCCTTCAGGACCATAGAACAATGTCAAGCTGGGAGGGCCCTGGGGGATAATGGATCATGGATGAGATCATAGGCTTTAGAGCTAGCAAGAACCTCAGGGATCCGAATCATAATATAGCTGACATACTTTCAGATTGCAAAGTGCTCCATTATTTCATTTGAGCCTCGCCATCCCCAGTCCTATGAAGTAGCTCCTACAAGGTGCCCTATCCTGTGATCGTCCCCAGTTCACAGGCTGGGAAGTTTTATGGGCTGCCTTGTGATCAGTGGACAGCAAGACCTGTGTCAGCCTCTCTTCGGCTTAGAAACTGAAAGCTGAAAGAAACTGGAAAATGGGAGAGGTCTGAAGTGATTAAATGACAAGTTGTGGATTTGAACCCAGGATGTCTGACTATAAGCCCTGTGCCCAATATCACTCAAGACCTTCTTCTGGAGGGGTACATAGAATATCACCACTTGTCACTTTAAAAAAAACAGTCTGTCCACGTGTATAATGGCATGAGTGTTACAGGATTAATCAACCAAATTAACAACCATTTATTAAGCATTTATTGCATACTAGGCAGGGTGTTTGGTGCTAGAGAGACAAAGACAAAAATGAAAAAGACCTTGCCCTCAAGGAGCTTGCATTCTCTCATATACGACACATTTATGTATGGCTATATAAAAACACGTGCATTATACATGAATAAAAATATAAAATAGACACAAGGCAATTAGGTGGGGAGGGCACAAGCAGTAGTAATATGTAATAAGGCTGGGGAAATTAGTTAGGATCAGGTCAGGAGGGATTTTCTAAATAGAGTTTATATTTGGTCCCACAGTTAACAAGGAGCCACTGGAGTTTAGAGTGGGAGAATGACATGATCAAACATGTGCTTTAAGAAATTCACTCTCATAACTATGTGGAAGATGGATTGAAGAGAAAAGAGCCTTGCCAGGAAAGCCAAAAGGGTAATATATTCATGATGGAAGGAATCTTAGTGGTCATATAGTACAATCTCTATGGGCTGCTAGGTGGCAATGGGCAGCTGGGTAGCACAGTGAATAGAGCACTGGACCTGGAGTCCAAAGGACCTGAATTCAGATCTGATCTCAGACACTTACTAGCTGTGTGACCCTGGGCAAGTCACTTAACCCTGTTTGCCTCAGTTTCCTCATTTGAAAAATAAGCTAGAGAAGGAAATGGCAAACCACTTCAGTATTTTTGTCAAGAAAACCCCAAATGGAGTTACAAAGAGTCTGAAATGACTCAACAACAAGTGCAATCCCTTCATTTTACAGATGAAGTAACTGAGGTCTACAGAGGTAAAGACTTGTCCACAGTCACCGAGAGAGAGAGAGAGAGAGAGAGAGAGAGAGAGAGAGAGAGAGAAAGAGAGAGGAGAGGGAGTGCAAGAGAGAGAGAGACAAATAGACAGAGAGACAGAGTGTTGGGATTTGAATCCAGCTTCTTTGACTCCAAATCCAGAGTTCTATCTAGCATACCAAGCTGCTACTCAGAAAGAACTATGTGGTCAGAGGAGATACAGCTCCCAGTCCAAAAGGGAGACAGGCAAAACACCAGACCGAGACATTAAAATGCTCACAAGGGAAATATAAACAAGTGCAGATGAATATAGAGTAAATTGCCACTAAAAATGGTGTTCAGCTGGCAGCTCAAGTGGAAGATCTGGGTTTTGATTTATTTTAAAATAAAAAAATATTTTTTTCCCAAACTCCAAAGTTCTTTTCCCTGACTAACCCCCAGGTCAATCCCAAGCAGGGACCAGACCAGGTACTTCTGGGGCACTGTGATTGTCACAGTGAGAAAGATGATGCACCCCACCCCCAATCCCAGGGTCAGTTGTGGTTCTTGCCCTCTGGCAAGAGCAGTCGTAGAAGCTGACAGGCCCTAGTCCATGTCCAAGGTCTTAAAGAGTGTTAGAGCTGAGACATGAATCCTGCTCTGCTGGCTTCAAGCTCTGCTCTACTGCACTGCCCTTAGAGAAGGAAGACACCAGAAAAAGCTATTTTCCTGGGCTAATTTCTGCACCTACCCCACCTCCACCAACTCCCACTATCCTTTCTGGCATTCCTTGATGCCATTGTCTACCATTCTGTCTGATTTCCAAACCATGAGGACCAAGCTCTGATTTGGAGTTGGTCTTACTGATACCTGATACCACCCTCTCACTGAGATTGTTCCAGGCTTTCTAACTAGTGTCACCATCACCCCCACAGAAGGACCCACCTGACTGCATCCTTCACTGTTTCCAGATGCAGCATCTGCCTCTGATGCCCAGAAGATGCAGCCTGATCTCTGCCAAACCCCCCTCTCCACCCTCTTCCCCACCTGGTGTTGCTCCCATTTTACCAAGGTCCTTCTGACTAAGCTCAGACCTCTCTCTTCCCTTTCCCATTTAGGGGCACATTGCAGTGGCCCCTTGCTCTCTTCCAGTACAGGGGGAGGAGATACATAAAGAAGGAATCTAGGCCCTCAGCCCCAACTCTAAAGGCACCCTTAGTGAGAATTGTGTGAGCTTCCAAGAAACCAAGAACAAGAAAAATGGTCTGGCTCCGAGCTACTGGGAAACAGGATAAGCCAAAATAGGAGTTACCCCTAATTGTCACCAGTGGTCCTGAGCCCAGAGACATCTGGTTTGTGTTTCATAGTCATCCCCACCACAGCTGCTTTTGTTCCCAGGGCTCCATTCTGCACCTACCCCTGTCCAGCCACCTTATGATCCTAAGAAAGCACTAGAGAGAACCTTAGAAATCGTACAAATCCAACCCCCTCTTTACAGCTGAGGAAATAGGGTAACTGGAGGAGGAAATTGATTAAGCAGAGAAATGAAGTGACTTTCCCACAGACACACAGGTAGCCAAATCAAGATTCAAACCAATGCTTACTGATTCCAAACCCAGTGTTATTTTTTCATCACATTCTGCTGCTTCCACCCTACTCTGGCACCCCTCACACCCTACTAGAGCTGAACCAGACAGGGTGGCTGAGAGTCTATCTATGATGCCAGCTCTGGTTTCATGAGGCTGCAGCAGTTGTTCTGGGGCTAGGGTGGAACAGTGGGAGTTCTAAAATGCCAGGAGCGAGAGAATGAGGAAACGCCAGGTTCCCAGTTGATACTTAAGCCAGAGTGTCCTGGCAAGAGATTCACTGCTCTAACCAGAAAGAGACCAGAGCTGGAACTGGAGTGGAAGGGTGGGGCGGGGAGAGGACGGGAGCCAGCCAGATTGCAGGGGCTTTGCCCAGTCACTCAAGAAAATGTGGAAGGCTTAGCCACACCACAGGAGGAGAGAGAGGAGGGAAGAAGGGAAAGGGAAAAGGAGGGTATCCAGTATGCATTTGCTAGGGGAACACAGAAATGTAATCAGATATTTTCATGACATAAGGAGACTATGGTATACCCTGCGAAATTTTCTCATTCTTTTTACTTATAGCTCACACCCAGGAAATCTAGGACGGTGTATGAAGGTACTCCCCAGAATGAGACCAACTCCCCACTTGTGAACAAAAATCAATCAAGCATTGACTAATTAAGTACCTACTACGTGCCAAGAACTGTATTAGGCTCTGGTCACAGAATGATAAAAATGAAACAATCCTTGCCCTCAAGGAGTTTATATTTTTTTCAATGTTTACAATATTAAAGTCAAAATTTTTATTAAAAGGAAGGAGGTAAAATTAGCATTAATAAGATGGCATATCCAGAGCTGGAAGATAGGAATAAATCTTCTGAGCCACAGGTCCCAGTTTGTGGACTCTTTGACCTGCTTAGTCCTGTGGGAGTCCACTGCTACCTGCTGCTCAGAGGAGGAGGGGGGAGGAGGAGGAGGAGGAAGAGGAGGGGAAAGAGGGACGCTCTCTCTTCTCTTTTCTTCTCTTCCTTTTTCTCCTCTTCTCTCCTCTTTCTCCCTATTCTTTCTCTCTGTTTATCTATTTGTCTCTGTCTCTCCTCTGTCTCTGCCTCTCATTCTGTCTGTGTCTCTGTATCTGTGTCTATTTCTCTCTATTTTTCTTCTCCTCCATCTCTCCTTCTCTCTCCCTCCCTCTCTCTCTCTCTTTCTCTCTCTCCCTCCCTCCCCCTTCCTCCCTCCTTCCCTCCCCTCACCCCTGTCTCTGCCTATTCTCTCCCCCTCATCAACATGGTCACCAAGTCCTCCACTTCCTCAGGCACAATCAATAAGCAAACATTTATTAAACACCTATTGTGTGTGAAACACTATGCTAAGAGCAAATACTTTTTATATTCCCCAGTCACCCAAACTGGAAAGAGGAAGGAGAAAATATTCCAGTGCTGACTATAGAGTCAAAGAGTGATATAGATCAAAAGAAGCTTAGAAAACATCGGACACCTTTACTTTATACATGAGAATACTGACGGCAAGGGCGCTGAAAGAACTTGCCCAAGGACAAGGTCACAGAGTGAGTCAGTGGCAGAGCCAGAGCTAGAATCCAGGACTTCTGCACCCTGGCCAGCAGTCTTGCCCCCACATCACTGGATTTTTATTGATGGCACCTCTCTGTGAAACACAAATAAGATATGGTGGGATGAGATACTTCCTGCCTCTCCTCTAGTCTCTTGGGTTTGGGATTTCCTTAACTTCCTGACTAAGGGGATAGAAGTTTCATGAGCTCTTAGTCTCCAAGCTCAGTCACAGGAGCATAGAAACTTCAGCAGTCATCGAGTCCAAACCCTTCATTTTAAAGATAACAGAGCCAAGCTCCAAGAGATTAAATGATTTGCCCCAAGTCTCACAGGTAGGTAAATACTAGAAGTAGGATTTGAACTCACATTCTTTAACTCCAAATCCATCATTCTTTACATTTTATCTCACTGTCTCTCAGCAGAGGGAGTGACTTTAGAAATGGTCTCAGGGTGGAGAAGAAGCCATTGAGTATATTTGCAGAGGAGATGGGTTGGGGAAGAAGAAAAAAAAGGCAGTGAGATAGTCCAGATGACCCTTGCGATGGGTTTTGCAGAAGAGGCTGGTCAAGGTCTTCCCTGGCTTGTTCTTTGAATATTATTACAATTATTAATTATTATTATTATTAGAAGGAGACTGGAGACAAGTTTATAGCATTGAGATTTGGTAAGAAACCACAGGATATCCTGTCACATTTACGTATCCCTTTAAGGTTTATTTAGCATTGTCTTTACAACTAGCCAGTGAGGTGTAGGTAGCACTATTAATATCCCCATTTCACAGAAAAGTAACAGAACCAGGATTAGAACACAAATCTCTGACTGGATTTGGAGTCAGAGGACCTGGGTTCAGATCTCAGCTCTGCTACTTACTGCTTGTATGACCTTGGTGAGTCCCATAACTTCTCTGTACCTCATGTACCTCTGTCCCTAATCTATAAAGGGGGTTTGCCTAAGTGGACTCCAAGGTCTCTTCTAGCTGTAAGTCTATGATCCAGTGACACTTATTTGCTAAGAAGTCAGTGCTCTCTCTATTACATAACTCTGAAGGAAACATGCCCTTTTTTTTCTTTAAAGCAACGCTTCTTAAAAAATGTAGTTGGGACACCTTGGGAATCCCCAAGACCCTTTAAGGTGGTTTAAAAGGTCAAAACTATTTCTGTAATTATACTAAGACATGTTCATTTCTAATGTGGTAAACATCAATAGTTATAGCCTACATAAACAAAAGCTCTTTGGGGTTTGAGAACCTCTAGATATCGAGAGCCAGGGTCCAAGCCAGGCCCCCAGCCTGTCTCTCCTAACCTTCAGAAGCTCCATGGAGTCTGCCTATCCAAGGAGTCTCAGGGACACTAGGTTGATCCTGGGTTTGATTCCAGGGTCCATTTTATTCTTCAGCCCCAAAGGTGACCTGGGACTGGTCTAAACTGCCCCCAAGAACACTGCTACCTGGAATCAGAACATACCTTCCATCTGGCATGGAGCCAGACACAGTCTAGCCTCAGACGAATTAAAAAAACAATTCCACCAGTCTTTGGAGAGGCAGCATGGTGTGAGTCTAAATAGTTAAAGCGCTGGATTGGGAATAAGGGAGACCTGGCTTCATACATACACCCACCTTTTTGAGCCAGTTTCTTCCATCATTAAACTGACAGAATTGGAGCGGATCCAATAGCTTCTAAGGTCCTTCCACCTCTAACTCTATAATGCCAATAGAAAGAACAGCCAGAATTTGTATGTCGATTTTAGGTTTGCAAAGTGCTTTCTCATGTTATCTCATTTAATCCTCCTAGTAATCCTGTGGGGTTAGATGTGATTAGAGGCATTCCAAAAGCCTTAGGACAGTCTTAAGCTTTATTAGTTTAAAAATGCACTGATTGTTGGAACACTCTGTATTTGCTCCCATTTTACAGATGAGGAGACTGAGGTAGACAGATTTAATGACATGATCAGAGTCACAGAGCCAAGAGAAAGTCTGAGGCAGGGTTTGAATTTAGGTCTTCCAGATTCTAGGTCCAGCACTCTATTTATTATGCCACCTACCTGCCACGGTCTTTATCTGATGTTTCTAGCCACTAAAACAAGAGCAAAGACCTATTCCACCCCTGCCTGCCCTGCAACCTTCCCTCTCCCCATGTTAACCCACCCCTGCCTCTTGGCATTTCTTCTTCTGGGTGGAAGGTCATCATGTGTAGTCAAAACAAGAATCTGGAGAAAATGTATCTAAATAGTAAGCGTGTGCCAGGCCTTATTCATGCACAATACTGGACTAGACCCAGAGGATACACTGTGACTCTGAGTGTAATTTGCATGTATTTTTTCCATGGACACACCTCTACCCCTGCCCTCAAGCTTATCTGTCCCCCAGTCTCTATTTTGAGTATTCAAATATCTCAGAAGCATCTTTGCTCTAAACCCTCTGGCTTAACTGTAGACACAGTGCCCCTGCCCGCCCAGGAATGCACTGGTTACCTGATCATAACTCTCATTCAGAAAGAATCAGATTGACATATTGAGGAAAAATCATTCTGGCTGTGGCCTGCTAGATGGCTGTCCCTCTGGGGTTACCTCCACCCCCCGGCTTTGGCTTCTAGTCTCTAGCTGCCCCCAGAAAATGGGAGATGCCTGGAGACAGCTGCCCAACTACAGAAAATGGAGGAGAGATCCTTCCCTTCTGGGGCCAGGGCTGGAGGCCTTCTCAGCAGAATGATTTCAGCCTCTAAGTTTCCCATCTTCTGGAGACAAGACAGGCTTCAGCTTGAAGGAGAGCACTGATCCTGTCTTGTCTGTGAAGCAGGAGAGTGGGCAGGCAGCTCCCAGACATACACAAACACCAAATTCGAGCCCACAGCTATTTATTAAGGGAAGCACAGTTACCATTTACTCCATAGGAAAAGCCTGAGGATGCCAGAGGTGCAGTTAAGCAGGAGCCTGCTGCTGCTGGGCATTACTAATCCCTCCATACCCCAAAACTAGTATGATAAATTACAGAATCATGGATCTGGAGCTGGTAGGATCTCAGAGACCAGCTAATCTAACCGCCTCTCTTCACTGGTAAGGAAACTATGGTCTGTGGAAGTTGTGATTTACTCACAATCATGAAGGTAGGAAGCATCACAGGCAGGATTTGAACCCACATTCTCTGACTCTGGAGTTAGTGTTCTTTCCGCCATACCCAAATGTCTCCCTAGTAACACTACAGAGTGAATTCATTAGTTTCAGGTATCAAAACTGGTATCCTTGAATTTAATAAGCATTTATTAAGTACCTACTATGTACAGAAGCTAGGCGGTGCCATAGATGTAGCGCTGGGCTTGGAACCAGGAAGATTTATCTTCATATTGTTGTCACTGTTTGTCCTTCATTCTCGAAGGGGACCATGACATCAGGAAGGTGATGTCATGACTTGCAAGTGCATTGGACTGAAGTGAGGGAAGGCTGTGAAAAGTCACCAGCCTCACTCTCTGGACCCAGTAGCAAAATATAGATCAGGATGACTGGAGATGGCCCCAGATGTGGTGGGAGACCTTGGTCTTTTTGTCGTTGTTGTTTTGTTTTTTTTTTGCTTTTTGGAGGGGAGAAGGCAGGGCAATTGGTGTCAAGTGACTCATGGCTAGTAAGTGTTAAGTGTCTGATGTCACATTTGAACTCAGGTTCTCCTGACTCCAGGGCCAGTGCTCAATTCACTGCTCCACTTAGCCACTCCAGACCTTAATCTTTTTTAAGTTAAGATCTTTCCCAGGTCTCAGCACTGGGCTTGGAATCAGAAAGATATCTTCATGAGTTCATGTCTGGCTAGCTGTGTGACCCTGGGCAAGTCACTTCACCCTGTTTGCCTCAGTTTCCTCATCCATAAAATGAGCTGGAGAAGGAAATGGAAAACCACTCCAGTCTCTTTGCCAAGAAAACCCCAAATGGAGTCCACAAAGAGTCAGAAAAACAATTGAACAATAGCAAACAATGTGCCAAGTGCAGCGTGCTAAGTGTTGGGGTATAGAAAGACAGCCCTTGCCCGTGAGGGGTTTACATTTTACTTGGGGGGGAGAATAAAAATGTGTTCAGAGATCAATAAAAAAATCTAAAGAAAATATATATGTGGAATAAGGCAGGAAAGGAAGGAACCTAACAACTGCAGGAATCTGGGAAAGCTTCATGTAGGAAGCAGCTCTTTGAGCTGATCCTTAAAGAAAGCTAGAGATTCTAAAAGGCCAAGGTGAAGAGAGGAGTTGTCTCCTGTACTGGGCATTGGAGACAACCCGTACAAAGTCACAGAGACAGGAAATGGAAGGTTGTTTAGAGAAATAGGCTACAGCCAGGCTGTGAAGAGCAGCTATAAATGACAAACAGGGATCTGCAGGGGATCCTACAGGCAACAGGGAGATGCTGGAATTTCTTGAGCATGGACAGTGACAAGGTCAGATCTCTGCACTAGCTCTAGCCAACAGGGTGATCCTGAATAGGATGTAGTTTCCCCCACCCACTCCCAGCCCAAGCACAAGACACAAGGTTTTCAGTTTCCTTGTGTGTTCACTTCCTCACAACGGTCTCACAGGGTTGCTACCAAGGAAAGGACTTTGCAAACTACAAAGAGCTATGTAAATATGACCTCCTAAGCTCCTCAAGGGGAAGAGGCTGCCAGGCCATGGCTGCCCTTCCCACATTGGAAGCCTCCGAAGGACTCTCTAGTGACTTTGCCACAGTGCCCCTGGGCGTCCTGGAGCTAGGGACATCCTGCTTGGATGCCCATGGGAAACTTACATGCTACTTGGGTTCTTGTTATCCTGGAACCTGGCAGTGCTCAAACTAAGGGGTACATCCCACCCAGCCTCCCAGAGGTCTGTTGGTGACTTTTGCCCCTGCCTTAATGCCTCCTTTATTACTTCTACACGTATTGCCTGTCTCTTTTCTATCTTCAGCTTGGGGAAGGGAGGAAGGGAGGCAGGGTGAAGTTCTGTTTGGCCCCTAATGTGAGACATGAAACTTGTTGCCTCAGAGCATAACAAATGGAAAGAAACTTGGCAAGGCAGTGTTCAGTGTGACCCACTCACCCCATAGCTCTGATTCATAGATTTTCCATTATAAAGGGCAAACAAGAAGGGTCCTGAGCAGATCTTCCAAAGACTCTGTAATAAAGCAAGGGCTGGGCCCTGATCGACATTTCTCCTACCGCCTACCCTCACTTCTACCCTAAGAAGAGCCAGGGAGAACCTAAGCTTGGGTAAACCATGTCTAAATTCTGCTTGCCCACCTCCAACAGAATTTTAGCCATAGATGTTCCCCTCACCTCGCAGGCTTTGTCTTTGAAATCTGCTTTTAACATCCTACTAGGGTCTGAATGCCCCTGAGAGAGCCCAGAGAGGGTTGCCAAGCATCCCTCTTGGGCACCTACCCCTGCTTCTGTGTTCTCTCACCTTTTATCTCTCATATGTATCAAGGTCCATGCCCAAATTTCCATTTAAAAAAATCTAGAAAACAAGCTGTTTGGTGTAGCTGTGTATGTGCACTTCCCTCTTCTATCAGATTTACCATCAACAGGTCCTATGGTTGGGTTGGGCGGGGCTGGGCTGGGTGGAGCAGGGCAGGTCTGAGCTGAGCTACACAAGACTGAGTTGAATTAGATGCCTCCCTGCAGTCAATCAGCCAGGCATCAAACTTTTTTTTTAATGACTTCTATGTGCCAGTCACTGTGGTAAGTTCTGGGGATACAAAGAAAGCCCAAAAATAACCTCTGCCCTCAACTAACTCACATTCTAAGGGAGGAGACTGACATGGAAAAAACCAAGAGAGAGAGAGAGAGAGAGAGAAAGAGAGAGAGAGAGAGAGAGAGAGATGGATGGATGGATGGATGGATGGATGGATGAATAGATGGATGGATAGGTGGATATAGATGTAAAAACAAGATATATACAGACTAAATGGAAGGAAATTTTAAAGGGGAAGGCCTCCTTCAGAAGGTGGTATTTGAGCTGTCTCAGAAGGAAGCTAGGAAGTGAGGAAGCAAAGAATTCCACAGATGGGGGACAGCCAGTCAAAATCGCAAAGAAATGGGTGATGGAGCACTGTGTTCGAGGAACCGCAAGTAAGCCATTGCCCACTGTAGCTGGATCATAGCATGCACAGAGGAGAGTAAAATGTGAGAAAGCTATAAAGGTAGGAGGGGCCAAGTTATAAAGAGCTTTAAATATAAAACAACCTATTTTATATTCTATCCTGGAGTAATAGGGAACCATTGAAGTTTATTGCAAGAGGAAGGAAAGATGACAGGGTCAGATCTATACTTTAAGAGAATCCCTTAGGCAACTGAGGATGGATTTTGTTGTTCAGTCATTTTTCAGTTGTGTCTGACTCTTTGTGACCCCATTTGGGGTTTTCTTGGCAGAGATACTGGAGAGGTTTCCCGTTTCCTTCTCTAGCTCATTTTACAGATGAGGAAACTGAGGTAAACAGGGATGAGTGACTTGACCAGGGTCACACAGCTAGCAAGTGTCTGAGACCAGGTCTGAACTCAGGAAGGTGAGTGTTCCTTACTCCAAGCCTGGCATTTCATCCTGGCACTCCATTCACCATCTAGCTGCCCCAATTAGGGACTAGGGAGATTAGAGAGAGAGTTGAAACAGGGAAACCAATCAGAAGGCTATTTCAGTAGTTTAGATGAGAGGTAATGAGGTCCTGAATGTGGATAAGTGGCTGCTGGAGTGGAGAGAAGGGGATTTATACAAGGGATATTATGAAGATAGACCTTTGTAAGCCTGGCCAGAACACTATTCTCTGATTTACCCATGAGGAAGCTTTCCTCATTCCCATTACCCTCCCCAACCCCATCCCAACTAAAAGCAGTCTCGGGCCAGACCCAAAGCCTCTCAGTCCTCCACCCTATACTCTCCTAGTTGGCTCTGCCAGTGGTAGAAAACATCCTTACCCACCACCACCCACCCTACAAGCAGAAAAAGTGCTGGATTTAGTTAACATCAGAGGACAGAATTCAAATTACTGCCTGTGTGACCTTAGACAAATCTTAACACCTCAGTTTCCTCATCCTTAAAAGGAAGGGCCTAGACTAGGTTATAGGTCATATGATCATAGATTTAGTTTGAAGGGCACTTAGTGCTATCCAGTCTTAATCTCCTCACTTTATGAAAGAGGAAACAGAGGCCCAGAGAGGTTAAGTGACTTATCAAATGAGATAACCTATAAACAAACCTTAAAGTTTGCAAAACTTTAAGTCTTATATAAATGCTGTCTCCCTAGTATAGTAACAGAGCTTGAGTATTAATCCCTCACAGCTCTAAATTTATGATACTTCCCCTTTGTCCTCCCTTTCCCCACCACTACCCAAACATCCAGACTTAGGAATAGCACTCCCGTCCTCTGCCCAGGGCCTCCTTCTGGAAGAAGTCATCCCTCTGTTAAAAAAAAAAAAAAGAGTTTCTAACCATGACCAAGGTCCCACTAAATTAGCAGAACCACTCCTCCCTGCCTCATACTCCTAGGACAGCTGGGATTCTAGAGTCTCCCACCCTGCAACAGCAGATCTCCTGGGGGGAAGGTTGATCTTTCCAAGAGCAGGGCTCCTATGGTAATTCCAGAAAGGGAAAGCAGAAGCTGGGGTGGGGGCAGGGTAATGAGAGCCAAGTGACCCCAGGGCCATCTGTTAAGTGTCTCACTTCCCCGGAAACAGGCTTGAGGCCAAGCTCTTTTTCCCCAGTTGACTGATTCAGGACAGGACACAATGTATCAAAAGCAGACCCAGGAATCCTGAACCCATCCTGGGCTTCTGTCCGTAGGATTTCACAGACTGTTGCTTTCTGGAACCCTGGGATTTGAAGGGCTGAATCAAAAAGATCATCAAATGTAGAAATCTATAAGGTTCTTAGGAATTATCCAAGCCCCTCAATTTGAGGGGCATAAGGGCCAAGTGAATGAAGTGAGCCACCCACAGTCATACAATAGCAGAGTCGGGACCCAAACCCCAAAGCCTCACAACTCCTAGCCCAGAGCTCTCTCAGCCCTGCTGTGCCACTGAAATGATGAGAATTCAGCATTCTGTTGACACCCTAATTTAGTAGAACAGCAAGGAAACAAGAATGGAAGGAAATCGTCATTCCTGCTCAGCCCCTGGGCCTGAACCTAGCAAGAGCCAGAAGAATCTAGAGGCAGGGGTCCTGGACACTCAAGAGAGTGGTAGCCACGAGCCCTGGGACACTGGATTCCAGCTGGCCTGTTGTTGGTCTTGGGGTTCTGGCCTGCCTGAATGCTTGTGTCAATAAGATGGAGACTTTCAGTGCCAGCCAGGGACAAGAAGTGGAAACTCCTTCTTCTAGGGCAGTGGTTCTCAACCTTCCTAATGCCGCGACCCTTTAATACAGTTCCTCATGTTGTGGTGACCCCCAATCATAAAATTATTTTCGTTGCTACTTCATAACTGTAATTTTGCTACTGTTATGAATCTATCTGATATGCAGGATGTATTTTCATTGTTACAAGTTGAACATAACCCACAGGTTGAGAACCGCTGTTCTAGGGCTTCATGAATCACTCTCTGAGTAACTCTTTCAAATCTCTACTTTCGAAAACCCATGCTTCCTGTCCATTCCTCTGTCTCCATTTCCCACCTCCTTTGTCCCCTCCTCTCCTGCCCTTTTCCACCTCCTTTATTCCTCTCCTCTAGCCCCTTTCTCCTCATTCCTTCCTCACTCCCTTAGGGCACTGGAGTTAGTAGGATCTGGGGTCAGTTCCTGCCCCAGACATTTATTAGTTGTGTGACCCTTCTGTGCCTCAGTTTCCTTATCTGCAAAATGAGAGGAGGGAAGCTCCATGACTTCTATTCTAAATCTTTGGTACTTCCTCTCTTCTCCCTTTCTCCTCCTTTCCTTATATTCTCCTTTCTACTCTCCCTTTTTCCCTTTTCATTCCCTTTTCCCACTTTCTCCTCACCTCCCCTGCCCTCAGATCCTAGTCAGCTGTCTTTTGATCTTTTATCTTTTACCAGTAGTAGCCCTGATCTCTTCCCTCTCTACCCTCTGGGACAACTTTTCAGTCTTTAACACTCTCCTTAACCTGGTCTAAGGCCCTTTTGTAATGTCAATGAAGGACACTTGCCAAGAGGTGCCGAGGTCTGTAATTGCTTTGGGTAGTTCCATCTCTAGGCCCATCTAGTGCAGTGCCCAGCCTGTCCCATTGGCTTCAGGTATTTGAAAAGCTGTCACTCCAAAGAGGTATGAGACTTAGGGGATCACAGATGTAGAGGTGGGAGGGATCGTAGAGATCATAAAATCCAACCCCCACCCCTCATGTTACAGAGACCCAGAAAGGTGGAGCGTCTCACCTGATGCAACAAAGCTAGCTAGTGTTGAAGCAGATTTGAGTCCAGGACTTCCTGGTGCCAGGCCCAGCACTCTTGTCTCACAAGTGCTACCTCTGTTTTGCCTCTGTACCCCTAGAGAGTAGGACAAGAAACAATGAGTAGAAGCTGAAGGAGGTGAAATTCGGAAGGATCCCATTTGATCTTCACAACAACTCTGGAGGTAGCTATTATTATACCCATTTTACAGTTGAGGAAACTGAGACAGACTGCAGTTAAATGACTTGCCCAGGATTCAAGGTAGGATTTGAATTTTACGTCTTTCTGACTCTAGGTCTAGCCCTCTCTTCATTGTAACATCTAGCTGCCTTCAAATAAGGTTTGGATGGCTGTATGTGCTTATTAGAGATGGGATTCTTGTTCAGGTACAGATTGAACTAAACAGCCTTTCCACCTTGGAAATTCTGTGACCCTATGATCCTCCTTGTGATGAATGCTGGATTCCCCAGCCTGATCCATTCCAAGGAGGCACAGGGTCCCGGCTACTCCCACTCTTCCTGGCTGAAAGCCTGGACTAGTCTATATTTGATGACCTGCTATGCCTTAGTTTCTAGCTTCCTCTACCCCAAACCCACATCATTATCTAGATGCCTCTATATCCACCATCCACACCTTCCTTTGTAAATATCCTTAGTACAGTGGAGGGCACATAGTAGAAGCTTGAAAAATGCTTGTTTCCTTCCTTCCCACCCTACTTCTCTCCCTTTCTCCCTCTTTCCTTTCCTTCCTTCCCCCCTTCCCTTCCATTGTTCTTTCTCTCCTACCTCTCTCCCTTCTTCCTTTCCTTTCCTTTCCTTTCCTTTCCTTCCTTCCTTCCTTCCTTTCTTTCTCTTTCTTCCTTTCCTTTCCTTTTCTTCCTTCTTTCCTCCCTTCCTTCTTGAAGCTTTCTTCTTCTAACTGTCTTTCTACCCAACTTGAGCTTTGGAAAGGTTAAAAAGAAATAGATATAACAGTCAGGGGATAAACATTACTCAGGGCACTCCCAAAAGTAGCTGCCTGATGCCTGACACCTGATTGGATAACTATCTAGAATTTACATGGTTTGCAAAATGCTTCACAAATATCACTTTATTTGATCTTCACAATAACACTGGAATTAACACTATTTTACAAGATGAGGAAACTGAGGTTAGAAAGATTAAGTGACTTGCCCAAGGTCACACAGCCAGTAAATGTCCAAGGCAGGATCTGAACTCAGGTCTTCCTGACTCTAGGTTTAGCACTGTCTACCCACCTTACTGGCTCAGACCAGGTAGCTCTAATCTGGATTATTACACATTAAGTTTAACTCAAGAGGCAATACAGTGCCATAAAAACTGCTGAATTTGGAGCTGAGGCCTGAGCTCAGATCCTCACTCTGCTACTTAGTACTTGTGTGATTTTGAACAAGTCACATATTTAACCTCTGGGGGTTTCAGTTTCCTCATCTATGAAATGGGGATACTAACACATATGCTACCAACCTCCTCAAGGGAGCTGCTTCAAGAAAAATGCTTTGAACCCTAAGCTGCTGCATGCATGTGAATTATTACAAAGAGATTTTTCCCCTTCCGGGGTTGTATTCTTGAGATCCTGCCTTCTCCACCTTCCTCCTTCGTGGTTAATCTGCCTGAAACCCACTCCCACTTCCTGCCTAAGCACACACACACTCACACACACACAGACACAGATACACACACACACACACACAGACACACACACACACACACACACACACACACACACACACACACACACCCTTTGTACACACAACCCAATACACACAGTGGCGCCAGGCTAAGCTTTACTACAAGGGAAAGAGGAATCAATAAACGAAGACTATCCACAGGGATGAGCAATATTCATACGGCTCAGTCCATTTGATTAATGTTCAGGTTTATTGCACCAACCAGTCTTTCCTTGTCCCAACCCTTCACAGGTCCTGTGTCATTTGGAGGGGACCTTTAACCTGGGACTTCCTCTCCAGCCCACATACCAAATGTGGTCCTTACCTCTCATTTTCCCCAGGCTTGCCAGAGTAGCTCTACTGCTCTCCCTCTTGTTACCTGGATCACCTGGTAGCTGAATGAGAGGAGGCGCCATATCTCTGGGAAACTGGAGAGAGTCTAACCTTCCCCCGCCCCCAGGATGCTGACAAAGGGTTTGCAATAGTAATTAACCGCTCACACATACCTACCCCCAACCTCTTCAGCCGCTGCTTTATTTTTAAGCTGCCTCCTATTCCTCTGGTTTATTTTTAAACTGAAAGTGCCACGTGGTTGCCCTTTACAGGTGCCAGATCCAATTTGGACTAATAAAAAAGGGGGGTAAGTTTAAGGGATCTCCTTTTCCTAGGATCTGCTCTTCCATCTCCCATACTCTTGCCCCCAACATTTTGGGGCTAACCCATAGAAGATTCTAGGGAAGGAATTAGGGATCAATGAGGGACACACACACACACACACACATCCATCACCCTCTTACCAAGCTCATGGAACTCACATACACATATCCCCAGGCTCAGTGTCCAAGGAGGCCCCCTGCTTTGAGTTAAAGATCATTGGATCATAGATTTAGAACTGAAAGGGAACTTAGAAGGCTAGTCACTACCACAATCCACCACCCATTTTACAGATGAGAAACTATGGTCCACAGAGTTTGTGAGTTGCCCAAGTTTGTACCGGTAGTGAATGGCAGAGCTGAGATTCAAACCCAGGTTCTCTGATTCCAAAGCTAATACTCTTTCCACTGAACCACACTCAGTATCTTCCCAGTTGTCCTTCCTTCATCTTCAGCCCTCCAAGGTGGCATTGTTTCCCTCATTTTCCATCCTCTTTTGGTCTGACCCATCTGCAGTCTACTTGGTAGCATCAGGCCAATAACCAGAGAAATCGCCAAAATTGGCATCTTGGCATAAGGCAGGAAGATCATGGCAGTGGTAGAAGAAGGTCCTCTCCCTGGGATCCTCACTTCTGGTAACATTTCAGTCCTTTCTTTTACTCTAAGAGACTAGAAGAAAATGCCTGGGAACAGAGTCCTATCCTTGGCTTACAATCTCTCCTTTTCACATGGGACCCCTGCTTTATCCACAGAGATCTAGGGAAAATTTTGGCCACATTTTGAAATTAGGATCATAATTAGAACTGGAAGAGATTTCGGAGTTCATCTACTTCAACTCCCTTGTTTTACAGATGGGCCTCAGCAAACTGAGTTAAGTGATGGCCACTTCAGTAACAGAGACAAGATTTGAACCCAGATCCCCTGAATCCCAAGTCAGTGCTCTTTCCACTGTACCATGTGGTCCCTGTTAGTTGTTTCTAGAGAATAGAGGGGCAATGACATAATCTCAGAGTTGGAAGTGACCTTACAGTGCCTTGTCCAATCCATACCAGAACAAGAATCCTCTCTGCAACATCTCTGATAAGTGGTCATCTCACATTGGTCTGGGGAGCTTTGGCAAGGGAAAGTTTCACTTCCTTCTGAAGCAGCCTATTCCACTTTGGGATAGCTCTTATTGTTAGGAAGTTTTCCTTTCATCGGGCTTAATACCTTTTTGCAGCATCCACGCATCCATCACTCCTACATCTGCCCTTTGGGGCCAAATAAAACAAGCATAATCCCTCTTTTGATTGACAGCCTTTCAAATACTTGAGGACAAATATCATCTCCCTGCTACGCTTCTGTTCTCCAAGCTAAACATCCCTGTTTCTTTCACTTTTCCTCATATGGCATGATCTCAAGGACCTTCACCTCACTGGCAACCCTCCTTTTGATTCAATCCAATGATAAATAAACTGTATGTCAGACAGTAACTGGTTTTTCTCTTTCTAAAAAGTGAAACGATCTCCCCTGACCCAAGTTCCCATCATTTTAAAATCAGGAACCAGTCCCTTATTATTATTTAGAATCAGGTTCAGAAGATGTCCGGATCATTTGGAGTTTCTTTCCATCACTACTCAATCACATCTCAGTGTCAGCCTTGTGCCAGTGTGTTTTCTAAATTCCTCATCTCTTTCTTCTTTCTGCCCAGGTGGTCTGTAGTATATTAGAACAATATATTTCTGTTTCTGTCTCTATTAAACTTCAACCAAATGCTGTCCCACCATGCTTTCCTCCTCTTGTTCCTGGGTTTTACCACATTGACATTTTCTCAATGTAAAATGCTACTCCACCCCTATACCCACCCCTGGAATTGGCTATTGTCACACACTGCCCTACCTCCACTCCAACCTCCTTCCCTCCAAACATTTTAGTGACTTAGTCACAGGATCCAACTTTAGAGTTAGAAGAGTTGGAGATTGATCATTTTGTTCCAATTACCTTCATTTTGCAGATTTGGAAACTGAGGCCCAAAAAGAAAAAATGGTTTGCTTCAAATAATAACTCATATGTATATAACACTTTAAAGTTTATTAAATGTTTGGGTTTTTTTCACAATGATCCAGTGAGGTAGGTGGATTATTAATACATCTCACCTCCCCATCCCACTTTCCTTCTTACAAATGGTTTAGAGAGAGCTTCTATTATATGCCCATGGTCACATAATCAAGAAGTGTCAGAGCTAGGGCTAGAGCCCAGTTCAGTAGTGCTCAAAGATCATATGTTGAGTTAGTGGCAGAGCTAGGAATATGCTATTTGATATGAAACAGTAAGACTCTCAGATTCATTGGGTGGTAGCTTTAGAGCTGAAAGGAACCTTAAACATGGCCCAGTCTACCTCCTTCACTTTAAAGATGAGAAAACTAAGACCCGGAGATAGTAAGTGATCATGCACAAAATTATGGGGATAGTAACAGGGTTGGGATTTGAAACCAGGCCACTGGCTCTTTTCATTCCACCATCCTGTCTGCCTACGTTGATAGAAGCACAGAATGGAAAACAAGGAAAAGAATTGTCCCAGGAGGTTCTATGCTGGTAAGACTCTATCTTGAGTCTTGTCTAGTTCTGGACATTTCATTTTTAAAGACATTAAGAAGGTGGAATGTATCCAGAAGACAGCACCTGGGATGGTAATGAGTCTGGAAAGCATATCAAAGGAGGACCAGTTGAAGGAACTAGAGGAGATTAGCCTAAAGAAGAGAATGTTTAGGGGTGATATGGTGGGTGTCTTTAAATATGTGAAGGGTTGTCATGGGGAAGAAGGATTAGACTTTTTCTAGAGCCAAAATTAGGACCAATGGGTGGGAGTTACAGGAAGACAAATTTTGTGTCAGTTTAAGGAAGACCATTCTAACGATTAAAGCTGCCCAATGTCTTCGCCAAGAAAACCCCAGATAGGGTCATGAGGAGTCCAACACGACTGAAACAACTGAACAACAACAACAACAACGTTGGCTTCCTTGTAATGCAGTGAGGTCCTTACCCCTGGACCTGTTCAAGGAAAGGTGAAATGCCAGGCTTCAGGTGAGGGGGGGGGCAGGAATTATCGAATGGATTCTTGCACGTGGAGGTATGGGGAAAGCGGGCAGACAAATATCCTGTCATGGGCCTAGGTGGTCTTGGGTTTCCCGTAATGTCCTCTCCCCACCCCAGCTCCCCCTGCCTATCAAGCATGATAAGCTTACGGAGTGAGATTCTGGAGGCCTTTGAATGTCAAACTAAGGAATCTGGGGAAACCTTTATTAGCTGAGTCTGAGTTTACCGGGGGCTACCTAGGTTGCTTTGAGTAAAATGGTTGAAAGATAAATTAGAATAGCAGAGATTAGAGGCAGGGAGATCATTTAGAAGAGAATTGCTACACTCTGGGTGGTATCAGCCTAAGCGATGGGGCTGAATTGGGGTGGTGGCAGTGGGAGTGGAAGGGAAAAGAGAGTGAGAGATAATAGAATCACAAAATCATAGATTTAGGCCTAAGAAGAACCTCAGATGCATCTCATCCAACATATTGTTATGCAAAGATTCCCACACACACACCATAATTCACCCAAGTGCCTATTCAGTCCTTGCTTGAAGACCTCCCGTGAGGAACCCATTCCCTCCAGAGTCAGCACATACCACTTGGATAACTCCAGTTACTAGAAGTTAGGAAGTACTATGGAAATATGAGTTGTTAATTATATCCTCCCTCCAGGAATAGGGAAGGAAGGTTATTAAAGAATGTTTCAACCCAGATGAAGTCATTAATGTGGTTCAAGAAGCCAAGGCCAGAATTTTAACGATCAATCGTAGCCCTGGAGGAGTGATGTCGGAGTGCATTTCTCCCCCTCCCCCTTTTTTTGATGGAAAGGTAGGGGACCAAGAGTGTGGAATACTGAATATGAATACTGAATAGGCATGGTCATGATCACAGCCATTTGGTTGGTTTTGCTTAACTTTTTTTCTTTGTTACAAGGGAATGAACAGAGGATGAGAAGAGAGGGCCATATCCAGAAGTGATTGAAATATAAAAATCAAAATACATCAGTGGAAGTGACTCTAAAAAAGTAAACATAAGCTTATACCAGAAGCCAAGCAAATAAGAAACAAACTGGAAAAGGCCAGAGGTGGGAGGTGGTGCTAAAAATGAAAACAAGGTCAAAACTAGGAATTTAACACAAGGTCTAAAAAGGAGTTTAACAAGGGTCAAGGTACATATTTTGGGTTTTACGAGTTTTATTCCAGAGGAAAGATGAAATGTTGAACAAGATAATAGGCAGGGGTTTAATTTGTCAAATTTGAACACCTGATGGACACATGTGACTTTTAAACCTGACTGAGGACTAACTGATCCTAGGCTTCCAAGACTCCACCAACTATAAGACTTTTTTGAACTGCAATGACCTTCATGAATCTCCTTGAGATCTCCAAGAGAGGGAAGTGGTGGTGACGTAAGTTTGCCCACTCCAGCCAGTGAGCCTAGGACATGGACTAG
The DNA here is from genome assembly GCA_028627135.1 of Pseudochirops cupreus. NCBI lineage: Eukaryota > Metazoa > Chordata > Mammalia > Diprotodontia > Pseudocheiridae > Pseudochirops > Pseudochirops cupreus. The sequence goes on along the minus strand of CM053581.1, from coordinate 185,108,838 downwards.
AGAGTTGATTCCAAGGTTGTAATGGAAGTAATCAAGGGCACTGCCATTATGCCCCCACCATTGCCCCTATGACAAAAGGAAAATAACTAATTCAGTTTTAAGCATTCTGTATGTGAAAAGATGGTGGGACACTCGAGTGTAGATGTCTAGCAGGCAGCTGGAGATGCAGACTACAGCTCAGGAAGCATTTAGGTTGGAGGTGTAGATTTGGATGTCATCTGCACAGAGCAATAATGAAGAAGCTGTGAACATGGATGAGATTTCCAAGGAGAGAGTGTCAGTCAAGAAGAGAAGAGAGCCAAGAGATGGAGTATGCCCACATTGAGAAAGAAGGAGAAGGAAAGTGAACAAATAAAGGAAAAAGTAAGTGGCTAAAGATGTAGATGAGCCAGAAGAGTGAACACGGAAGTCATGGGAGGAGTGCTTTCAAGGGAAGAATGGGTCAATAGCTTTAAATGCTACAGAAAGATCAAGGAAAGTGAAAAGATTTTTTTTTAAATAGCAATAGATTCAGGGATAAAGACAAATATCTCTTTTGATCCTCATAGCAGACTCTTAGATTGGAAACTCCTCTATTTGATTGGAAACTCCTTGAGGGCAGGAACTGTCTTTTGTCTCTTTTTGTATTCCCCAGAGCTTAGCACATTACCTGGCACATAGTAGGCGCTTGCAAATGTTTGTTGATTGACTGATTGCTTCATGACAGCAATTCATTGAACTTCTGTTTGCCTGTGTTTCTGCAGTTGCTAAACAGGGATAATAATAGCGCCTTTTCCTTAGGGTTGCTATGAGGATCAAGTGAGATAATGCTTGTAAAAAGTGCTTGCCCACTGCCTGGCACATAGTAGGCGCTATATAAATGCTTATTCCTTTCCCCCATAATGAGAGACAAATACACATAAAAACATACACAACATAAATACAGAGTTAAAAAAATACAAATGAATACTCAGTATTTCATTCGCTGCTCCAGTGACTCTAGTGACCATTAGCATCCATCTCTGACTGCCAATGGCACCTCTGATGGGACCGTTGGATCTCCAGAACTTCCATCTCAAAATAGTCATTCACCTAAGCAGAGGAGAGAGTGAACATAAAGCGAGAGCTGCCGTAGAAATGTGGGAGACAGGCCCACCACCCCTCCTCCACCCAGCTCCAGCGATCAGCTTGGAAGAATCCCGTCTCACTAGAATCAGGCAGGAAACATCCATGCGTTCTTCAGGGACCAGACACATAGGCCGGTCCTCACCCATGTTCTGTGAATACAAATGTGATACAGCTCATGCCTGCAAGATACTCACCTCCTACTAATGTGATGGGGAATGGAAGATCAAGTTCATGGGACAGAAGCTTAGCAGGGAAAGGAAGGTATTGTGGGAGAGGATATTGACAGAACAGAGGAGGTATGAATCAACCCACTCCCAAATCCCCAACACACACACTTCCACAAAACTGACTGGGACTGTTTAACACAAAGAAATTGTGCTGAAAACCTACAGCAGTTTGGATTACCTTTGTCCCCAGGTGCATTGATGTGGAACTCAACTATGGATCCTTTGGGCAAGAAGAGTTATAAAGGCAGTTTTTAGAAATTTGGTCAGGAAACTTTAGATATCTCAGGGAACCTCATGGCCTACTGCTTTTAATCTTCTTACCAATGGATTTTATTTATTTGTTTGTTTTTTCTTCCTGGACTTCTTTTTAACTGTCTTGGGAAATGCTTCTATCAGAGGACATTGGGATATATTTTTAGTAAAAGGCCTCTTTGCAGCCTTGGGCTATGAGTGATCCATTGTATCAGATGCTGAAACCCTACCCTTGGAGAAGGGAAAAAATAGGATTGGCAACCCAAGGGGCAGCAGGATCTAAACAGAGTGAATGGATCTAGCAGAGGGAGAGAAATGGAGTATTCAAGAAATAAAGAAGATGGACTAAGATCCCAGAAGACATGAAAAAGGAATAAGATGGGAAAGGAAAGATTATTTTTGGAAAGGAATTGGGGCAAAGATACAGAGAAATTTCTAGCTTCTGGGGAAAAAAATATGGCTAGAGAGACATCCAGTAAATTTAAGAAGGTCCAATGCCACAAAACCAAATTTCCCAAATGCAAATTTGGGATACACTGGCAATTTGTAGTTACATGTTTTTTAAAGGGCCTTAAGGGTTATGGTGGATGGCAAACTTGATGAAAAGAGCTTGAATTCGGTGATGGAGTGAGAAATCACATTACAAGGGGTTGAGAAGCAAATATGCGTTAGGAAATGGAGGCATCTTTCTAGGAGTTTAGAAGTAAAAGCAAAGGGAACGATGGGGCTGTAGTAGCTTAAGGAGTAGGTGGGTCAAGTGAACTTTTTTAAAAGATGGGATAGATCTGAACACGTTTATACATCAATGAAAAAGTCCATAGAAAGGATTGACTGAAGATGAGAGGGAACTTCTACATTCTTGGAAGAGATGGAAAGGACAAGGAGGGAATGGGGAAGAAGTGGAAGAAAGGGACGCACCCATGCTTGGACATAGTGTCAAAATCCAGAGAGTCAGAAGTGGAGAGAGGAATGGAAGATGTCTGACCCGATCCCTCCTAAAAAGGGAGACCCTGGGAGGAATTTTTTTTCTTCTCCTCCTCCTCCACCATCTCCTTTTCCTCCTCCTCTTTTTCCTCCTCCTCCTTTACTTCTCCTCTTCCTCCTTGTGCTCCTCCTCTTCCTCTTCCTTCTTCCTTCTTCTTCTTAGCTTTTCCTGCACCTCAGATCTGGTGGCTCCTCCTCAGTGAAACCTTCCCTAATTTCCCAGAATTGCCAATGCTCTTCAATTTTGCAAATTACTTTGAATTTACTGTTCTGTAAAGGCTCTTGTAGAATGGAAGCACCTTGAGGGTAGGTAGGTTTGTTTGTTTTTGTATCCTAAAAGGCTAGCAAGTGTTTAATAAAAATTCATTTGAAATTAATGGAAATTCTTAGCTTAGAACAAGATACATTAATCCATAACATTACCTGACTTAACAACCCTTTCTTTAACTTTCATCTCTTTAGCTTTTAGTTAGTTATAAAAGAGGCAGTGTTATTTTAAGAGAGTCTTGGAGACTGGAAAATGTAAGTTTGAGACAAATACTGGTAGGATGAGTCTGGCCAGGTCACTCTGCCTCTTAATACCTTAGATCCACTCTCTAAAGCTGTAGGTTGCAGGGCAGGAATTGCTCTGCATTAGCAGAAGGAATTTCATTAGCAATCCTTCCCTACAGCAATGAAATCACAGGTCCAGATTCCTCCCCAAAAAGCTGATATTTCTTTGTAGAAACTAATTATGTTGATTTAAGAAATTAGTAACATGTAATTTGCATTTTTAAAGACATTTAGTATGGAGTTCAGAGTAGAAATTTTTCTGTTATGACCCATCCCAGATGTCTTTTCCATTATTAAAAATCTATTAAATAGACTATGGAGAGAAAATATATAATTTAAGTATCCTATCGTTTCTCATTGGTGACAAGTTAAATTGTCCTTTTCCATGGATGGGGAAAATATAATTTAAGTATCCCACTGTTTCTCATTGATGAATTAAATGGTTCTTTTCCATATGTTCCAACTATATGTAGTATAAGGAGAAAAGTATTTCATTTGGCTTGATGCTTCCGCCCATCAGGCCCTTGCCCCTGACTCAGACATACCAGTTGTGTGACCTGCCCCCCCCAACAAGTCACACAACCTCATTTTCATCATCTATAAAATGGGATTAATAATAGCAACTACTTTACAGAATTGTTGTGAGGCCCAAATGAGATAATAAATGTAAAGAGCTTTGTAAAACTTGAAGTATTTATTATATGTTAGTTATCATCATTATCATGGAGTGGTCATCCCTTGACTCACTTCTTAAAGAGGCCCATTCACTGAATGGGTGTTGCCTCACTCAAAGTGAGAACCTGAAAAGACCTTAGCTTAAAAGGGCTAAGGTCTCCCACTGCTTCCTGGGCCATCTCCAGTCATCCTGATGAATATCAGGCTACTGGACCCAGATGACTCTGGAGGACAAATTGAGGCTGGTGACTTTGCACAGCCCTTCCTCACTCAAATCAAAGTCAATTGCAAATCATGTCATCATCTCCCTGATGTCATGGTCCTCTTTGAGAACAAAGGACAAACCACACACACAACCTACTACCCCCATTTCTTCTTCTCCCTTCCAGCAATTCCCTGTCCTGAGTAGGCCATCCTACTAAGGCTTCCAGATGGGCTAAGCTCCTTGATGCAAACCCTTCTGCCCCCAGGGTTTCTTTTGACTCTCAGTTCACCCCTACTTAACCAGTCAATGGACCACAACTGAGGCAGAGAATAATGGTTTTTTACCTCCTTCTCTCTGCTTCATGGGTTGGACTTGGAGACCAGGGCAAATGGAGCTGGAAACCAACACTTAAGCTTATACAATTTGCTTCTTCCATCTGATATGGACTTTAGCCAGAGACTTAGTCTCTTTCATCACAGGAACTAGCATAAGAACCCACCATGTTTCAGCTATGCCTCCTCCTTGGCCTTTCCCTCTCTCTCATATCCAATCAGTTTCCAGGTCTTTTCAGTTTTACATCCACAACATCAGTCAAATGATTGGCCAGCCGCCAGCATCATCAGGCCCTCATCACCCCTTGCCTGAATTCTTGCAATCTCTTACTAATTTCTCTCTCTGCCTTCAGTCTCCCCCTTATCCAATTCATCTTTTATACAGCTGCCAAAGAGATATTCCTAAAAGCACAGGTCTGACTGGACACTTTCTTGATCAGAATCTCCAGTGACTCCCTATTACCTCCAGGATCTAATACTAACTCCTATGTTTGGCATTTTTAAAGCAAGCCCTTCACAATTTCATCCCAATCTACCCATCCAGACTTCTTACACATTACTTCCATTTACACCTTGTAAACCCCAGCCATACTGGTCTCATGGCTATTCCTCATAAGTGACATTCTATCACTTCTGCCTCTTGGAATTCCTAATTTCCTTTAAAGCTCAGTTCAAATACTATCTAATTACTACAAGAGAACTTTCCTGATGCCCTCAGCTGCCAGTGCCTCCTATTAATTATAGTCATTTTAAAATATTCTATATTCACTTATGTATACATAGTATTTCCCCTAAAAGAGTATGTAAGGTCTTTGAGGGCAAAGACCATTTTTCGTTGTATGCCCAGTGCCCCTTGAAGGTCCTGGGAGGTGAAAGACACTTAATCAGGCAATAAGTAAGCATCTATATTAAGTACCTACTATGTGCCAGGAAATGTACTAGGTGCTAAACAAATCAATAAATGCTTGATTGACTGATTAAAATCAGTCCAAGAGTTGGCAGTGGTATTACCAGAGTTGCTTGATTATGTAAAAAGTCAGCACAGTACAAGCTTCAAGAGTGCTGTATAGAATAAAATAGGAATCATGAAGTCATTCTCCCAATACATCTAGTGGTGGATGAATCTAGGGTCCAATTCTGAGCTCTGAATAGTGGTACAAAGAATTTGGATGGATAGTTCAGGGTCATAGAGGTAATTAAAAGGCTAGAAATTAAAAGGCCTGAGCTTATATAATGGCAGCTGATTTTTTTTATGAACCCAATATAAGGCTAGAAGAGACCTTAGAGGGCATCTAGTCCAATCTCCTTATTACAGATGGACAAATTGAGGCCTAGAGCTCAAAGGATTTGCTCAAGGTCATGTCAGTAATAAACCACAGAGATGGATTTTGAACTCAGGTCCTCTGATTGTGAGAACTTTCTTCACAACTGTTCTGTGAGGCAGGTAGTGCAGTGTTGCCATCTCTATGTTACAAATGAAGACACTGAGGCTCTAAGACAAATTTGTCCAAGATCCTACAGATAGCAAGTTCCTGGAAGATTTGAATCCCACATCACCTAACTCTTTCATTATGTTATGGGATCTGACAAGAGACAGAAGTGTTGGTCTTTCCATTTACGAAGGGTTAAGTTGTTCTACAGAGGCTGTTGACAAGCCAATTTCCACCTCAGCTAAGGATAGAACAGAAAGTATTTAAGCCCAAGTGATTTTAATTTACATCAGAGGAAGTTTCCTAATAGTGAGATTCAGTTAGTCAGCCAATAAACAAATATTAGGTACCTAGGATGTGCAAAGACAAGTTACAGAAAATCTTTGATCTCTAAGAGTTCTTATCCCAAGATAAGAGTTAGAGCTGAAAGGAACATCAGAGGTCACTCATTTCACAGGTGAAGATCATGGAGAAGTTAAGGTCAAAGAATGTAGTAATTTATCCAAGGTCACCCAGGTCCCAAGTACCAAATTCAGCTCTCTTTCTACTATACATTGCAAATTCTTCAAAAATCCAAATTCTTTTCTTACTGCTATAATTTAGACATAGTCTCACATCCCAGGCAGCTGGTGGGGAAGTCATTAGATGACTCTTCAAGGTTCCATTCAATGTTATCTCTGTTCCTGTGATTTGGATTCCAGAATACCATGACCTTGGGTTAACTTGGTGAGCCCATAGTCCCCAGTCTCTGGGTCATATAAAGGGCACTGCCTCTTGGGGGAGTTTGGGGGGGATAGGAAGGGATTGCTCTTCAGGGTTTTCTGGATTCTTTGATGTATTAGTCAGTCAAAAGGCATTTATCTAGTACATATTATATGCCAGTCACTATGCTCAGTGCTGGAGACACAAAGAAAGGCACAAACAAAAACCTGTCCCCATCTCCAAGGAACTCACATTCTATTTTTCTAAATTATTTATTTATTTATTTTTAGTTTTCAACATTCACTTCCACAAAATTTTGAGTTTTAAATTTTTCCCTTCCCTCCTCTCTCCCTATCCCAAGATGGTATGCAATCCAATATAGACTCTACTTATACATTCATATTAAACATTTTCACATTAGTCATGATGTAAAGAGGAATTAGAACTAATGGGAAGAACCACAAGGAAGAAGAAACAAAACAACAGAAGAAAAGGAAAGCAAATAGTCTGCTTCCATCTGCGTTCAGACGCCAAAGTTCTTTCTCTAGATGTGGACGGCATTTTCCATCATGAGTCTTTTGGAGTTGTCTTAGATTCTTGCAGTGCTGAGAAGAGCTAAGTCTATCACAGTCAGTCATCAAACAATGTGGCTGTTACTGTGTGCAATATTCTCCTGGTTCTGCTCATTTCACTTGGTATCAGTTCAAACAAGTCTTTCCAGGTTTTTCTAAAGTCTGCCTACTCATCATTTTTATAGCATAGTAGTATTCCATTGCATTCATACACCACAGTTTGTTCAGCCATTTCCCAATTGATGGGCATCCTCTCGGTTTCCAATTCTTTGCCACCACAAAAATAGTTGCTATAAATATTTTTGTATATGTGAGTAGTTTTCCCACTTTTTTATGACCTCTTTGGGATACAGCCCTCCAAATGGTATTGCTGGGTCAAAGGATACTCACATTTTTATAGCCCTTTGGGCATAGAGGAACTCACACTCTAATGGGGGGAAATATATTAAGAACTCTCTCCCTGCAAGACCTATACAGGGTAAACAGAAAGTAATTTCAAAAGAAAAGGCATTTATAACATGAGAGGACATGGAAAGGCCTCCTACAGAAGGGAGAATTTAAACTGAATCTTAAAGGAAGGTGGACAGGCAGTGCAAAGGCATGAAGGTGGGAGACAAAATACTGAGGTATTATGTTACAGGACCAGAAAGCAGACAATGGAGCTAGATCAAAGAGTAGATGGAGAAGAATAACGTCAAAAGCATAGAAAGGGAGGAAGGGACCAATTTGTGAAGAGCTTTAAATGGCAGAGGATTTTAGATTTGATGCTGGAGATAATAGGAAGCTACTAGAGTTTCTTGAGGGAAGAGAAGAACAGCATGACATGTTCAGACCTTTGATTTAGAAAAGTCAATTTGGCAACTGAGTGGAAGACAGATTGGAGTGGGGAGAGGGTTGAGGCAGGGAGTCCCTTTAGAAGTCTGATACAACAATTCAGTCAAGAGGTGATTAAGGCCTAAAGTACGATGATAACTGTGTAAATGGAGAGGAAGAGAGGGATTTGGAGGATTAAGTAAAGGAAGAAACAACAAAATTTGGCACCAGATTGGATGTGTGGGTTGAGTGAGAGTGCGGAGTTGAGAATGATTTAATTCTCAAGACTAGATGACCAGAATGATGGTGGCACCCTTGGCAGTAATAGAAGAGGGAAGGGTTTTAGAGAAAAAAGAGTGAGTTGTTGAGGATATGTTGAAGTTGAAATATCTACAGGACATAATAGTTTGAGATGTCCAAAGAGCAGCAGTCTAACCTGATGATAATCTCCCATCCATTTGGTCTCTGTGGACTCTATGCCCTAGAATTTAGAAGTAGCTATGTTCTGTATGTGTGTGTGTGTATCTGTATGCATGTGTATATGTCTGTGTGTCTGTATGACTGTGTGTGTCTGTATGTCTTGTGTATGTGTATGCATGTGTGTGTATGTCCGTGTGCATGTGTGTGTATGTCTTTGTGTCTGTGTGTGTGTCTGTGTGTGTGTGCTCGAGTGAAATGTGTTAGGAGCAAGAGAATGAAACCTTTAATACTGGCATAGAGAGAGAGAAGGTCCTGGCAGATGCCTCCAGGCTTGAATCCCTGTTGCCTGGAGTCCCTTTCATCCTGGGCACAGTGCCAGCCAACACCATCTGAGCTCCTGGGTCCTGGGGAGGGCACTGATCAGAAGAAAAGCCTTCATTCACATCTCCTGGCATCTGCTCCCAAAATCCCTGCCAACACAGGGTTGTCTGGGCCACTGCCCATGACCAAAAGGGAGAGACAGAGGAGACTAACAAGCAAAGGAAGTTCCCCAGTACTAGGGAGCTTGATGTTGTTAACAAGCTGGAGAGAGAGGGAATGGAGGAGTGAGGGTTAAAGGTAATACAGGGGAAAAGATAAGAGGACATCAAAGAAGGAGAGGATGAGGGGCAAAGAAGATAAAAGGTGAGGGAATGAGGAGAAGTGACTTTGCATCTGTTGATGAGGGAATAAAGCAGATGAGGTGATGGAAAAAGGATGAAGGGGTGAAGAAGGAAGGGGAAGGGGGGAAAGAGCAAAGGGATTAGGGATAAGGCAAGGCAGGGAGGTGAGACAATAGAGGGGATGAGAGAACAAAGAAAGGAAGGAGTTGAAAAGCCAGGAACAAAAGTGACCTGGAGAAAAGAAAAGATCCCCTTTTTCGTATCTAGGCTTCCTTCTTCCTATACTCATGATCCCATCCTGTGCTGTTTTGGGGAACTAAGGCTTCCTTCCACATAGAGAAAAGATTCCTGCCCCAAGTTCAGCTCTCCACCTTCCCTCCACAGGTGGGGCCACATACAGCTCTTTCCCCACAGTTTCTCCCACATTCCCTATTTCCAGGAAAAAAAATTGGACTCCCCCAGAGAATAACCTACTCCCAGGCTGACCAACCTGTGAGTCCTCAAAAATATAGCTTTCCCTCCAGAAAAGCATTGGCCTCAGCCTCCATAAGAGGCCTGTATCTGTAACTACTGCCCCTCCTCCAGAGCTGTCATTGTCAACCTCCATAGAACAGCAGAGAATATTGAGTATTGAGAATGTTGCACTCTGCCCCTGCGAAAAAACTTTCCTACACTGACTTGGTTAAAAATAGTTTTGTTCATCAAGGTATCTATCACCATATATTGCAAGACCCGTGACTATACAACTATATATAAATATATGTATATATGTGTGTATGTATAATATGCATATATATAATTTTATTATATTTTATATACAATTTTGAGGGGGTTGGTTTTTTTTTCATTTTTGGAGGGGAGAGGGCAGGGTATTGGAGTTAAGTGACTTGCCCAAGGTCACATGGCTAGTAAGTGTTAAGTGTCTGAGGCCGAATTTGAACTTGGGTCCTCCTGATTCCAGGGCAGGTGCTCTGTTCACTGCCAACCTAGCCTCCCCTATATACAATATATTTATACTATTTTATTATATATGTAATATATTTATTCTTACTTCTACATATTTCATATATATCTATATGCTTGATAGATGGATAGATAGATTGATTGATATTAGTTACTTGCATGTTTTCTCCCCCATTATGAAGTGAGTTCCTTGAGGGCAGGGGCTATCTTTTGCCTCTCTTTCTTTGTATCCCCTTGGCACGATGCCCAGAACATCGTAATATCATAAATTTGGAGATGAAAGGTTAAACTCACTTTACAGATAAGAAACAGAGGCCTAGAGAGGTGAGGTAACTTGTCCATAGCCACACAGCTAACAGAGGCAGGAATCCATCTTGGGTCTTTTGACTCTAATTCAGCATAATTTCCACTGCATCACCTGATACAGACCATCAGTATTAAAGGGAAATTGAGTGGAAGACAGCGGCATTGAAGGTAGGTTTTATAAGCTCTTCCATTCAATTGATAAGCATTTATTAAGTGCATACTTGTGCCAGGCTTTGTAGTAGACATTGAAGATACAAACACAAAAGATGAAATAGCCCTTGCCCTCAAGGAACTTACACTCTACCAGAAGAGTGATCATGTACACATATAACTATATTCAGGCCCAAGCAGACTGCTTGCATTATTAGTTCACAGCCAATCACTATTGAAATAGAATATTGTGAAGGTCAAAAGAATAAAGAGAAAAGAGTGACCTCTAGCCAACAGCAGATTCCATTCAAGCAAGAATGAAAATTCTGCAGGAAGAAGAGTAGCAGCCTTAGAACTCTCTCCCTCCACCTCATTGGGCATCTGGTACTTAGAGAAGATCTCTCTCTGATCCTGGGCCAGACTTGGCACCAATCTATCCATGCTCCTCCAATCCAATGGGGGGAAGGAGGGCAAGGAGAGAGACAGGGTGTGGGGTCCGCAAACTCAAAGCAGTTAGAAAGACCTTATTCAATGTTCTCTATCAGAATAAGCAGGGCCACAGAGTTTGCTGATTTTACTGAACTGTTTTTGTCACCTGGTGAGGTTTAGTAGGGTAAGAGATGCGATGGGAAGGGGTGGGTGAATTTGAAGACAATGATTTAAAAAACAAAAGGTGTCAATGAAACTTTTTTTAAAAAGACTATTTAGGAGTCATTTTAAAAGTTGGCCTAAAAAGACAAGGTTTGGGGGTCTTTGGATTAAAGATTTAGGGGCCTCAATATCCATCTAAATCCACATCTCCTTCATTTCACAGATGAGGAAATCAAGGCATAGGAAGATTAAGAGATTTGCCCAAGATCACTCAGATAAGAGTCAAGACCTGAACTAGTTCTACTGACTCAAAATCCAAAACTCTAATCCAACCTCTTCATTTTAGAGAGGAAGAAACTGAGGAAGGACCTGGTCTGCTCACCCCACTTTTGGGGGAGAATGAAAACCAATAAGAAAAGATAAATGGGTTAGCTCTGGACCAAAGCATTTGGGGAAGTTATGCGGTACCCAGGGGTTGGGTGTTCTATGTGGTGATCCCTGGATGGACCCAAGAAATCCACCCCAAACCAGACTGCTGAGTCTACTCCCAAAACCCAGCTAGGCCTGGAACCCAGTCACATGGGCATCTTCAGAGCAAGAATGTCTAGATCTATCTTAATCAATCAAAAAGCATTTATTAAGCACTTTCTATATGCCAGGCAGTACTCTAAGCACTGCATTAACCTCACACTTTTCTGTCTGAAAGTCAGCTTCCTCTTTGGTCTCATTGTCTGTTTTTGACAGGAGATGAAGTGTTTGTTAGCATGCTACTGACTTTCCTATCACATGCAGGGATGTGAAAGAGAACTGTGCTCACCTCAGGCCTGGGTCCTGCCCTGCCTGGAGAAAGGGTTGCTGTCAGCCCTCCTCTGGTTTGTTCTGGATTGTGATCTCACAAAGAAGCTGTTTCTGAGGGGGCCTGCTTGACTTCCCTGGAGAATGGGGCTGCTACCTGCAGAATGCCCAGCCCTACCTTCTATCCAGAGGAGGGAGAGTTCATTGTAGACAGCTATAGCAGCCCCTCACCCTCCTACCCTCCTAGCCAACTGGGCTTGAGAGTTCCCACTGGGTGACCAAGCAGAGCTCCCCAGAGAGCAGAATTCACCCTGCCCCACTGTTTTTTATTGCAGTCCAGACCAAATTGGTATTTTTTGTGCCTGAGACAAGCAGTCCTGGAGATGGAAAAGCTGGAAGGGAAGGAACCCTTATGAGCTGAAATTGCCTGTCCCACTTCATCTGTGTTGGGTGCAGGGAGAGAGCTTGCTCAGACATCAGAGCATTTATAGAATCTATTCACCATGACAATCCAACAAACCTACTTAATACCAGTGCTAATAGAAACAAATACTTGGTAGCTGGAGATGACCAAATCTTTCATATAGTCATTGCACTCTTCCTCCAAAATCCATCCCTTACCTCTCTCAGACCCTCAGTTTCCCCCATCTCCTGCACCCAGTTTCTCTTCTTCCCTTCACACTGTCTTTGGTCTTCCCACCTGTCAATGGCCCCTTCCCATCCTTTGAATCCCTTTTCAGTTCTCTAGGAGCCTATTCCATCCTCTTTGGATCCCAGGCCCCTCTACATTACCTCTACTTTTCTCTGTTCACTCTTTCTCTGAGACCCTGCCCCCACCATTCTAGGGCCCTCCCCATAGCCTCTGAGTACCTTCCCACTTTTCTGGGCTCCTGGCCCACCCCAGTCCCCACTCTAGCACCTCAGAATCCCTTACCACCTCTCCCTGGGCCTCCCCAGTCTCTTCCCCCATATTCTTCAGTCTCTTTTCCCCCTAATTTTACTTGTCTTCTCCCTCCTAACTTGCAGGTCAGCTTTGACACTATCTATAAACAAGCATTTATTAAGGGATCTATAGATCTATCTATCTATCTATCTATCTATATACACACACACACACACACACACACACACACATATATATATATATATATACACATATATTTATATACAACATACATACACATACTATATATATATATACATATATACACACACACAAATACACTGTGTATCCTATATACATACACTATAGATACTATAAACACATACTCTATATACACACACACACACACACACACACACACTATAAAACTGTATATACTATAGGGGTATGTGGGTGGGTGTGGTTATGGGTCTGAGCTGGGGTTACAAAGAAAGGCAAAAAGTTATTTCTTCCCTCAAGGAATATACATACTAACTCAGGATATAACATATAAATAACTAGCACCATACAGGATATTGAGAATAGAGAAAAGGCTATCTCAAAGGGAGAGGTTTCTTGCTGGTGGGATTTGAGCTGAATCTTGAAGGAAGCCTGAGAAGCCAAGAGACAGAGGAGGGATGGCATCCCAGGTGTGAGGACACAACACAACAACAAAGTAGAGTCTAGATATATAGGTTCATGTTGGAGGAATGGTGAGAAGGTCATTGTAGCTGATTCCTAAAGTACTCAAAGGAGAGAAAGCTGGAAAGGTGGGAAAAGATCAAGTTATCAAGAAGACTTTACATATGACCTGGAAGTAACAGAGAGTCCCTGAAGGCGAATCCATACCTTAAGGCCCTCAGAGGCAGCCTTTGCTGCAGCCAACCCTGAAAGTGTTTGTTCTATGGTCCTGTCTGATTCCTCATGATCTCATATGGGATTTTCTTAGCAAAGATCCTGGAGTGGTTTGTTATTTCCTTCATCAACTCATTTTACAGATGAGGTAACTGAGGCAAGCAGGGTTAAGTGACTTGCCCAGGGTCACACAGCTACTAAATATTTGTGGTCTGATTTGAACCCAGGCCTTCCTGATTCCAGCCCAGGTGCCCTATCCACTGTACCATCTAACTTTCCTCTGGTTTTTAGTGTTTAGGACTCCCCAAAACACTGTGCAAAGAAGCCCCAACCAGCAAACCAGAGACAGTGGAAGGAAGCTTCAGGGCATCCCCTAATGGCCTAGCAGTACTGATGAGCACAAAAGTCAAAGAGCGTTGAGGGCAACTGGCCACTGATTTACCAGCTTCTACAGGAGGCTGATAAAGCTGTGGATGACAATGCCTAGCTGGGCTGATCAGTCACAGACTATATCTGGGCCTGAATGATTTGTCGAAGAAGCCAGTTGGGAGACTAGAATCTTATTTGAAATCAGGAAAGGCAGACAGCAGGGCTGTTCTATTGGAAAGAAAGCCTGACTGAGTTCTTGTCTCAGCTCGGCCTTGGTGACCTCGAGCAACACCTTTCTGAGCCTCAGTTTCCACTCGGTAAAATGAAGTAGGCAAAGTCTATCTCTAAGATCTCCCCCAGCTTTGGAGTTTGACTTTCATACTCTGAGATGCCTTCCCATCATGGGCAAAGTGGGCTGGCCTTGTGAATTGTCCAGAGGACTCAAGTGCAAATTGTGAATCCCAGACTAGTGGGAGGTTTTCTGAGCTCAGCGGAAAGAAAGGGCTTGGAAGGAGCTGGGTGGAGAGAGGCTGGGCCTGGCTCAGGGCCAGGCTATGTCTGCAAACACTGACCTTGGCTGCTGGAGGGATTTTCCATGACACCAGCACCATCCCCTCACCCTCCCTCTGCAGCCCCACATGGGCTCAGAGAGGGTGGGTGATGGGGGGAAGGGCTAGCCTACACCCTAAGGCCCTGGAAGCCTGGGACTCAGGACACCTGTAGACACGGGAGAGATCAGATAATGAAGGGGGGTAAGGGAGGAAGGAGGGGGAAATGGGCAACGTGACAGGGAGTGGAGCTGAAGATGATAAAACATGAGGGTGTAAAGAAGAAAGAAGAGGCCATAGAAAGGGGGGTATTAAGTGGGATAGGGAGGAGGAGGGGAAGGTCTCTGGTTGTGAGCAGTGGATCCCAGAGGCTGGGGTGGGGAAGAAACATCAGGCTTCGGTTCTCTTGGGCCTTTCTTCTGGCCGGAACAATCACTAGCCCAAGATTTCCCAGGGCATGGGAGGAAAGGGGTCAAAAGCCAAGGGGGTGGGATTACAGGGAAAGAATGTAGGCAGCGGTATAATTTCGCGGAGTTGAGCTAAGCACAAGCTCTAGGGGCTTAGCTCAGGAAGCACAGAGAATGACAGAATGGTCCCGCAGCAGCTCCCAAACAAAAACGCTGCTCAGTTTCCATTTTGCCTTTATGTCCCCAATGCTTGGCACATAATAGGCACTTAATGCTATCTGTTGATTGATGACTGATTCACCATGGAGGGAAAACTGTAGCCACCAGCACAGGACTCAAGGAATTCTCTTCCAAAGACTGTGTCCTTCCTTGGAACTCCTTCCTTCTTTACTTCTCAAAAAGGCCCTATCTTCATCTAAATGGGTTTGTTTGTTTTTTTGGCTCAGATCAATGATTTCATTTGTGAATGGAACTCCCAGTGTGGGGATTCCTTTCAACAGTACAGATGGTTATTCCTCTGTAATTTATGGTCTAAGGATCTCACATCTAGTTCAAGTCACAAGTAAGATGATAAGGCAGGTCTTCTAGTCACAGCTACCACATGCATATGATAATAACTGGTGGTTTTACAGTGCTTTCAGGCTTGCCATCCCATCCGAGCCTCACAACAAGTCTGTCGAATAGGTATGGTAGGTATCATCATTCTTATTTTACAGAGGTGATTCTAAAAGGTCAGTGACTTGCCTTTGCTTGGCTACACAGCTATTAAGGGTCAGAAAGGGAATTAGAATCTGGCCAGAGCTCTAGGCCTGGAGTCAAGAAGACTCATCCTTGTAAGCTCAAATCTTGCCTTAGACATTGACTAGCTGGGTGACCCTGGGCAAGTCACTTCACCCTGTTTGCCTCAGTTTCCTCATCTATAAAACGAGATGATGAAGGAAGTGACAAGCCACTCCTGTATCTTTGCCAAGAAGACCCCAAATGGGGTCACAAAGAGTTGGAAATGGCTGAATGATGACAACATTGAGATGGAGTTAAGTGGTCTATGCCCTACACCACACTGCCACTCACAGGGGGGTAAAGGTCTGCCTGGATAAGGTGGAGTCAGTCAACTACCTAGGGCACAGAGCTATTTTATTGCCTTATGTGGACCTGGCAGGAAAAGGGGCACGCCTGGTGCCCTCAGTCCTGGCTTAAAACCCTGATAGGGCATTTATAACCACCTCAGGCTTCATTCTCTACCTTGACCTGTGCTCCCACACCTGTACAGTTAGGAAGTTATCCTAACATTTTCAGGTAGTTCTTCCAGTGGCAAATACAATTATCCTCATAGATAAGAAAATTGAGACTCAGGAAACAATGACTCACAGTTAGTGGCAGAATAAGGATTCAAAACCACGTCTTCTGATTTCAAATTTACTTCTCATCCAGCTACACTGTCATCTCCCACAACCAGCTTCTTTCTTTCCTGAGAACTTCCTATCTCCTGGAATAAATTTCAGATTTTATTTTCAAATTAGGCAGGTAGGTGGCATGGTGGATAAACTGCTGGAGCTGGAGTCAGGAGGACCTGAGTTCAAACACAGCCTTTGCCACTTACTAGCTGTGTGATCCTGAACAAGTCATTTATTCTCTGTCTGGTCTCAGCTTCTTCCTCTGTCAAATAGGAAAAATAATAGTGCCTACCTCCCAAAGTTGTTATCAGAATAAAAAGAGATGTTTGTAAAGCTTCAAATAAGCCTTAAGATAGGCATCTAGTTGCTGCAGCAGAAAAAGTGCAGGACCAAATGTAGACTCATCTTCCTGAGTTCAAATCTGGCCTCAGATGCTTACTAGCTGTATGACTCTGGGCGAGTCACTTAACCCTATTTGCCTCAGTTTCCTCATCTGTAAAATGAGCTGGAGAAGGAAATGGCAAATCACTCCAGTATCTTTGCTAAGAAAACCCCAAATGAAGTCTCAAAGAGCCAGACACTACTGAAAAAATAAAAACAATCCGGCAACAGCAAACCTTAAGGCACTACATAATTGCCAGTTACCATCATTATACGTTTTCCTCCGTAACAAATCTTTTCTCACCTCTGGTCAGTAGGTACTCTCTTTTCAGCTGTCCCTGCACACTCAAAAGCTAGAACAATGCAGCCTTATTCCTGTCCAGCTTCTCCCACCTGGGTAGGTTAGTTACTCTAATCAGGTTCCTCTTTCACTCAATCACTTCTCACCCCCCACATCCCAGTCCACAAAAACCAGCTCGCTTCAGGCCTTTCAGGTAGCTGCTAATCCCTCTCCACTTCTTAACAATTAGGTTTTTTTTAACTGATTTGAACACAAACATTAGCATATCTAAAGCTCACATTTACGTTTTATACCTTCGTCTTACAAGTTGAGGGGTTACAATACACAATACTAAATAATAATGGCTCGTGCCTATATAGCACTTAGAGCTTTGCAAAGTATTTTACAAATAGATCATTTTATCTTCACAGCAGCCCTAGGAGGGGGGTGCTATTATTATCCCTATTTTACAGACGAGGAAACTGAGACCGAGAGAGATTAAGTAACTTGTCTGATCGCAGTAAGTATCTGGGGGCGGCGGGGCGAGGAGGGGGAATTTGAACTCAGGGCTTTCTGACTTCAGGTCCAACACTCATCATGGCACCACCTAGTTGCCCAGTACTGAGAGATGTATTTCTCATATGGTGAGAGAGGGTCAGAGAAAGTCACCAAATTGAGTTGAAAGAATTTTTTTTTTTTTTTGCTTTTTGGATGGGGCAATTGTGGTTAAGTGACTTGCTCAAGGTCACACAGCTAGTGTTTAAGTGTCTGAGACCAGATTTGAACGTAGGTCCTCCTGACTCCAGGGCCAGTGTTCTATTCACTGCTCTACCTAGCCACCCCAAAAGAAATTCTAGATTAACACAAAAACCAGCTGTGACCCTGGGCAAGTCACTTAACCCCAATTGCCCTCCAAAAAAAAGCAGAAAAAAAAGAAAAAAAAATCCTAGAGCTCTCAGTCCAGCCTCCTCATTTTATATATGTATGTGTGTATGTGTGTATGTGTATGCATGTGTGCGTATATATGTGTGTGTGTGTGTGTGTGGTGTGTGTGTGTGTGTGTGTGTGTGTGTGTGTGTTCCTTTACCACGTGGTCAACCTCTGGATGGTGATAACCTTAAAATGGTAGGTAGATGTCAGCTACGATTATCCTAGAGTTACTTGTGTCCACCAGGACACAAATCATCCAGTATCTGCTTGACCTCCAGTGAGGGGGGCAGGGTGGGACCCACGATAAATACATCAATCAAAATTTCTTAAGCACCTACCAAGTGCCAGGACCTGTGCTAAGCACTGGGGATACAGGAAGAGGTAAAAGACAGGTCCTGCCCTCAAGGAACTTACAATCTTAACCCTCTTTAAGGCAACTCATTCCAATTTTGGACAACTTTGTTAGGAAGTTTTTGTTTCCACTGAGTTGAAATCTGCCTCTCCAACTTCTGAGTTGTGGACTCTTCTCAAGCCTAGCCTAGCTCTTTTTTTTTTCTCCAAAGTGACTCTTCCTCACCTCCAGGCCATCTTCTGAGTTTCCCCCATATCTGTTTTTCACGCAGTAGCAGATAGGAGTAGCTGGTAGCTCTTTCTGCACTTGTGACAGGACAGGGCTACAGGCTGCTTAAAGTCACATACTTAGAGAAAAGAGGGACTTACAGATTACCGACTCCTTCCCTTTTTAAAGGACACTTTGGACCCAAGGTCCCACAGGTAGTAAGTGACAAAGCCAGGGACTTTAATCTAGAACTTTGGACCCCAAACATAGAGCTCTTTCCAATATACCGTGCTTCCTCTTCTCTTTAATATTGTCTTTGTTTTGCAAATAAGGAAAACAAGGCTCAGGAGGTATGAACAGCCTGCCTGTTTTTGTTGTCATGTCAATTCCTTACATTTTGATAACATTTAAAGTTCACTTTTAGTCCTCACAAACTCCTAGAGACAGACAACTATTTACATGCGTGTGAAGAAACTGAATCCCGGAGAGATGGAAATGATTTATTCAAGATAGTAAATGATGGTTAGGCCCAGATAACCTGATCTTTAAATAAATCCTAGAATTGGTGGTGGCAGTGGTGGTGCTGGTGCTGGTGGTACTGGTGGTAGTGGTGCTGGTGCTGGTGCTGGTGGTAGTGGTGGTGGTGCTGGTGCTGGTGGTAGTGGTGGTGGTGCTGGTGCTGCTGGTGGTGCTGGTGCTGCTGGTGCTGGTGCTGCTGGTGCTGCTGGTGGTTCTGGTGCTGGTAGTGGTGGTGCTGGTGCTGGTGCTGGTGCTGCTGGTGCTGGTGCTGGTGCTGGTGCTGCTGGTGCTGCTGGTGCTGGTGCTGCTGGTGCTGGTGCTGGTGCTGCTGGTGCTGCTGGTGCTGGTGCTGGTGCTGCTGGTGCTGGTGCTGGTGCTAGTGCTGGTGCTGGTGCTGCTGCTGCTGGTGCTGCTGGTGCTGGTGCTGGTGGTAGTGGTGCTGGTGCTGGTGGTAGTGGTGGGTGGTGCTGGTGCTGGTGGTAGTGGTGGTGTTGGTGCTGGTGCTGGTGGTATTGTTAGTGGTCCTTTCAAAGGGGATGTTTTCAAAAAAGACCAATGACATAATGGGTGATGTTTGTGAAAGGCTGTTTAGAGACCCAGCTGTAGACACATTTACAGTGTAGTACTGTGGTTCAAATTCCACTCCAACTACTTCCTACCTATAGGACCTTGAGCAAGTCATTTGTAGAAGGAGTGGACTAGCTGTCCTCTGAGGTTCTTTCTGGCTCTACATCTATGACTTAGAGTGAAACAACTGGAAAAAGCTTTGCACTTAAATTACCAGCTCTTCTAATTGACCTAGGAGGGAAAAATCACTTAACTATTTTTTGAACCTCAATTTTCTCGTATGTGAAAAGCAGCTAATAAGACTGGCCTCACAAGTTCACTACAGAAATAAGCGTATCACTAATAGGTCTGGAGTGAAAGAGAATAAAAAGCACTGGACCTGAAGTCAGGAGATATGGAGTCAAGCCCCAATTCCAACACTTAATGTATGAATATGAGTAATTCGCATTATTTTTTCTGAGCCTAAGTTTCTTCCTCTGTAAATTGGGGACAAGAATACTTGTGCTACCTACCAAAACCACTGTAAACATGTGAGCTCTCCAAAAGAAGCAAGAAAGAGTGTCAAGGTCAAGGAACAGAAGGCTAGACAAACCAGGCAGCAGGGACTCATTTCTGGGAGCTTGAAGTGAAAGATGAACATTCAGGCTCATGAAATCTGTAGAGAAGCTCCTACAGAAATCAGTTCTCATGGTAGATTTGTTATATTCCCCCGGGGCTTTTCACCCATTGGAATGTTGGAGCAGGCAGGAAGAGAGGAAGGATTAGGGGTTGGGGAAAGATCACTGATCCCTGAGTGATCCTTGACCCAAGCATCTGGTGGAATAATCTGGGAGCTGCTCCTCAAGCGAAGACCATGGACACCCTTCACTTGACTTGGGCCCATAAATCCCAGTTCTCTGTGTCAGGAGACCAGGGAGGCGTTTGGTCTGCTGGCAGTGGAGTGGGATTTGTCGCATTCCCAATGACTTCCCAGAACTTCCTGAGTCCCCACGGGAGCCACTCAGCTCTGGCTAGAGTCATTCCATTTGCTAATGGACGTCAGCAACTCCTCGTGGCCCTCCCTCAGATACTCCCCAAGTGACATGCAGGGGCCCAGAAGGAGGGAATATAGAACACTGATCCTGACCCAGATCCCAGTCCTGCAGCTGGTGGAATGTCCCAAGGGGACTCTTTGTGACCCCATCACTGCTTCTTTCTATCCTGCCTAAGGGAGGAGGAAGACAGTGGTCCCTAAGTGAAAGAGACCATGGGCTGGAAATAGACATAGGTAGCTGAAGGGAAGGCTAGTGCCCAGACACTGCCCAGTTTGTGGTCCTGAGTGGAAAGAACATCCCACTTTGAGGACTCAGTTTCTTGTGTAGGGATGGTTGCGTTTGAAAGCTTGTTTCTTGGAATTTTTAGCAACCAAGTGTCATGGCATTTGATAAAAGGTCTGGGAATGGATCAGAGGGACTTCTCCTTGGGACATGAAGCATGATGCAATGGAAAGAGCACTGGTTTAAGGGTCAGAAAAAGACCTGGGTCCTAGCTTACTGCCATTGGCCAGCTGTGTGACTTTGGGCAAACCAATTAACCTCTTAACTTGTTTCCTCAGCTATAAAGTTAGGATAATAGTATTTTCCTGGCTTACAAGGCCGTTGTGACAATCAAAAGAATAGTTTATAGAAGTGCTTTCTGAGTGACAAAGAAATGTGCAAATATCAGGAATGGTAATTGGTCTCTCTTGCCCTTTGCATACCGCCAGCAAAATTGGTATAACCTCCCAATTACACTTGGAGGGAAACTGAGGTTTTTGCTAAGGCCTCCTCAGCAAAAAACTGGGGAGTCTGCAGCAATGCTGGCTACCAAGGCTGAACTCTACAGCTCCCATTGTATCTACTTGGGGCACCCCCTCACACCCTCCCTACATCTGTTCACCTCTGAGGGATTAGGTACGCTGGAGTCGGCAGATGTTTGGTTCTTTCCCCTTTGTCATCCCAGAGGCAGTGACAGCAGAACTGTTATTTTCTCCAGAGAGTGGCTCAGGGCCAAGGTCTGTGCTTAACACCCACAGAGAGGCCCTGCCAAGAGGAGGGAAGGATGGGTAAAGGGAGCAAGGGCAAGCTCGGGACTGAAGGTGAGATAATCACAGAATGGGCTTTGAGGGTGAGGGACAGGTGGTGGGGCACCACGGGCAGCACTGAGAGAAGACAGAAGGTCTTTGGAGGCAGCATGGTGAAGGGGAAAAGTGCATCACATATGTAGTCTGAAGACACGGTTCAAGGTCCAGCATCCCCATTTACCAATGCATGACCTTTGGAAATTCTTTTTATCTCTCTGAGCCTCGGTGTCCTCATCTGTAAAGTGAGGTTACACTAACTACCTCACACGACTGTTGTCGTTGAGTAATTTTTCAGTCACGTCTGACTCTTTGTGACCCCATTTGGAGTTTTCTTGATAAAAATACTGGGACTGGTTTGTCATTTCCTTCTCCAGTTCATTTTACAGATGAGGCAAACAGGGTTAAGTGACTTGCCCAGGGTCACACAGCTAGTAAGTGTCTGAGCTGGATTTTAACTCATGAAGATGAATCTTCCTGATTTTAAGGCCACCGTTCTATCTACTGTACCTAGCTACCCTCACAGGCTGTAGTAAGGATTAAATGGAGTAACGTATGTAAAGTACTTTGTAATCCTACACTGATAAGTAATTGAAAGCATAATGGTTTCTATCAAAACAAAAACTGTCTTCTCTCTATCACTACCATCTCTCTAATTTTTCATCACCTCCACTTTAACTATATCCACATTCCCTGTTCCCATATTCTTCCACTATACCCTGTAAAATCCCTTTTTTATTATTAAGAAATTTGCTTCATCCTCAATCTCCTCTTCTCACTCTCTTTCCACTTTACTATATTCATACAAATCTGGCTCCCTCTGGAAGACAGTGCATTCCTGGTCATACTGTACCATACCAGGAGTATCATACCAGGTACTTCTCTCATATAACACACTGCAGGAGGAGAAAGAAATATGCTTCCTATTCCTCACTGCCATTTCCGGATCCATCCTCTGAGAGCATCTTAGCAATGTCTTCTATTTGAGATTCACATCAACCCTGTATGTCACCCTTCCAGATCACAATAAAAAATTGACATAAACATTTATTAAGTGCCTACTATGTTCTAGGCACTATGCTAAGTGCTGGGAATACACATACAAAAAAAAAGAAGGAAAGAAGGAAGGAAAGAAGGAAGGAAGGAAGGAAGGAAGGAAGGAAGGAAGGAAGGAAGAACAGTACCTGCCCTTAAGAAGCTTACAATCTAATGAGGAAGACCACACACAAAAGGATGCTGAGAAGAAGGGAAGATGTCCTTGTCATTATGATGGAGTCCAGTCCAAAGGAGTACAGGTGGACGGGAAATGAAGAAATAGCTGATCTGGGAAGCTTCTTTAAATGAAGACTCTGAAAGGAGTTCTTTGCTCTACCATTCAGCCCTTGGTGTCAACCAAGATCAAAATGTGGTGCAGTTGCCTATGGGTCCCCAGGTCACTCTCCCTCCGTGCTCAAAGAGTTCCTCTCCACCATAACTTCTGTCCTCTTACTCAGGGACTCCAACACATACTTCAACTCCATAAGCATTTATTAAGCACTCACTACATGCCAGGTAGTATGCTAGGAACTGAAGACAAAAAGACAAAAACGAATCATCCTTCATTTCAAGGAACTTGGATCTTATTGTGAAGAAACAACATATCCACATAAAAGTAAATACAAAACATTAGAAGTAATTTTCAGGAAGTGGGTGCAGGTCTAACATGAAGGGTAGTTTGTTCTCTGAAAACTCCCTGGCATCCTAGTTCATCAGCTTCAACTCTGCCAATCTATAGTTTCATTTTACCTGCGATCCACGGGAATTGCTACAACTTACATCTTGCGATCAACCATATGTCTGTCTCTGTGATCCAGAAATCTAAGAATCCCCACACTGAGAATAAATTCTTGTCCTTCCATCTCTTCCCCCTTGTCACCGCTCTTGAACCTATTCTTCATGCTTACTGTGACCTCCAGGCCCACCAGCCCCTTCTCCTCTTCCACAACTTCTTCTTGAGACCCACTTTCCTCCCTTCACAATCCCAGCCCTTTGGTTAAATATTTCAACTACTCTGTCCTTTACCCTTGAATTACTTGCCTTCTTGTCCTGTTGTCGCTCAACATGGCTACAGGAAATCATGCAACTAAGTTAAACGGGTCCACTATAAATTCATGTTGTCTAATCTCCCCTGAGCCGTACTACTTTTACGCTTCCTAGATTAACTCTATCATACTCCTGGTACCAGAAATCCCAAGGCTTGTCCTCATTCCTTAAGTTTCTCACTCCATCTGCTCTCTCCTCTCTCTCTTCTCCTCTCCTCTCCTCTCCTCTCCTCTCCTCTCTTCTCCTCTCCTCTCCTCTCCTCTACTCTCCTCTACTCTCCTCTCATCTCCTCTCCTTTCCTCTCTTCTCCTCTCCTCTCCTCTCCTCTCTACTCCTTTTCTTTCCTGTCCTCTCTCCTCTCCTTTCCTCTCCTCTCCTCTTTTCTCCTCTCTCCTCTCCTCTCCTCTCCTCTTCTTCACACCTCAAAACCCTACAACACTTTAGCCTATTCTCTCCTCCATTGCTCCACTTTCTTTGCCAAGGCTAGCCTCTCCACCTGTGCCCACAATCCCATCTAACACTTTCAGCAGTTTATCTTATCCGTTCTTATCTTCAGTTTCTCTTTTTCTATTGGTTCCCTCCTGCTGCCTACAAACACACCTGATCATTTTTTAATGTGAGGATTGGAAGGAGGGAAGAGGGAGATAAAATAAATGTATATATATATATATATATATAGATATAGATATAGATATAGATATAGATATATATAGATATATATAATATAAATAAATATGCCTCTGCTGCCCTTCTACCATCCACTCCAGCTACTATCCAGTATCTCTCCTCCCTTTCACTGCCAAATTCTGAAAATCGTGTGCCCTCACTGCCTACTATTTTCTCACCACCTACTCATTTCTCTGTCTTTTCAGACTGGTTTCTGATATCCCTCCTCTCCTGAAACCACTCTCTAAAAGATTACCAGTGATGTCTTGGCTGATAAATCCAATGGTCTTTTCACATTCTTTATCCTTCTTCACATTTCTGCAGTTCTTGATTCTGCGGACCACCTCCTCTTCAGAAGTATTCTATCCTTCCTGATTTCCATAGCACTGCCCTCTCTCAATTCTCCTCCAATCTATCTGACCTCTCCTTATTCACTCTTTTTTCATTGTTCATTTTCTTTCCCCTAAACATGAATACCCCCCACAGTTCTATCCTGGGTTCTGTCTTGGGTCTCTCCATGCTCTCATTAGCTCCCATGGGTTTAATTATTATCTCTATATAGATGACAAATTTATCTAGCTATATATAAATATAGACCTCTCTACTAATCCATCTCCTGAATTCCAGTCCTGTTAACTGTCATCATCATCCTGATGGACATGTTTCCCTGAATGTCCTTAGTCATCTCAAATTCAACATGTCCAAAATAGTTCTAATTATCTTCTGCCCCTCCTGCAAATTTCCTTATAGAATGAGGGAGTGCTGTCATTCTTTAAGTCACCAGGGTTTGCAAATTCAGAATCTTCCCTGACTCTTCCCTCTCCCTCCCATCCTATATCCCATCAGTTATCAATTGTAGATTCTGCCTTCACAGAATGTCTTGCATTTTTACCCCCTTCTCTCCACTTTCACAGCCACTTCCCTTGTTCAGTCCTTCATCACCTCTCACCTGGATTACTGCAATGGTCTCCTGATGGTTTTCCTTATTTCCTTTCTTCCTCCTCTCTAATTCATATTCCATATGACTGCCAAGATAATCTTAATAAGGTGTCTTGTAACTCCTTAGTTCAAGAGTCTTTAGAGGCTCCCTCTTGCCTCTAGGATAAAGTACAAAATCCTCAACCTTGCATTTCAAACCTTTCCCAATATGACTCTGATCTACCTTTCCAGACTTCTTCAACATTATTCCCCTTCACATACTACATTTCAGCCAAATTGGCATAGTAGCTGTTCCCTGAATTTTGTATTCCATCTCCTACCTCTACGGCCTGAAATCTGCTCCTTTCTCACCTCCTCCTCTTAGAACTCCTAACTTCCTTTGAAGTTGAAAAATCCTCAACACAGGTGCCTCCTCCTACACAAAGGCTTCCCTGATCCTACCCACTTTTTAATATTTTTTTCTTCAAATGACTGTGCATTAGCTAATCTGCATACATCTTGTATCTCCCCAGAGACTATTATTATTTTTGTCTGTATTAGAAGCATTTAGCACAGTGTCTAGTACATGGGAAATGCTTATTAATTTGTTGAATTGAATTGCATGATGATGGTGGTGGCAAAGGGAAATAGAACCAAGAATGTCAATAGCAGGATTAATATGGCATATAGGGAAACAAGCAGCAAAAGGAGAATGGGAGGCAGGGATACAGGCAGCAGAAATGTGTTCCGGGTTAGAAGAGGAGAGATCATTCTTGTAAAAGGAAGGGCTATTGAGCCAGGGTACAGTAAACTGAAAGGAACATATGTCTTCTTGTTGTCCTTGGGTGCTAGCACTGGATGTTTAAGGACACACTTTGATTCTCTGACATAAAAGGACAAGGGCAAAAAAACCTCCTTCCTCTGCTAATAGACTCTGTAGCCTCACTGGTGAGTACTTCCTGTTTATTTCATCCATCTTGCCAATTTCTGACCAGCCTGAGACACAAGATGTTGAAAAATGGACAAGCTGATAATCTAAATGGACGTTAGTTAATAAACCTGTCCCTAGGAAAGAGGACACTGCCCTTCTAGGTGACTGATGCTGGAGTTAGGGGTCATAGGAACCAGAGTCAGCAGCAGGACCATACAGTGATATAGTGGGAAATATACTGGATTTGGCATGAGAGGTGCTAGGCTCAGATCCAGCTCCCTTCTGTCATACCTGTCAATCTTCTCCATGACTCAGTATTCTCTCTGAAATGAAGGGATCTCATTAAGGTCCTACTCAATTCTGAATCCTATGAACTTCGGTCGCTGAATCATGGTCTTAGGGTTCAAAAGATCCTTAAAAGTTGTCCTGTCCAAGAGCAATGAAGTCATATATCTATACATGGAAGGAAATAGCCAGAGAAACAAACTTCATAAGACACAGAACCAGTTTCCTAGAGAAGAGTTAGCCCTGGAAAAGATGGAAAAGGCCTTACAGGTAGGACTCTATTATCACTTTACAAAATTGGACTTTGCAAGACTAGTAGCCATAGGAATTTATTGAAACTTAGGTACTACACCTGAAATTTGGATAAGCTGCCACCGCTGGGACACTAGTTTCTAAATAGGGAGTGGTAACCAGGTAGCACAGTGGATAGAGTGCTTGGCCTAGAGTCAGAAAGACTCATCTTCCTGAGTTCAATCTGGCCTCAGACACTTAAAACTGTGTGACCCTGGACAAGTCACTTAACCCCACTGGCCTCAGTTTCCTCAAACCACTCCAATATCTTTGCCAAGAAAACCCTAAATGGCATCATGAAGAGTCAGACATAATTGCCAAACAACTGAACAACAACAAATAGGTCCAAATATCAAAGATAAGGTTAACTGAGACTGAGACAATGTCTTATTGTGCTTAACGATACTGAATTAACACAGCATAACCATTAAAGGGCAGCAGTATTCAAAGGGCTCCACTAGACTTGTGATCTCCTTGATTGAGTACTCGCTTCAGTGATACAGATTACAACCCATCCATGACTGCTCATCTGGTTTGACCCTTGTCCATGTATCCCATAATTTAGACACAGGAGGCTCACCCAATGTGTTGGGAGGCATTCCTCGATTTCTCCTGCTAGCTCAAGAAACAGGCTGCCTACCTGTTACCTCTCAATCCCATCTTCTTTTCCTATCATCTGTTTCTGTGATGATATCCTTTAATCTCTGGTCTTCTTTGAAGGTCCTTGTTGATTCTATATTGCAGACTGCTCATGTCCACCTCATCATTCACCTTTCCTTTGTCCTCTACGATACACTTTGTTAATTCTTTAGAGAATTTTTGACTTTCAGCCATAGAATGATGCCAGCAGAATATTGGTATTAAAAACATGGACCTTTATTTATGGGAGAAGTTTGGAATAGTGAAAGGAGTTGTGCTATTTCCTGAAGACGAATCAAACCATTCCCTTCCTCCTTTTTTGTTCTGGGTCCAGTACATCATATATTTGCATCGTCTGTCCTAGATAGATGGATTATTCTATAGATTGTCCCTCTCACTTCATGGCAGAATTTTTATGGTAATGCAATGGATAAAGCACTGGCCTGGAGTCAGAAAGACCTCTGTTCAAATTCAGTCTCGCTTACTCACACATTTACTGTGTGACCCTGAGTAAGTGGGTCTCTTAACCTCTGTCTGCCTTAGTTTCCTTATTATAAAATGGTGGTAATTATGCACCTATCTTTCAGGGTTGTTATGAGGGTCAAATGAGATAATATTTGAAAAAGGCTTAGCACAGGGCCTGGTATATAGCAGTTACTTAATAAATGTTTGTTACCTTTCCTTTCTTCCTACCCCACACCCCCCATGCCACTCTCATAAATGTTTCAACCGAGTTCTTTTGCATGGTTATAAATCTCTTCTAGGAGGCTTTGCAAAAGACCACAGTATAGATATTAAATAAGACTATTTTAAAAACAGGATTCACAATTTTAAATATTTAAAGAAAAACAAATGAGCTAGGCACAATTAGGTATCTTTCTCTTGAATATTCAATTTAACAGTGGCTACTGCTTTTTCACAGACTTGAGTCCCTCTAACTCCCCTTTACTTTCCTTAGTCAGAAATAAATCCTCTTTTACCTTTAGTTGGGGCTCTCATATGCTTCAGAGCAGATTTCCATCAAAGAATTCTTGCAAGCAAGTTCCATCTGGTCTTTGATTTCTCTGTAGCAGGAGAAAACTTTATTTATCTGCTCACAGCTTATACTAACTCATATTGTGGATAGGACACTTTGCCCTTTCAAGAGTCCTGCTCTCTACTTATGATCAATCAGAAATGAGGAGAAAAGCTGTGTGGTTATGGTGCATATTAAAACCCCATGATGACACACAGCATCCTGGACGCTGAGTTGCAATTTTATAATGCACTTGTCTTGGAATATTATATATATATCTGACTCCTTCCCTTATCCCCCATCACACACACACACACACACACACACACACACACACACACACACACACACTGAACTGTAAGCCTCATGAGGGCAGGAATCCTGTTTTATCAAAACTTTGTATCTCTCCTAGCACCTAGAAAATACTCCATACACAGTAGAAGCTAAATGAATGTTGGCTGAAACAACATTGCTGAATGAATGACCAGGATCTTCCAGAAGAGGCTTCCATTGCCCACTTAGACTCCCCATACAAGGGGCAAAGAT
Source organism: Pseudochirops cupreus (assembly GCA_028627135.1). Lineage (NCBI taxonomy): Eukaryota > Metazoa > Chordata > Mammalia > Diprotodontia > Pseudocheiridae > Pseudochirops > Pseudochirops cupreus. The sequence goes on along the minus strand of CM053581.1, from coordinate 185,079,898 downwards.
TTGAGTTAAAATCTAATGAGAAGCAGGAATGTTTACTTGCTTCTTATGAATGGCACCTCTTTTCCCCACCAATGGATTCACTTCTGGTTTCTCAAAAGAGAAGCTAGAATATTATATTTTTACTTTTTAATTTATTTTTAGTTTTCAACATTCATTTCCACAAGATTTTGAGTTACAAATTTTCTCCCTATCTTAATATTATATTTTTTTATAAAGGAAGAAACCACATGTCCAGTAAGTGGTAAGTCAGAGACCTTCTGAATAAAATAGCTAAGATTAAATGAGAGAGAGAAAAAGAGAGAATCTAGACCTGGTCCTTCAGAAATTCTTCCTCTATAGGGATCTCTTACCCTACACCACTTACTCTCACCCCTGCCAACTTCTTTTAGATGGTTTCAGACCATGCTAACTAAGGGGAAAATTCCTCAATCTCTGTTCTGGAGGAAACCAGCCCAAAGCAAGATGAACTGCAGCCCAGAGGAGTTGTAGTGGCCAACAAGGCCCAGTAGCTGTCATGTCTGTACCAGGATCATCAGGTATGGTAGGTCAGCCAGTGCTTGGACTTTTCCCTGTATAGGTCTCCCCTCCCTGCCTCTCAGCAGGCTCCCAGGACACAATTTGGTTCCAAGTTTAGCCGACTCCGAATAGGTTTTGCTTTAGCTCACCTAGTCTCAATGGTAGAGTTGAATTTCTCAAGTGAGTCTAAAGATCACCATTGTATCTCTTTCTCTTTTTTTTTTTTCACTGTATTTGGCTCTGGTGGGAAAATGTTTGGTGGGTCTGGAAATTCCTACATCACAAAAAATATTTAGGAAAAGTAGAAAGAGCATAGATCTGAATTTCTGTCTAGCTCTGCCACTAACTTCAGACTCTTCATTTGACTGCTTAGCTTCAGCTTCATCTATAAAACAGGAATCATAATATTTGCACTACCTACCTCAGGAGAGTGTTGTGAAAATCAAGTGTATGTGGAGTGTTGCAAGCTAGCTAGCATTTGTCACTACTGGTCTGGTTGCTGTCCAGCTCTCTTTGGCCTGTAAGCCTCAAGGCAGCTTGGGATTGCCCAGGAATCATCTAGTTGGGAACCCAGATACACGTAAGCAAATGACTAACAATACAGAATAGCATCAGCTAAAGCTCATAAGTGCTATAGGAGTTCAACCAATACCAGAATTTACCTTTTTAAAACATATTTAGATGGAATTCTGTTTTTAAGCAAAAAGAAGATAGGTTCTTCACATCATAATGAGAATGCAGAGCCAGAACTATGAAGGGATAGCCAGGGCTTTGTCCCATGGAATTAGTTATGAAAATTAGAAGGCAATGATGACACTTATAGTCTTTTAGCAGATAGAAGTAAGTGAGCTTTGTACTTAGCAAGAATTTCTTAGATCTGCAATTTTATTGATTTAGGAACTCCTTGGTGAAGATGTTCCTTTTACCTAGAGGCAGCTAGGGAGTTCAGTAGATAGAGTATGGAGTCAGGAAAATTTGAGTTCAAATGTGGCCTCAGATACTTTGAGCTGTATGACCCTAGGCAAGTCACTTAACTTAGATCTGCTTCAGTTTCCTCAACAATAAAATGGGGGTGGTAATAATAGCACCTACCTCCTAGGGATATTGTTCTCTGTATTGCCATCGTTGAGAAGTATCCTGGGGTCATTCCCCCAGTAGGGCCTTGTGTCTTGGGGTCTGGGGTCTCCTTTCTCCCTCCAGTTGAATTCTCCTCAGACACTAGAACTGCTAGCTGCCAGCTCTCAGAACACGTGTAACCTCCCCGTGCCAGTGCCCAGAACAAAGGGGAAGGCCAAGGCCAAGGGCAGGAACAAGCCATTTAACTTCGGTCTTGCTCAGCCCAGCTGTCAAGGTGAATTGTAGTTTGGCTGATAGGGCCCGGAGTTGGTAGGCACAATATGTTCTCACCCTTCCCTGCTGTAGGTGAGCCAGACAAGCAGAGCCAAGATGCTAAACTTTTCCTGGGCTTGGCTAGATCTAGGGAACAGAGGCTAAGCAGCCACCCGTTACTCAGGGTATCTGGGATGGGTGAAGCAGATTCCTTAGCACAACTGCCTCGGGCCTCCCACACACAGGTGTGCCTGCTGTCGAGATCCAGGGAAGCAGGACTGGTCCCAAGTTGAGGCTGTCATTGTTAAGGGTCTCACTTTAGGTAGGCCAGGGATCCATGGGAGTATGTTCTAAAGAAGACAAGGAAAGAGGTAAGAGGACTAGAGATCATGCCAGATGAGGGTCTGTAGATGTTTAGCCATGAGAAGAGAAGATTCTGGCAATATAGTACACTGATGGAAAAGAACACTGAATTTGGAGTCAGGGAAAGTGGGTTCAAATCCTTCCTCTTTCACCTAACTACCTGTGTGACCTTAGTCAAACCACCGGTCACTCTCTGTTTCCTCATCTACAAAAGGAGGGGGTAGGCTTAGACGACCTAAAGTACCAGTTCTAATTCTATGATCTCTGGCCCCTGCTCTTTCAGGTAGGGTTAATGTGAGAGCTGCTTTCAAGGCTTTCATGTGAAGCAGTTTGCCGTAGTGCCAGAGTGCTAAACTAGAAACAAGGAATAGATGCTTCAGAGAGGCAAATTCTGGCCCCACAGAAGGTGCCAGGAGGGGAAAGCCTTCTCCAGGAGCAAGACTATCCAGTGGTGAAACCAGTAGCCTCAGAATCCCTTTCCAACTCTGAGACTCTATGAGTAACATTGAGGGACTGAGCAGCATCCTCAGAATGTAGAAGCCCCTTGAGGGCAGGACATGTTTCACCTTTGCCTTTGTATTCCCAGTACTGGCACACACTCAGCACCTGATGAATGCTTGTGGATTGACTGACTGAAATGTTTATTAAGTACCTACTATGTGTAAGGCTTTGTGGCCAGCACAGGGGGAACATTTTAACTGTAATGTAGATGACTTTGGGGGAAGACCAATGGAGAAGGCCTACACCTCATCTTCTTGGTACAACTTGCTGATTGGACGAGGCCCATTGGCTCTCTCTGCTGAGATGGGAAGAGGCAAGATGGGGAGGAGGGAATCATACTGATTTGAGGAACTCAAGGTCTAGCAGGGTAGATAAGAATAGTAGTAGTAGTACTAGTAGTAGTACTAGTAGCAGTAGTAGTAGTACTAGTAGTATTAGTAGCAGTAGTAGTAGTACTAGTAGTACTAGTAGCAGTAGTACTAGTACTTGTACTAGTACTAGTAGTAGCAGCAGCAGCAGAAGTGGTAGTGGTAGTGTTGGGGGAGGTGGTGGTGGTGAATGTTTATACAGGGTGTTCCAAAAGTCCTGAAATACCCTATATAGGTCTTAAAAGTTTGCAAAGCACTTTGTACGCTATCTCATTTGAGCCTTACAACCCTGTGAGGTAGGTGATGTGATTATCCCCATGTTACAGATGAGGAAACTGAGTTTGAGAGAGTTTAAGTGACCTGGCCAGGGTTGACTTACTAATAAGTGTCTGAGGCAGGATTAGAACTTCTGACTCTATTTCCTGTGCTCTAGTCACTATATTATCTAGCTATCTCAGTACAGGATATAATAGAAAGCAGGATAGAATAGGAAGGATCTCAGCAAAATGCAAGGAGACACCTCAATTCAACTGACCAGAGAAGGTTTCTTTGAGGTGTTGGCTTTTCAGCATTTTCATTTCTTCTTAACAAGATCTGAAAAACCAACAACCAGGCTTGAAAAACAGCATGAAATCAAGGAAGACCTGGGAAGAAGTAGTCTGGAAGAGAGTCCCAAATTTCCTGTGAGTTAGGCAGAATTCGTCATTATGACTATTGGTGACTGGCTGGAGTCCCAGCCACAGTTGTCCCAGGCCAATACTCCTGAGGTCTCTGCCTTTAATGTTAGGGATGAAGTGGCACCAGGGGCCCAGCTGCTTCCTGTAGAACCTAGAATGTCATATGAGAGTTTGGGATTCCACCCCAGGACTAAAGTCTATGGTCACCTCCCACCTGGGAACAGAAACTGGGATGGGCACTCAAAGTGTGGGGAGGACAATATTCATCATCAGTAGAAGGGGTGGGGGGGGTAGCAGGTGAGGACTTCCCTGGACTATAGGAAGACTGCTCCAATAGCTCTCTGATGGCACAAATCTCCTCTCCCTATTTCTTGGAAAATCTGAAGTCCCTGTTCAGTCTCACTGAACCCTTTCCTGATGCATCATTTGCTGGATTTTTTTAGGGACTCCCCAAATAGACCTTCCTTCTCAGTGTGGTTGTTAGGAGGCAGAGTGGTAAAGCAGACAAAATAATCAATTTAAGGAATTGAGCTCAAATCTCGACTCTGCTACTCGGTGACCTGGAGAGGGTCATTTCTCTTCTCTAGGACCTGTTTCCCCATCTATAGAATTAAGTAGTTGGATTCAATGTCCTCAAATGTCCCTTCCAGATTCAAATCTATTACCCTATGAACCTCCCTGGCAGATTCTCCACCTGTAAAATGAGGGAATTGGATTAAGTAGCCTCTGAGATCTCTTTTAGACTGGGGATTCTAATAAGGAAAATCCTCCAGGAGCTTCTCCATGCCTCAGTTTCCTTCTTTTTATTTCAATAGACTACATCCACAAAAAAGCACTAGATGGAATAAAACTGACCCCTTCCTTTCTCTATTCCTTCCATCCATCCACAAGCCATCTCCCTCCCCTGTGCTGGTGGGTAGCAGACAGCTCAAGGCAGGCAGAGTGGAGGACTCGGGAGAGAAAGGAAGGAACCACAGTCTGTCCTCTCTTTTCTTCCAGGCTATGGTCACGCAGCCCCCAGCACAGATGGTGGGAAAGTGTTCTGCATGTTCTACGCCCTGCTGGGCATCCCCCTCACCCTGGTTATGTTCCAGAGCCTGGGTGAACGCATCAACACCTTTGTGAAGTATTTGCTGCATAGGGCCAAGAAGGGGCTGGGGATGCGGAGGTCGGACGTCTCCATGGCCAACATGGTCATCATTGGCTTCTTCTCCTGCATCAGCACCCTGTGTATTGGAGCAGCCGCCTTCTCCTACTATGAGCACTGGACTTTCTTCCAGGCCTATTATTACTGCTTCATCACCCTGACTACCATTGGTTTTGGGGACTATGTGGCCCTGCAGAAGGACCAGGCTCTGCAGACTCAGCCCCAGTACGTGGCCTTCAGTTTCGTGTACATCCTCACGGGGCTGACGGTCATTGGCGCCTTCCTCAACCTTGTAGTCCTGCGCTTCATGACGATGAACGCGGAGGATGAGAAGCGGGACGCCGAGCACCGGGCCCTACTGACCCGCAACGGGCAGGCAGGAGGCAGCATCCACACCACAGACACCGCGTCCTCCACCATCGCCGGGAGTGGGGGCTTCCGCAACGTCTACGCTGAGGTGCTTCATTTCCAGTCCATGTGCTCCTGCCTGTGGTACAAGAGTCGGGAGAAGCTACAATATTCCATCCCGATGATCATCCCCCGGGACCTGTCCACCTCTGACACCTGTGTGGAGCAGAGCCAGTCATCCCCTGGGGGTGGCCGTTACATCGACACTCCTTCTCACCGCTGCCTCTGTACGGCCCAGCGCTCGGCCATCAGTTCTGTCTCCACTGGTCTGCACAGCCTGTCCACGTTCCGTGGCCTCATGAAACGCCGCAGCTCAGTGTGACTGGGGGCTGGTTGTGGGTCAGGCTAAGGAGCCAACCCACTTACACACAGGCCTAGGAAGGGGGGAGGGAGGGCAAGGGAGCGGGTAGGAAAAGATGGACCCACAAAGATTTGCTTCAAATCATCTATTAAAGAAATAAGCTCCATGTCTCTATGTGGGCAGAGAGGCTGTAGGATCTATGTACCCACAGTCTGGGTGGATCTGCCAGCATCGGCCTAGAGGTTTGCTCACCCACTGTTGGTTGGTGTAGGAGTAGGGGGCAACTAGGCTTCTCCTAAGACCTCCAACTGTGCCTGCCCCACCAGCCTGCCCAGGGCCTAGGGCCTATGCCTAGGGGCTTCTTGCATCCGAGACCTTTCTATACTCTCTCCATGCTCTGAAAAATTCCAAGAAATGTGAAACTTGGTGGGGGATGGGAACCAGAAGGGGTCCAAAGGGGAAACCTTTGATAGCCTTGGAGATTTGAGGAGCTGTGGGCCTGGCCCTTGAGCCTCAGCTGTTCTCAGAGGCCCATCCACGCACCCCTCCCTCACCACCGCCACCCCTGGAATGGGACTTCTCCGTGTTAAGTGTTTGTTTGCATCTCTATTTATACCTCTCAGCATTGGTGTCCTACAGCTGTCCTCACTGTGAAGTCCTTCCTTTCTTGTCTGGGACCAGTGACTTTTTGCTGCCCCCCACTTCCCAGTTTGCCCAACTCCCCTATCACCTCTCTCCTGCTCTGAGTTACACCTCACAATCTCCCTACCCCAGGCCTTGTTTTATATTGTTTTTGCATGGCTTTGCAAAGAGGGAATGTACAGCAGAGAGGAGGCAGAAAGAAGAGAGAGTAAGCGAAGGGAATATCTTCCAGTGCTTATGTCGGAGATTCAAGCTGGTGTTTTTGAGTGGAAAAACTCAGTCCCATTTCTCATAGTGGAAGGGGTTAGTGTTTCCTTGGAGGTGGGGATGGGTAGTGATCCCCATTTCAAAATCTTCTGAACCCCCATACCTTGCCTGTCCCTCACTGACTCAGCCAACCATTTCTCCTGAATCTTTGCCTGCTCTCCTGCCCCAAATGCATACCTCCTACACCCCTATGTCACCAAGGCAATTTTGGAGCAAAACCCCAAAGATGTCATCCAGCTCTGGGGCCCACTGCTACCCTTCAAAGAGCAGGCAGCTACTGGCCAGTCAGCAAGGCCTCCCGAGGCCCCTCCCCACATCAGAGCAGCACCTCTGTAGGCACGGGACCCTTGGGACCTTCAGATCTGAAGCTGCCTGTGGATGAGAGAGCCCTCAATGAGGGGACCTTAGTGTCTTCCAGCTTTCTTGAGGCAGAACTTCTGAAAGATCCCCAAACCTGCAATCAAAGAAACAGGGAAGGAGAGAGCAGAAAACAACGGATAAATGAGAGTGGAGTCTATCTTGGCCTTCTTTTCCTGGACTGAGTTCTTTATCCTTTCCTGACTACTCCCCACCCCAATTCCTGATCAAATCAACATAGCTGAGAAGGCCATGGCAGCTTTTGAGCAGGGATATGGTACCAAGCCAGGGATTTCGTGGTTCAGGGAATCAGAGACCTGGAACTATAGGAAGGACAGCAGTGGAGACCTGAAAAGAAGGCAGATTCATCATTCTGTTGATGTAGCCTTTGTCTGGCAGGCAAAGTTTGGCTCTGCCTTTGCCTAGGTGAACACATCTGCTCCCTTTAGGTACAGAATAGATACCTGTCTGTCCAGTGACAGGGTAGAAAAAATTGTTCAGGTTCAAAACAGGGAGAAGAGCTGCCAAACAGGGAGGAGGTGCTCCCCTCCCTGGAGTGGTTGGCCTCCCTGCTGCCTCCAAGTATCGCAGGCTTTTTTAGACATAGTTGTCCCAATCAGTATCTTACCCTTAGAATAGAACAAATCTCAGCGAATGACAGCAGAGCTGTGTGGTGACTCAGGGCACCAGCAGGTAGGAGGAGACAGAGATGGAGCAGTCTGCCAGTGCCAACAATGACCCAAGGCACTCTCAGCCAAGCACATGCCTGCTGCTGACCCTCCCCCCTCCCCAGGGCAGTTGGGATAAATCTGGCACTGCCTGCTGGCAGCAAGGCTTTGTTCTTCCCTTTTTCCTGCGGACACTCCTCAGGCTGCGTGCTCTCCTTCTGCATCTTCTCCTCCCTTTTGGTTACGTGATTGTCTCTCTCTCTACCACCTCTCTCCATGTGGCAGCTCTTGGCTTCAGTGATCAAGGCCACCAGCCTGAGAGTACACTGTCATCAGTATTCACCCCTACGGAAATGCTAGGTGAGATTTGCCCCAGGCTACATATCCAGTAGGGATGGCCTTCAGAGGCTGAGGATTTGTTTCTTTCAAGTTTTTCACTATAAATGTTGGAAGAGGTTACTGGTCTGTTTGCTACCATAGCCTGCCCCAGAGCCCTAGGGAAAGGAAAAGAGACAGCAGTGAGGGCACAACCCTCTGCCTCAACCCAGACAATCTAGTATCAACAGGTGCCTCCAAGTGTGTAGAGAGGCAGGAGGAAAGCAATAGGCAGGAAGTTGAAGGTGGGCCACATGAGGCCCTCCGGTCCCTGTTTAGTTAGGGGAAAGATAAAGATTTTGTCCCATCCCACAGCACAGAGGGTCTGTCTCTGTATGCGTCATAACTGTTACCAAGTTAGTTATCCACATGCCTGAAGAAGAAGCAATAATAAATGGTGAGGAAAGAACTGGGTGTCTGAGGGCTAAACAGGGAGATGCCCTTCCCCTCTGAGTACCCCTGCCTCTCCCTTGCCTCTCTCTTTGTCTCATCTGTAAATCTCTAGGACTGGCTGTGTCCATCCTGTGCATATCCACAAGCCCATCCTGTGAGATGCCCTGTCCCACAAGTCCTCGAAGGCTGCCACTACTCCCCAGCAGCAGAGCAGACATGTGGAGCACCCTGCTTTTCCACCAGGGAGAACCAGATACAGAGGACCAGCAAATGCAGAGAAATGATGGGGAAAAGAAAAAAAAAAGATGGGAAAGGGAGTGACTGCAGAATGCCAAGGGTCCTCAACCAGGAATGAAAAAGACATGGATGAGTGATGGTGCCTCTCTCCTGTCCACCTGCTCCCTCTACCTCCCCTTCCTTAAACTCCTCTCTTTTTGCAGGTAGCCTCTTTGCTTCCCTGATGCCTTATCCCTAGGCACACTGCCAATTAAATATGCAATACATGTGGGAAAATCCCCCACCCTGACCCTTAGCCCCTCCCCCCCAGCCTCTGAAACCACTGTCCTCCAGAGAGCTGGAGACTCACAGAGGCACCCCCTCAACTCTCCCTACCTATCCATCTTCACAACTAATAAACTCTGTACGTTCAGACCAGGGAAAGCCTCCGGCTACTTCTGTCTCCTTTACCCTGGAGGTAGGCCTCCATTCAGGTTTGGCAGAGGGAATGGGATCACCCCATTCTTATCCCATTGCCCAATGCTCTCTTGTGACTAGCTTGGGCCCATTGATAAAAGTAATGGATGAGACCAGGGAGGGCAAATCTAACCCAACACAGGAATACAACCTGTTTGTTTTGAGGACTTGGGATCCCCAGGTTTTCTCATGGTATGTTTCATCCTTTGGCATGCTCCTGTCTGAGCATCCTTCCCTGCATGGTAAACAGGATGGCCTGCCTGAAGTCCCTGTGGTCTGGGATCTTCCCTTCTTCTCACTTGTCTGGACTCCCAAGGCAGAGGTGAGCTCCCTGGCAACTAATCTCATTTTAAAAAAATCATAGCAGGGTGACCAAGGAAACAAGGAAGGTCCTCAATAGAGGAGAGAGTGGGAACATGGCATGTTTCCTCAGCTGTCCCCACTTGCTCTTGTGACAGGATGAGGCACCCTAGACCAAGCTGCTGGGTTGTCTCACTGGAAATCCCTAAACCCCAGGGCTATTCCTAACTTTTTTTAAAATTTAATTTGTTTCAGTTAATAAGTATTTATTTTCTCTCCCTCTGCCTCCCATGGGGGTGGAGAGGGGAACCCTTGTCCCAAATGTGCATAATCAAGCAGAATACATTCTTGCACTGGCCATATCCAATATATGCCTCATTCTGCATCATATATCTCTGTCAAGAGGTGGACAACCTGTTTCATCATTAGTCATCTGGAATCATGGATGGTAATGACACTGATCAAAGTTCTCAAGTCTTTCAAAATTGTCAGGCAGTTACATTCTTCAACCTGCTCCTCAATTCACACCCAACTGGGAAACCATTCCAAGTGCAGGACTATAGTGACTTCCAGATATCTCCCCAGGTGGTCTTACCACTTCCAGGTAGGCTGTGGAGAAAGACTAGATGGGCCTTGTGATGCCTCCTGGAGCAGCTTCCCCTCAAGAAGCCCTCAGACATTAGTAGCTTTCACATTTCCAAAACACCTTTAGTTCACAAGTACTTTCCCCACAACAGATCAGTATCCCCACAAAGCTCAGACAAGTTATTTAACATGCTTAAAGTCATACAGGTCATAAAGGATATTGCACAGCCTCAGACCTTCTGACAGCAAGGACAATGGACTCTCCACCATAGTCCTTATAAGGATGTCTGGAGTGATTACTGTCCAATCTGCCTCTCCACTAACAGACATGGAGCCAGGTAGAGAAGACAGTGACCAGGGCCAGTGAATTAGGATCATAGACTTAGCAACGAAAGGGATCTCAGAGGCCATCTAGTACAAGCTCCCTCATCTTAACAGATGAAGAAACCAAGGCTTATGTGATTTGCCTAAGGTTTGCAGGCAGTAAGCATCAGAGGTGAGATTTGAACCCAAGTCCTCTGCCTCCAGGGTTGGCAATCTTTCCACCATACCACACTGCCTCCCAACTTAGGAAGGACCTCAGAGGTCACGTGACCTTATCTGACACAGAAACCCTTTCTACATACTCCTGGCAGGTGGTCAGCCAGCCTCAGCCTGAATGCTCCCAGCAATGAGTAATTCACCACTTCCCAAAGAGGCCCATTCCATATTTTGACAGATCTCACTACTTAGACATTTCCTAATTACACCAAGCGGGTCTCTGCCTTCACGTAACTTCCACCCCTATCATCCTGGTTCTGCCTTCTGGAGTCAATCAATTAACAAACAGTCATTAAGTGCCTCCTGTGCCACACAAATAAAAAGAAAAACACCCCTACTCTCAAGGAATTGACATTCTATCACGGGGGACAATGTGTATGTGAAGGATAAACACGGAGAGAATAAATGGAGTTCAGTCTAAATGTTCTTCCGGACGACAAGCTTTCAAGTTCAGACCAGGTCAGGTCTTCCGGCAACGTTTCCCAGCCTCTTACAGACCATGGCGTTGTGACCCTGGTCCATCTCCTTATCCCCTGCCCGCACGCGTAGACGACACACATCTGAATGCCAGTCGTCCTCTCCATACTGGGATCACTGAGTGCCGCCACCCTCTTTGTCATAAACTGGGCACAAACTGGCAAGGGGGGTGGTGTGGATGCGAGGACACCGTGACCCACCAAGGACCTCCTCTTCTTGCACTAACGTGCTCTGATGCCCCCTGCTTTAGGGGCAGTGACTAAGGGGCTCAGTGAAAAAGGTAGTGCCAACACTCTGCTAATTAATCCTCTAATGCCCTACCAAAGCCCAAAACTGAGCTGCTCCATCCTTACTCCCTTCTTTCCTCTCCAGCAGCTTTTTTTCCTTTTAAGATAACAATTATAATAATAGTAACTAGTATTTACATAGGGCTTTAGGGTTTGCAAAGCCCTTTACAAATATTATCTCATCTTACCCTCACAACAACCCTGGGAGGTAGGCACTATTATTATCTTCATTTCATAGAGAAGGAAAATGAGGTAGAGGTTAAGTGACTTGCCTAAGGTCTCACAGCCAGTAAGTATTTGAGTTAGGATCAGAACCCAGGCCTTCCTGACTCCAGCTCTGGAGTCTCAGTTCACTGAAGCACACTGACTTTACATCAAAGTAACGTGGCCTGGCCCTCTTTTTGCTGGACAAGACTCCACAGTACAATCGTGATCAGAAGAATAATGACGTATTTGCATAGCATTTCTAACAGCAACCTAAAGCAACATCTCAATGCTCTAGGCAACCCCTAAGACACTAAAGTGAAGAGATGATGCACTGAATCGATATAAGGGAATTTCCTCCCCTGGGAGTTCCCTCTACCATCAGCTCCAATTTCTGTCCGTATCCCTATTCCTCTGCCATGGTAAACCCTTTCACATACACTAGTGCATATATTGAAGAGATAGAGTGGGATAAGGACTAGAGAGTCAGTTTTTGGAAAGCAGAAGATCTTGGTGTGAGCCCTATCTCTAACACATGATAGCTGTGTGACTCTCAAAAAGTCACTTAACCTCTTAGTATCCTAAGCAAGTTACAGAAGCACTCACTGACCCTGCTAGAGGGAAGTGCCCCATTGGTAGTTCCCTGCACCAATGAAATCCTAGGCCCAGTCCCATCCCTTTATAGGGATTGTGTAAGGATTATTTTCCCCACTTTACAGGTGATGAAACTAAGTCCCAAAGAGAGAAAATGATTTATCCACTGTCTCCAAATGAGGCAGGGGCAGAGACATGACCACCACGACCCAAACCTGGTTTTCCTGATTCTTGCTACCACACCATCTGAAGGGCCTTCCTGAACCCAAAGACTGTGTAAGTAAGTTCTGTGTGTTCCAACCAGGTGGTCTGACCTAGCTATGCTTTATGAAGCCTTTGTGTCCTCTCCTCTTGGCTAAATTCCTAATGATAATAACAATAGCTAACACTTTTATAGCCCCTACTATGTGCTGGGCACTGTGTTAGGTGCTTTACAATTATTATTTCATTTGTCCTCACAACAATTGGTGCTATTGTTACCCCTATTTTACACATGAGGAAACTGAGTCAAACAGAGGGTAAGCGACTTGCCCAGGGTCACACAGCTGGTGTCTGAGGTCAGATTTGAACTCAGGTCTTCCTGACTCCAGGTCCAGCATTCTAACCACTGTGACATCTAACTACTTCTTAGAGATATTATCCTCCCCTGAGACCTCAAACGCCATTCCCCTTCATTGTCATAGGCATAGACTATGAGGGACCTGAACAGTCATCTTGTCCAGCTCATATTTGAGAAGGAATCTTCATTATCATGTATCAGAGAAGTGGCTATCTAGTCTCTTCTGAACCCTTTCTAGAGAAGGAGAAACCCCCCCAAACACACACACACCGGACCCCGTGGAGGCAGCCCATTCCATTCATAGCTCTTTAATTGTTGGGAAGATTTTCCTGAACTGCCCCACCCCCAAATCTGCCCCTTTACAACTTTCAGTCATCACTTCTGGTGCCTCCACTTGGGGCCACCAAATAGAACAAGGTCTGTCTCCAAATCCCATTTTGGTCCTGGCCCTAGTCACAATGACCTCCTCTGAGACCAGTTGTCTGCAGGACTTCTTGCTATAGTTCAGGCTACAGTTCTTCCCCAGGTACCTTTACCTGGTGATTCTCCTCTAGAAAAGTAACTGGATGAGTATTCCTAGAAACAAAATTCACTATAGTATTGGCAGCCTTTAGTTTACCAATATTTACTTCTGCGGCCTCAGCTAAGGAAAGTGAGGAGAAAGAACAGGATGAGAGTTAACACAGGTGGCCCGCTGCATGTGCTCTATCTCTAGTCTGTGGATGGCAGAAGATTTCCTGGCCTCCGGTGATGAGCCTGGGAAAGGGAGAATAGACAAAATTAGGTTTGGGGAGTCTTCCAGCAGACCTGGTTAAAGAGGGCCAATTGTGAGACCCTGGAACAGGGGATACGGCCTATTGGTCCTTTGAAGGACCTTCCCCCAACCCCCAGGGGCCTCCTTCTCCCTACCAGGCCCACATATTCTGAGACTGTCCTCAAGACAGACCTCTCCCTTCTTCTTTTTTGTTTGTTTTTTCACTGGAATGCAACAAAATATTTACTTAATAATGGAAAGCTTTGTTAGTTTAAAAAAATTCACCTTATGAACAACATTTCCATGCCAAAATACAACTCTGCCAGAAAATCATCTACCTGCCTTCCTTGCTACTGCCACAGATGTGAGAGTTCCACCCTCACTTTTGTGGCCCCTTGTATAAAGCAGGGAATGGAGACACTGTTCTCGCTGCTGGGCACAAAGCTGGGGGAGATATCTGTAGATGAAGACTCTGAAAGGAGTCTTCCCATAGAAACAGTGGTGCAGTGTGCAGAAGTTTTGGGGTCATATCCCAGAACTTCTAATTACTATCCATGTGACCTTGGGCACATAATTTCCTCCCTTTATCCCTCAAATTCCTTACCTATAAAATGGGAGTTTGGATTAGATGTCCCTTGTCAATCTCTAAACCTATGATCCTATAGAAGTGGTGTTGACAGCAGATGTCAAAGTCAATAGCCAAGGGTATTGATTTCAGAACTAAACTACATAGTGCAATGAATAATACACTGGACCTGGAGTCAGGAAAAAAAACAACCCAGGTTCAAATCTGGCAGCAGACATTTGCTAGTTGTGTGACCCTGGGCAAGTGATTTAACCTCTATCTGCCTCTATTTCCTGAGCTATAAAAATAACACCTACCTTACAGGGTAGTTGTGAGAATCAAAGGAGATAATATCTGTAAATTGCTTAACACAGTGCCTGGCGCGTTGTAGGCATTTAATAAATGCTTATTTCCTTCTTTCCTTCCTTCAATGGTCCGGAGGCAGTAGCGGTATCCAAAGCTAGTAGCTTTAGATGAGGAGCTGATTCCTGAAATCCAAACAAGCCACCTGGATCTTCCTGGCCCTGAACAAAGTTGGCTATCTGCATTCAGAGATTTGTCACACATGAACATTCATTATTTGCCCCCCTTTCTCTGCCACTATCATTCTTTAGTACTTTTCGCCACCCATCATCCTTAGGTAGCTTCTCCTAGGATTTATTAACTGTGGAAAGGGATATATAAAAGTTCCTAAATAATGCAACAGAGTAGTATAATCAGGAATATTTTTAAAAGAGAAGCCCACTTAGTTGTCCTGGATTCAAGGACTAATTTCAGAGGTCAGAAAGATTATCAGCCTCCTCTACCATTGCTCAACATTTAGCAGTAAATGCTTTCTTTATAGGTAGATGGTTGTATACTAAATATTTTTACATACCAGTAAAAAGTCAAAGTAGAGACAAATATATAACTCACATACTCATTTGGGATTTATTGAAGACTACTGGTGGATAGAATACAGCTGTCTGGGTTCCAAGATGGTGTAGAAGGGTGCTGTAATGCTACTGCTTCAATGTCCCTCTTAGGTCTATAATGAGTCTTAGTTTCTCTACAACAGCATTGAGTTCCTACATTTGGGAAGAGCAGGCAGTAGTGAATTTTCAGCAAAGGTACCATTTGAGGCTAGATTGTTTTTTTCTTATAGTAAGTGGGATTATCAGCAAAATCTCATGTTAATCTGATCTTAAATGTTTAGAGAGTCCTGCTTGGCCAGGGTAGAGATGGATGAACTCACAGAGAGTCTTTCTGAATTCCTAATTGGTCTTTTGGGCAGCTTAGTGTTGGCACACACTCAACAACCTTAGATGGTGGCTATGATTTCATAACTGTCCAGCTCAGGATCTCATAATTGTCTGAGAATGTCCTTGAAGAAACTATTGCAATCTTAGAATAGAGGACAAATGCTCCACAGTAAGGCTTCTCACAAAAGTTACAAAAGAGAGAAAATAAAATTGAACTTTTAATGGGCAAGTCAAAAGATTAAAAGTGGTATACTTCAAAGAAATATGGTACACTTCAAAGAAAACTTTTATTGTCCAATTGCAAGTAGAAATTTGTACAACATTACACAATACAATTGTTTCATTTAATAAGGAAGGAAAACTCCCAAAATGGGCATTGCACTGGCAATTTCAAAATAAAAGTATTCAATCCCATTCGGGGACTTAGGTCATCACTTAAATTTAATTCTATGGGCAAAAATTCAGGATATCACCAGTGACACACTGAATAGAGAGAAGGGTTGTAACACTCACACAAGACACTCACCAAACAAATAAAAAAGCCCAATAACAACAACCATAACATTACTCATAAACTAGATATCTTAAGCTATTCTTTGCTTGAATCCTCCACCGCCCATGGCTAGTGCCCACCCTACATATCCTGATCTTCTCTGGGTTAGGAACAATTGGAAAAATACATCTTTTCTTCAGAACTCACTCACATTGAAAATGAGACTTATTTACACAGGCATTCAGGAGCAAGGTCACTGGTCCATTCACTCCCAGGTTTATTTCACAGCTTATCATAAAGTCTTCTTCAAGAAAGGTTCTTACCCCTTTTTTTAAATGTTATGGTCCCCTTTGTCATAATCTTGTGAAGTCTATGGATGTCTTATCAGAATAATATTTTTAAACACACAAAATAAAATAAATAGGATTACAAAGGAAGCCAATTATGGTGACATAAAATGGATTTTTTTCCTTCTCAATTTCAAGGGTGTCAAGCTAAGAAACCCTGCTTTAGAGCACAGTAGACTCATGGTATCATAATACCAAAACCACAAGACTTAGCTAAATAGGTATCTAACTTCACCTCCCTCCACCAAGAGATGGACAAGAAAATGCTCAAGATATTTTGATACTGGTATGGGTCCTCTCTCCCCTCATACAGATTATAAAATCCTGAGTCATTCTTGTCCATGTCTTTCCATAGATGATTCCCCCAATATTCTAGGTGCCTTTCCTCTTATCATTTTAGTATTCTATGGGCACTAGTGCATTACTTGAGCTGTCCATCTTTTATTCTTCACTCACTCCAAGATAAGCTCACTTCCTTTTTCCTATTATTGTATAAGTTGATGTTTGTTTTTAGGCTCTATCTTTCACATAAATCACCTGTGGTCAGGTAAGTTATAACCTACTCAGAACCACAAAGAAACGCAAATATTTAAATTGGATCATAGTTCTAGAACTGGAAGGAATCTTTGAGGTCATCTAGTCTAACTCCCTCAATTTACAGATGAGGAAACTGAGGACAGAGATGAAGCAATGTGCCCAAGGTCAAACAGGTAGTAAGGGACAAAATGAGGATTTGGATTGACCTATTCCCTTGATGCCAAGTTTGCTGCTATTTCCACATAGTACCATGCTGCCTTACAAATTTTTCCAGAGATGGGAAAGTAAGCCTAAGGATACCCCTCCCCCTTCCCTTTTTTAAAGTTCCTCATCACTTCACAGAATTCAACTCCCAGGCAAATGTCGGTTTAACTCAATTCAGTTCAACATTTATTATGTATCAGGCCCTGTCCTAGGTGCTGGAAATACAAAGATAAAAACACCAGTGCCTGACCTCAAGGAGCTTACATTCTATTGGAGAAGACAACATATGCACAAAGCAAATACACAGTAATTTTGGTCAGGGATAGAACATTAGCAATAGACGTAGCAGACAGACACTTCTGTCCTTCACGCAGAACATCCCGTCCTAAACTCCAAGCTTAGGGTTCAAGGTTGGCCACAGAACCTTAGTTAGAAAATAAATTAGCAAAGTTTTTACTATCTAGTCTGTACTGAATAGTCACTTCAATTTGTGCTTCTCATTCCCTGACCCCCTAAATACTTGGGCTTCCTATTCTTGTGGTGTGTGTGTGTGTGTGTGTGTGTGTGTGTGTGTGTGTGTGTGTGTCTGTGTGTGTGTGTCTGTGTGTGTCTGTGTGTGTCTGTGTGTCTGTGTGTGTGTGTGTGTGTGTGTAAACCGTAAACACACTCCTTACAATGTGATGGTACGGGCAAGAAGGGGAAAAGATAAGGGCACAAAAGCAAAGTTCCAAGGTCATAGATTTAAAGCTGTAAGGGATTCCAGTAATCTGTCTAGCTCAATCTCATTTTGCATATGAGGAGCCTGAGACCCAAAGAATAAAGTGACTTGTCCAAGGTCACATAGTGATTTGAATAGTTCTTATGTCTCGGAGTTCAACACTGATTCAGGGAATGGCAGAAGAAGGAAAGTCAGTCAACCACCAGGGATTAGAGGAAAGTAAAAGGGTCCAAGAATAATGCGGATTATGAGGATGATGATAAGAGGCAACATTTTTATAGAGTTTACTCTGTGCCAGGTTCTGTGCTAAGCTCTTTATGACTATTATCTCATTTGATCCTCACAACAACCCGGGGAAGTAGGTGCTTTTTACAGATGAGAAAACTGAGATGAAGAATGTCTTTCCCAGGATCAAACAGCTGGTAAGTATCTGGGGTCACATGTGAATTCAGGTTTTCCTGACTTCAGGCCAAACACTCTCTCTACTGTTCCACCTAGCTGCCTAGGTCAGAAACCTTAGGAATCTTGGCACCTCAAATGTGAAGATGCCACAGTCAGTAAGACTTTAGCTTAAGGAATAGATTTAAAGTTGGGAAAGGACTTTAGATCTCATCTAGTCTAATGTTCCCATTTTATAGATGAGGAAATCGAGACTTAGAGAGGTAAAGATACTCCCCTAAAGTCACACAAGAAGTAAGCAAAGCCAGGATTACGGAGCCTGGGTTTGTTCCGATGCACTACGGTGCCTTGGTCTTTTCTGGGCACTGATCCCCCTCTACAATTTTTCTCCAGCTTTTTCTGCCAGGAAATACAGGGAAACAGGCCAGAGATAAAAATAACAAGCAGGAGGATGGTACAAGGTTATAGGAATTCTTTTTTAAAAGCCTATTAGTAATGGCCAACTCAGGTCTTCATTGAAATGCAAATGGAACAAAGCTGGCTTTTTCTTCACTTGGCTCTTACTCCTTTCCTGACTCATCTTTTGGTTCTTCTTTTGAGAGTCAACCCCCCTCCCAACCACCTCTGCTCTATCTGGTTTTTATTTTTTTTACTCATATTCTTTTTACTCTCTCTTCCCTTCCTCCTTCTTTCCCTTCCTCTATTCTTCTCCTCTTGATCTCTCCCTCTCTCTCCTCTCCATCTCTTTGTCTTCTTATTCTTCTCTGCTTCTCCATCTCCTTCACTGCTTCTCCCTCACCTTTTCTCCTCCTCCTTCTCTCTCTCTCCCTCTCCCAGTATAAGTATCCACTCAGCTTGTAAGTATTCTTCTCTTCCAGTCCTCCCCGATTTCAGGTCCCCAGATTTCCATCCTTGACCATCTTCACAATTGTAAAACACTCCAAATCTCCACAATCCCTTCTCTTCCTCCCCTTTTCTTCACTCAGCATTCTCTCCAAAAGCTGGATACAAATTCAAATTATGTTGTTAGAGAGAATTCAGGTTCAGTCACCAATTAGACTAGATGGTCTCTGAGGTCCCTTCCAACTCAGATTATGTGGTTTATCCATATTAAATTTCATCTTATAAGATTCATGCCAACATTTTAGCTTATTGAGTTCTTTTTGGATATTGACTCTTGTCATCCAGTGTGTAAGTTATTCCTCCCAGCTTTATGTCACATGCCCATTTGATAAGCATGGAATCTATGTTTTCATCCATGTCATTGATTAAAACATTAAACCACATAGAGCCAAGGACAGGTCCTTTGAGCCCTCCACTAGGTCTTTCCCTCCAAGCTGACATTGATCCATTAATGATTTACTCATTCAACCATTTCCAAAACCATCCAATTCCTATCATATAACCCACCTCTCTTCATCTTGGTCATAAGGAAAATATAAGAGACTGTGTCTCCAAGGCCACTCTGTGCCCATTCTTGCTGGACAAGCCTAATAAATGAACAAAAGGTTCTAATCACTGATACAATGGATTCAAGGAAGTGCCCAGTCTACCCCCTGTTCCTCTTACTTCACATAGGAGAAATCCTGATAGGATATTACCTAACAGCAAGGACAAGGACAAGTAACTAACGTTGTCCTCCCTTGAAGGGATGTGTATGAGGGAGTGGAACCATAGCAGGGAGAGTGTATTAGTACTTATATCAAAGGATTCCTGGATTCTAGTACAATATAGTGTATTCTTAGTGGGCTTATGGAAAAGATTTTATTGAAGCATACATGAAGGTAGAAGTTAGCATTCTCTAGATGTCCTCACTTCATCACAACCACTTTTATATACTTTTCACCATATTCATGATGCAATGAGTTCTATAACCTGAGGAAGGGACAGCCAGAACCAAGAATTTTGCTATAAATTATTCTGGATGTCTGTTCAAATTATGGGGCAGAGTGTGATATGACCTGAATGGGGTCTCTAGGCCAATCGTTATCAAACTTTTTGGTCTCGGGACCCCTTTACACTTTCATTATTGAGGACTCCAAAGAGCTTTTGTTTGTATACGTTATATCCAGGGCTGTGTTGAAGCCAGACTGATTGTTAAATTTTCAGTGTGAACACTTATACTTTGGAAATTGGTAAACCCAGGGCTTGATTTATTTTTTTTTTATCAATTTCCAAATTTAAAAAAGTGATGGAGGAAATGTTAACAATGCAAATTAAACTTAAAGTTGTCACACATACATTTTTTTTTTGAGAGCTAGTTGTTAAACTTTTACCAGCATACCTCTGGTTATATCTACCCTATTGTTGCTGTTTGTCCTTCAGGAAGATGAAGCCATGGCTTGCAAGTGAATTGGATTTAAGTGAGGCAAGGCTGTGCAAAGTCACCAACCTCACTTTCTCCTCCAGAGCCATCTGGGTCCAGTGGTAAGATATAGATCTGGAGACGACCCTTGACTAGCCTAATTAATGGATTATTAATTACCTTAAAACTGTCTCTGAGGGGTATTATTTGCAACAATATCACAAAATGACTACTTATAAAAATTGATAAACTTTTAAAATATTTATTCATTTATTTAAAAATAATGATAAAACAATAACATAACATTTTTAATGATAATATATTTGCTAAAACAGAAGAAATAATGAGAACAGTAGCATTCTTTTACCATTTTTTACAAATCTCTTTAAGGTCTGGATTAATAAGATTGTTGAATTTTCATATCTGCCACTGCATTCAATATGTTGTAATGTTATTTTGGTTGAAAGATGTGAAGAAAAGTCAACCTCACAGAGATATGTAGTTGGAAAGGTATTTTAACAGGCAAATAATGATGTAATGTTATTAGGAAAGTAGTTTTGGCCTTGAGAATCCTCTGAAAGGGTCCCAGGGGTATGCAGACCACAGTTTGAGAACCACTGGAAGAATTGCTGTCTACACAAATGATCATATGATGAAGGGACTTGATTCAAAGTCAATCCAGCCAAGGTTATACTTACCCCACCTAGTACCTCTTCTGCTCTGGAAGCACATTCCTAGTACCTCTCAGCCTCCACCTAACAGAAGGATACCTATAAGATACAATCACAGAGGGAACTCATTCCTGAAATAAGATCTCCTGCTTCCTCTATTTTATTTCTGCCTCCACTGGTGAAGTTTCTAAACACAAAATCCATCCCTAACTCTTATCACCTTTGCTCTTACAACGAGTACTGAAATAAGTTTCCAGTCATCAGGTAAGAAAGCTATTAAGCATTAGGATGTGATATAGCATAGTGGATAGAGCACTAGACTCGAGTCAGGAAGACCTAGGCTCAAATTCCTTCTCAGACATTTACTAGCTATGGGACCTTGGGCAAATCACTTTTCTGAGTGAAATTTAGTCATCTGTAAAATGGGGACAATCAATAGAACCTCCTTCGTAGAGTAGTTGCCAGGATCCAGTGAGATAATGTATGTAAAGTGATTTGCAAACATTAAAGATCTTTTAACTCAGTTTCCATCCAAGTGAGGCAGGAAAGGAGGAGCAGATAATGAGTACGGAAGGAGATGGGATTCCTGATTGGTGGAGAGAATGCTCATTACTGCCTACCTGTAGAAGGAACTTAATGAATTCCAGAGCCTCTTAAGAGAAACGCATGAATGGAGGACCCTCCAAAGAGGAAAGAAAAAGACCCTGGGATGGCAGGTATGCATGGGGAGCCAGCCTCATCATGTCTCTGAACTTCCTTCCAGATATTTGAGGTGTGATAGATAGGTATCATTCTATCCTGATACCCTTCTCAGAGACTAGAGGAAAAAAGAGCCCAGTCAGGAAGTACACTTGTGGCCTGCCTGACTGGCTCAAAGTGACTATAAATAGCAATTGTTTCTGTTCTGGTCAGAAACCCTGAGGGTCTTCCCCTCCCAGATTGATTTGTTTTTAACTTGTAAAGAAGCCACTATCTGCCTCATTTCTTACCTATCCTTAATCACTGAATGGACCTGGCCTCAATCAAACTGAGATCTGTTAAAGACCTTAGCTTTAAAAGGCCAAGGTCTCCCACTGTATCCTGGGCCATCTCCAATCATCCTGATCTATATCTGGCCACTGGATCCAGATGGTTCTGGAGAAGAAAGTGAGGCTGGTGACTTTGCACAGCCCTCCCTCACTTAAATCCAACTCCCTTGCATGTTATGTCCTCACCTCCCTGAGGTCATGGTCTTCTTCAAGAATGAAGGACAAACATCAGTCATCCCCCTATACCTAGTGTGCTAGCAATAGCTGTCATTGCCCTTGGCTCTCCTTTCTTCTATAGAGGCTGGCCAGGCCTCAGATTACATCTATCCACAACATCCACAAGCCACATCTGTTCATTTAGACAAATCATGTAGGTCTGTTGCATTTGGAGTTGGTGGGGACCCCAAACTGCAAGGGTATAGGGCATGGGTCTGCCTCAAAAGAATTCAACCACTCAAGCCTTCTTTCAGTCCAAGTAGTGAGTTTATTATGACACCTGTTGGGGTGGGGAAGATTCCTAGTGAGTCTGCAGTAGTTGTGATGCCAATACAAGCAAGCCAGACTCTTAATGAATCTGTACATTTGATGGGGATAAGATGGATATTTTTATGCAGAAAGACTGTGGGAAGATCTGCATGGGATCTAGGAGTGGCAAGCAGCCTGGGATGGTCCAAAGGTAACCGAGAAAGAGGCCTGAATAAGATTGAGGAGTGTCAAGTAAGCTAATTAAGTAATTAGGGTGGGCCAGATGCCTCAGACAAACGCCAGGGACTGGGCTATGTGGGAAAGTCCAGGGCCCTTTCAGGATCCATTTTAGGGCCTCATCAGGTCTACCTATCTTATACATTATTTAAATGTGAGTTGCTATTTCTGTGTCTGGCATGTAGTTATTTGCTGGCATATGATGAATGCTTTTTCATTCATTCATTCATTTATTCTTTCATTCATTCCTACCTGGCTCGACCACATTTCTAGAGAAGAAGGTGACTGACTGGTCCCCAGTGATCACCTGTGGGGTGGCGAGACAGGAATCTTGGAAGCTGCTCCTTACCTCGCTGGGGTTGCTTGGAACAGACAGATTTCCCACTCTCAGCATTGACACATTAACAAAAATACATAGAGTAACAGATTTAATGACAAGACAGGCCAGGGACCAGGCCTGAATGATCCATCTTTTGCCATCACAACAAGTCCAGTGTCTTTCTCACTGTTCCTCCTGGCTCCATCCTTCACTGTCTCAGCTTCCCAGAATATATCCTCAGTAAATTGATTTTCAAATCATGGCTTTCTCACCCCAAATACTAAGTTAAATTTAGTGAAGACGAGTGACAGAAAGAGGTTTCTGCTTGTCTTGAATGGCCCATAACAGCACTTTTACAAGTATAATACATTCCCCAACACATACACACACACACCCCACACCTCCCTCAACCTCTTTTCTCCCAGAGCCAAAGGCTCTGAGGGCATTTGAAGAATGGCTGTGATGAGCTGTGATTTTTCATCAAACTGGGTCAATCAGTCAATGAATATTGATCAAGTACCTACTACGTGCCAGTCACCATGTTGAGTATCATCTCATTTGATCTTCATAAAAACCCTGGGAGGTAAGCACTATTATTATCTCCATTTTACAGTGTGGACATTGAGGCAGAAAAAAAATTAAGTGCCTTGTCCAGGATTACACAGCTAATATGAATCTGAGGCCAGATTTGAACTTGGGTCTCTCTCTCCTGACTCCATTGCACCATCTAGCTTCCCCTACAGGTACAAAGGATGATACAATCTGTGCTTACAATAAATTTACATTCTTTTAAAAATAAATTTCTGCTTTATTAGGGATCATTCACTGGGGGTTTTTTTGGTAACTTAATTTCTTTTTTTATTATTTATTTTTACCTGCATTATTAATCTGTCTGTCCTTCTGAATCAAAAACAAACAAAATAAGAAAAATAAACTCATCATGAACATTCTAGACCAGCACATCAGATACTCACATGGTCATGCCTGAAGTCTCTCTTTGCATTTTAAGTTCATTATCTCTCTAGAAGAAGTTGAATATTATGTTCCATCGTCAATCTTCTGGACTTATATCATTGAATTGACAGAATTCTAAAGCCTTTCAAACTTGTTTTTCTCTATAATGCTGTTATCATTGTGAAAATTTTTCTCCTAGTTCTGCTCCCTTCACTGCAGAGTTCATAAAGTTCAGTTCATAAAGGTTTTCCCAGCTTCCTCTGAAACTGTTTTGCTATGTCTTATGGCACAATAATACTCCATCACAATTACATTGTCTAGCCATTCACCAACAGGAAGGGAGCCCCTTAGTTTCCAATTTGGAGGTACTATGAAAAGGGTTTCTGTAAATGTTTTGTACATTTAGAACCTCTTCTTTTTTTTTTTATCTCTTTGGGGATACAAATCTCATAATGGTACAACTGGGTCAAGGAGTATACACAGCTCAGTAATTTTTTGTGCATATCTCCAAATGGATTCTCAGAACGACTGGACCAATTCATAACTCTACCAACAGTACACTAATTTATCTGTTTTCCCACAACCCCTTCAACATCTGTCATTTTCTTCTTTTGTCAGTTTTTTAGTATAATGGGTATGAAGTGAGACCTCAAAATTGCTTTAATTTGCATTTCTGTAATTATTAATGATAAAGAGCATTTTTATATGATTGTTGATAGGTTGGATTCCTTCCTTTCCTTTTGCTTGATTAGACACGAGCTCTTCACCACAATGGGCTTATTCTCTAATAGGAGACACAACAAGTATATATAAAAAGACATACACAGTATAAATATAAAGCTAGTAAATACTATTATATATAAAGTAGTTAAACACAAAGTAGTTTGAGAAGAGCTGAGAGTACCAGTATTTGGGGGAATTGGGCAAAGCTTCATGAAAAAGATAAGGCCTGAGCTGTAGCTTAAATGACGAGGGAGCATCTATTAGGTATTATTAGGTGGAGATAAGGAGGGATCATATTCCAGGACAGTCATTTCTAAGGCACAGAGATGAGAGATGAAGAGCTGTGAATGAGGAACAGAAAGTAGGTTAGTTTGGCTATTTCCAATAAGGTTGGAAAAATAGTTTGAGGTCAGTTTGAAAAGGCCTTTAAAAGTTAAACAGTGGAGCTTATATTTTATCCTAGAGACAATAGGAAATAATTAGAGTTCATTAAGTAGCAAAATGATTGGTCAGATAAAAGCTTAAAGAAAATCCCTTTGGCAACTGTGTGGAGGATAGATTGGGAAGGAAATTGAAGCTGGGAGACCAATTAGAAGATTTTTGCAATAATCTAGGCCAGAGGTGAGGAAAACCTAAACTAAGGATGGTAGGTGTTAGAGTTAAGAGAAGGAGATACATGAGAGCAATGTTTTGATTGTAGAAACAACAAGATTTGGTAACTGATTGGATGTCTAGGGTGATCGAAAGTGAGAAGTACAGGATAATACTGATATTACCAATGTGAGACACTGGAAGGATGGTGATGCCTCCAAAAAAAATGGAGAAGTTTGGAAGACAGAAGGTTTAGAGGGGAAAATAATGAATTCAGTTTTAGACATGTTGACTTTAAGATATCTATGGGATATCGAGTTTGAAATGTCCATTGGGTAATTGGTAATACAGGACTGAAGCTCAAGGGAGAGACTGAAACTATACATGTAGATCTGGAAATCATCTGTATAGAAATGATAACTAAATCAATGGAAATTTATTAGGTTACAAAGAGAGAGAGAAGAGAAAAAGGTCCAGGACAGAACCTTGGGGAGCACCCATAGTTAGGAAGTCTGATGTGGATGGTTAGAATGCAAAGGAAATTAAAAGGTAGACAGGTAAGAAGCAAACTAGGAGAGAGTAGTGCCACAAAAAAACTCAAAGAGGACAGAAAATCCGGAAAGAGCTGTTCAACAGCAGAGAGGTAAGAAGGATTAGGATTGAAAATAGACCATCAATTTAGCCAATTAAGAGATCATTGGTAACTTTGGAGAAGGCAATTTCAGTTGAGTAAAGAAATTGGAAACCAGATTGCAAAAGGCTGAGAAGTGAGTGAGAAGTATAAAAAAGTATAGAGAGATTTTTCTCTGAGTTTGGCTGAGGAAGGAAGAAGGTGAGTATTATATTCCACCTTTGGTCCTCTGGACTTGTGTTGTATCACTGAATTGATAGAGTTCTAAATGTTCTGAAGGATAGTACAGTAGCTTGAAGGAATGGTTGGGTCTAATGAAGATATTTTAAGGATGAGGGAAGATTTGGGAATGTTTGAAGGCAGTAGAGAATGAACCACTTGACAGGGAGAAATGGAAGATTCTTTGGAGAGGGGGAGAGGAGAATGATTGAGGATATAGTCTGCTAGAGAATACAGGAAGGCATGGGATCATGTGCACATATAGAGGGATTGGCCATGGCAAGGAGAAGTGTTGGTAACTGTGATGGCTGCATGATATCTGAGCATCTGAAAGCATTCAAATCACCAAGAGCCTCAAAGGTCATGAAACACTAGGGACCAGCCTAGACATTCCACATTGTTTAAGGAAAGCTACTCATTTGCACATGTAACCAGGAGGCAGCGCTATCTGGCAAAATTGACAGGATACAGTAGGCAGACAATGAAAACAAAAGGAAGAAGAAGTGTTTTCACTTCACCTTTGGGGTTTTGTTGGCATGTCAAGACTCTTTCCTCAGTTCCTTCTTAGTCAACCCCAGAGTGTGACTTTCCCATAATCAAGATTTCTACTTTGCTCCTCTACTAGGGATAAGCAACAAGCCAGTTTTGAAAGAAAAGAGCAATGTAGGGATTGAATTGTAGACCTCAGAGAAAAATGTTCTGCTTTTTACTAAATCAGCCTCACCTCTTAAGTTTCTGAAATCATGACACAATCGTTCAGGGCAATGATTCTCAAAGTTATTGATCTTATGACTCCTTTACACTCTGAAAATTACTGAGGACTCCAAAGAGCTTTTGTTTATGAGTTATATCTGCTGATATTTACCACATTAGAAATTAAAACTGTTAGCTTTTAAAAATATCTATGTAACTCCAGTCCCAAATCCCATTGGTATGGGACTCTTTTCTTATTGGTAGAGATCAATGTCCACCACACAGAATGGGCAAGATGAAGTTGGTAAGGGCAACACAGAAGAGAGCTCTTTGGTTTTCTTCAGTTCTCTTTCAATTTAGGAAGCTTTTGGCTTCCAGCTTTGAGAGAGAAGATGGAAGATGCCAACCCCATTTCAGGTCACTGGAGAAAAGGACTCTAAGAAGAGGCCAACATGAGAGGAACTGCCCGTTTCCATCATGTTTCTATCCCCAGCTTGCTACGATAGAGCCTTTAGGGAACTTCCCTTTGGATGAGATCTATGATATTTTTTCTTTGTTGAGCTGAGTTGCCTCACTCCAAATGAGACAGCTCCTTTACTCTGTATTGTCTGGGCTACATTCACTTTTGTGTACTCTCTCTGATTTCTGTTTTGCTACCAATTTACGTAAATGAGTTTCTTGGCTAAGTGTTACATGTGTTTATTATGCAACTGATATTAGGTGGAAAAAGAGTCAGACTTTGTTTATAAAGCTTGGGGTCCAGTTTCTCCCATTAATGAAAGAGCAAAACCTGAAACTGAAACCTCAACCTGAAAGTAATATCCCCTAGATAAATAATATTTAAGGGAGCAGATAGATGTAATTCTGGTACCCCCTCTCTGAGGAAAACAAAGTGGTCAGCCTCTGGATCCCATTTCCTGCTTTCCCTCTTAGGAGGAATTAAAGTTTCCTTTGGAAAAGGGCAGGGAAAGAGGAGGTTAAAGATGTCTATTTTGCCTCCCTTTAAGCCACACAACGACTCCCACATGCTACATGTGAGGAATAACCATTGCCAAATATTTATTAATTTATTTTAAAATAATAATAATAAACCTATTACATGTTAATATATTTTATGAAAAATAACTGTATTTTCTTTAAATTTAATATTTTATTTTTCCCAATTATATGTAAAAACCATTTTAACATTCTTTTCTCAAATTTTGAGTTCCCAAATTTTCTCCATCACTCCCCACCCTCCTTCATTGGGAAGACAAGCAATTTGACATAGATTATACATGTATAGTCACGCAAAACATATTTCCATATAAGTCATGCTGTGAAAGAAAACACAGACAAAAAGAACCAATAAAAATAAAGAAAGCAAAAAAAAAGTATCTTCAATCTGCATTCAGGCTCCACCAGTTCTCTCTCTGTAGATAGTCAGCACCTTTCACCATAAGTCTTTCAGAACTGTCTCAGATCATTGTATTGCTGAGAATAGCTGAGTTATTCACAGTAGATCATCATACAACATTGCTGTTACTGTGTACAGAGTTCTTGTGGTTCTGCTCATTTCACTTTGCATCAATTCGTGTAAGTCTTTCCAGGAAAAATAGCTATATTTTCAAGACAAAAACTTTAGTGAGAAAGGTGGCATTGTTTTACATATTTTGCAAATTTCTTTAATATCTGCCTTGATAGAAGACAATCAGATTCTCATAACTGCTTCTGCATTCAATCTATTGTAATATGTTGTTCTTGTAGAAGTATATGAAGAAAATGTAGCCTCACACGGGATAGGTAGTTTGAAAAGGGAATAATATTTTTATGGTCAAATAATATGTTAGTATTATTATGGAATAGTACTGACCTCAAGGACTCCCTGAAAGGAGAACCACTGGCTTGGGGAAAATGCCCCCAAGTCAATTGTGAGGCACCTGGTTTGATAGCATCCATACCAGCTTTCTGGTTCTTTTTGAGGCAGCTAGGTGGTACAGTAAAAGAATGCTGGGCCCAGAGTCAGGAAGACCTTAGTTCAAATTTGGACTCAGACACTTACTAGCTGTGAATGAACTAGCAAGTCATTTGACTCCTATTTGCCTCAGTTTCCTCACCTGAAAAATGGGAATAATAATAGCACCTACCTTCTAATGTTGTTGTGAAAATCAAATGACATAATAATTGTAGATAAGCAGCATGTCATATTTGGCACTGAATTTAGGAAGATCTGAGCAGCTAGGTGGTACAGTGGATAGAGTGCCACAGTTAGGAAGACCTGAGTTCAAATCCAGCCTCAGACACTAGCTGTGTGACCCTGAGCAAGTCCTTTTACCCTGTTTGCCTCAGTTTCCTCATCTGCAAAAATGAGGGGGATGGACTTGATGCCCTCTCTTCCAACTCTAAGTCTATAATCCTATGATTCTCTGATCTTCTCTCCCATTTAGTTTATAATTTATAAGAGTTACTGATAAAAATCAAACCCCTAAATTTCGCTCAGAGACCCCAAGCCAGGATAAAACCCTGTTTTGGTCTGTTTCATACCTGGGTTCAGTTTGGTTCTATGTACTACAAGCATTCATCAGATCCCTGTATTGCAACCCCCTGTATATTGTTAAGAACAGGAATGAATCATATAGCACTTGTGATCTGTGTAGTAACAGCTATAAATGAAAACATCAAGAATTTTAAAAGTTTGAGACACAGAGAAATTGTGAAGGGAATGCTTGCTAACTGCAGACACAAGAGAAGTGAGGAAGGGATCCAAACCTTCATAGTCCTTTCACGGGTCTCAAAAAGGGTATAACAATAATGCAATATTCACAACGCCCATGGTGGTTATGAATGTGCTGGTATAGTTGTGAATCACAAAATGTAGCAGACTCTCCACGTGGAGGGCAGAACCAAAGCCTTTATTCAAATACCAGAAAACCAACTCCCAGAACCAGAAAGCCAAAGTCATTACAGTAGACACGAAGTTGATACACATGGTTAATGCAGTGAACACCCACATTCCCAAGCCTTAACAATAGAATAGGCTCCCTCAAGCAAGGATCCTTCTCTCTCACTCACAGTAGCTCCTCAACCTGGTTCTTGGAAGTTCTTGGCAAAAGTTCCCAGAAGGAGGGTCTTGGCAAAAGTTCCCAGAAAGAAGGTCTCAGCAAAAGTTGCAGCCTCCAGGT
>CM053581.1:185023459-185049992 GCA_028627135.1 Pseudochirops cupreus | reverse complement strand
TCCATTAACATTATAAAGGGACAACAAGTCATTTGCCAATTGATAAATGGTCAAAGGATATGAACAGGCAGTTTTCAGAGGAAGAAATTAAGGATATCTATAAACATATGAAAAAATGTTCTAAATCACTATTGATTAGAGAAATGCAAATCAAAACAACTCTGAGGTACCACACCTCATCGGTCAGATTGGCTAAGATGACAAAATAGGAAAATGATAAATGCTGGAGAGGATGTGGAAAAATTGGAACATTAATGCATTGTTGGTGGAGTTGTGAACTGATCCAACCACTCTGGAGAACAATTTGGAACTATGCTCAAAGGGCTATAAAAAAATGCATACCCTTTGAGCCAGCAATACCACTTCTAGGGCTGTATCTTAAAGAAATCATACAAGTAGGAGGAAGACCTATTTGCACAAAAATATTTATAGCAGCTCTTTTTGTGGTGGCAAAGAATTGGAAATCAAAGGGATGCCCATCAATTGGGGAATGGCTAAACAAGTTGTGGTATATAAATATAATGGAATACTATTGTGCTGTAAGAAATGGGGAGCAGATGGACTTCATAATAACCTGGAAAGACTTATATAAACTGATGCTGAGTGAGGGGAGCAGAACCAGGAGAACTTTGTACACAATTACAGACACATCATATGTGTGACTAACTTTGATAGACTGGGCTCCTCTCAGCAATGCAAGGTTATAAGACAACTCCAAAAGACTCATGATGGAAAAGATATCCACAACCAGAGAAAAGAACTACAGGGTTTGAATATGTATTGAAGCAAACTACTTGCTCTCTCTTTTGTGTTTAGTTTTGTTTTGTTCCTTTTTTCTCATTGTTCACTTCATTGGTTATAATTCTTCTTTACAACTTTACAATGTTGAAGGTATTTGTAGAACCTATATTGAATTACATACCACCAGGAGGTGGGAAGGAGGGGAGGAGAGAGAGGGGGAGAAAATTTGGAACTCAAGAGATTGTGGAACTGAATGTCGTAAACTAAAAGTAGATAAACAAATTTAATAAAATAAAATTGAAGGAAAAAAAGGGACAACAGCAGCAGCTTCCTTAAGTCTGGAGTGGCCACACCCATCAGCGATTTTTTTTTAAAATAAAAGGTCAAAGCACTTGAGCCAAGCCTCCAACGCCCAGATTCTAGTCTCTGAATTCTCATTGCAAAATGTCTGCAGGAGTTTACTTTTCCCTGACAGCCTCTGTTTAGCTGCTGTCCTGCTTGCCCCTTAAGCTCAGCCTCTCAGTTTCAGGATCCTTTCCCTCTGGGGGGAGGATGGGAAGGGGGTGCAAAGAATTTACATTGTCTGTAGCAACTATAGTTCCTACCAATTCATCGCACTAGGTCCCAGAGCCTTTTCCTGCCCACAGGGAAAATGGTTCTGAATAGCCACTTACCCATGGTTGAGTCATTCCAGTGCAGGGTATTCCTGGATCAAGAATCAGAAGCTTCCCAGCCAGGCAGGGACAGAAACCCTCCAAGGAACCTTAGCTCCCCTTTCTCTTAATACATTCAGTCAAGGGTTGGGAGTGGCAAGGAAATGGCTTCTAGGAAATAAGAAACTAATTACTTAGAGGAAAGGGGCCATGGCACAATAGGGGAAAGCCAATGCCTCACAGATTGAGCACGGTAGAGTTTATTAGGCCAGCTCCTCATCTCCAGGTTTTCATAAACACAACCAACCATTCCAATGTCCCTTTCCCTTTTCCCGGTTTTGGCCTTTTCCCCTTCAAGTCAATTACATTTTAATGCACATAGGAATGTTTCTGCTATATCAATGCCCTCTGGTATGGGACTCTCTCCTTTCTTGTGGAGATGAAGACCTTGTCCTATACGAGGGACAGGTGGAGTTGGTGAGAGGCAGGAACTTCAGTTCTCAGCCAGTATCCCCATTAGGGACTCTTTAAGGAAGAGTCCCCTTTGAATCTTTTGTGGGACTCTCCAAGTGATGGTCCTCTTTGAGTACCCTTTAGGGGCTCGTGCAATATTGAGCCTTCTTTGTGGTATCATATAACTTTAGGGGCTCCTGCAATCCTGCTTTAAGAAAGAAGATGGAAGAGATCACCCCCACCGCAGGCTGCTGAAAGAAAAGACTGGGAAGACACGAACAGAGCTAGCAGTTGTCATCATGTCCCTACTTCCAGCTTGCTACTCCAGAAACTCTGAGGAGCTTCCCCTTGGTGAGATCCAGAACCCTCTCTCTCGGTTGAGCTAAGTGATCTCACTCCCAAATGGACTTCTTTGCTAT
Source organism: Pseudochirops cupreus (assembly GCA_028627135.1). Classification (NCBI taxonomy): domain Eukaryota; kingdom Metazoa; phylum Chordata; class Mammalia; order Diprotodontia; family Pseudocheiridae; genus Pseudochirops; species Pseudochirops cupreus. The sequence goes on along the minus strand of CM053581.1, from coordinate 185,047,726 downwards.
TTGCTATGTGTACTATGTGTTGAGTAACTGGTATTAGATGGGAAAGGAGACTTGGCTATAGAGTTTGGGGTCCCCTTACCCCCGATGACAAAGAGATCAAAAGTTAAAGGGAACTCAATCATTTCCCTTAGATAAACAATACTTAAGGGAACAGATAGATATGCTTTCAAACTAGGTACTCCCTCTCTCTGAGGAGAGCAGTGGCCTCTAGCCTGAACCTCCTACTTCCCCTCCTGGCAGGAATGAAAATCTTCCTTGGAGAAGGATGGGGGTGAGTGGAGGAAGAAGAGTCAAGAGATATCTACTGTGCCACATAGCCTTTATCTCAGGCGGGCCTCACTACATATGTGGGGTCCTGTATACCCTCTACTACTACAGATACAAATATGACCCAGGAGAATAACCAATAAAGCCCTGAATCTCCACATTCTGCAAATGATCCTGAGCCACTAATCATGTAGTAAAAGGGAGCCTTTTTTATTGCCTTTAGAACCAGAACTGGGATACATACAAAAAAGCATTAGTTAGCTAGGGCCACCTTCTTGTCACAGGCTTTCAAGATTTGCTGACATTGGAGAAGGATGAGCTACTGAGGGCCTCCAATCAGGAAGGGACCTCAAGCCTTTTCTTACCCAGAGCTAGCATGAAGCAGAGAAATCATGACTCTGCTCTTTCTTGTGATGCTCATTCTTTCCTTCTTCTAGGGAAGAGAGATTGAAAATTTCTATGACCTGAGTTTCCAAAGGTCAGGAGAGCAAGCCACCAAATATCAGGGACGTATCAGTTCTGAATTCTGTGGCCCTCTAGTCTAGCCCAGAGGCCCCAAGGAATGACCTTTGGGATCCAGACTAGTGGTAGTTAACTCAGCAGTTCTGCTGCATTTGAAAGTGAACTTGTGAGACCAATGCTATGTAGACATTGTGGTAAGCCTGAGCTCACTCTCTTCAGAAACCAAGTGGTTTCTGGAAGAGTGTTCCCCTTCAACAGGAAGCTTTCTCAATCCCTTTTAATTCTAGTGCCTTTCTTCTGTTGATTATTTCCTATCTAACCTATACATATGTAATGGCAAGCAAACAGCGCCTTGTTTCAGTTGAGCCTTGCCTGTGATTATATCAAGTCTTTGTTAAGAAACAGAACTTGTGAAACCCACAGTGGGAGGGACTTGCCAAAGGCAGGAACAGGAAGGACAGAAGAGGTGGGTGGAAGTGTGAGGAGCTAATGACCAGATAAAAAGCTGAGCACAAGCTGGGACAGAGCAGACCTGAGAAGGGAACACTTGTGGTGGCAGAGTTGAGAAGGAAAAAACTTTTGGTATCCTGGCACTCTGTTTGTCTGTTCTGTCTGTGTTGATTTGTGTTTATAACACTTTGTACAGAGGCCCTAGGACCTTACTGGAAGCTCTGAAAGAGGATTTTCTTGTTGTCTGTTTACAGAAGTCCTGGAGGAGGGTTTCAGAGGTCCTGGGACATTACTGATGATTTGTGTTGAGTTCTCAGACTTTGTTTGTGGGTCTGTATTGATTTCACAGGCAGAAAGTGAATTGACGATGGTGCCAGCAATGTGTATGAATGTTGTTTTGGCTCTGTTAAGCTTTGTCTTCCCAGAAACAGAAACTGTGAAGGAGTTGAAGTGGACTGGACACTGTTAGTTTCAATATGGAACTGGACAAAGAGCTAAGAGCTGCCTGTCTATGAATCCAGGTGATGACTGGGTAGATTCAGGCAGGAGCTGGACCCATGGAAGAGGAACCATGGAATTTGGGAGCCAGACTCCAGTCAAGATGAAAAGACCTCTCCTTGGGTACTTAATACTGACTGAGAAGATCATGATTAACTCTGGCCTAGGGATGGGAGAACTTTGTACTCTGTACCTTGTACCTCTTAAGGATGAATAAATTAAGGATGATTGGAAACTAATCTCCAATCCAGAAGAAAGAAGACTTTTTGACTGAGAGATTAAGACAATGTGACCTAAGGGTGGAGAACTTTGACCTTCTTACTTTGGTCCCTTAAGAAGGCTTGCTCCTTAAGTAGGACTGAGTTAAGGACTTACTGAAAGATTGTACTTTGCGTCCCTTAAGGAGGATGATTGAGTTAAGGACTTACTGAATGATATCTTTTGTTTAAAACTACGTGGTCACTTTAGTGATAAGTTGTTATGTTATAACATGTGAATGCAGTACTTTGGTTTCTGTGAATGTGTTGCTTTAGTTTACTGCTGAATAAATAGTGAGTTCTCTATACTACATGATCATAACCTTAAAGCTGTTCACAAGCAGCAGTCCTCTGGAAAGCTGCTCATACTTGGCTTTACCACATAGCTTGTTCATACATATTTGTCTTCCCCATTGGATTGTAAATTCCTTAAGGGTAGGAACTATCTTTCAACTTTCTTTATATCCCTAATGCTGAAAACAATAGGTATTTTAAAAATGCTTATTGACTAACTGGCTACTCTTAGGTATTGAAGGGAGAAGTTTATATTTTGGTTTGCTATATCTTTGAATAAAAATCCCTTTGTAAAAGCTAATTAACTTTAATTGGTCAAATGAAACTGGCACATTAATAGCTGGCATCCAGCAATAGGAGAAACATAGCAGAATGAGGAATACTACTACTACTAGCAGGTATTTATATAGTACTACTATTGCAAGGCACTGTGCTAAGGATTCTGTACAAATATTATCTCATTTGATCCTCACAACACTATGAGGTAAGTATACTACTAGCCCCATTCTATAGATAGGAAACTGAGGCAAACAGAAGTTAAGCAACAAAGCCAAAATTATATAGCTGGCAAGTGTCTGAGGTCACATCTGAACTCAGGTCTTCCTGACTCCAAGTCCCAGAGTTGATAGCTCTACAGAGAAAGCCATCCCATGATCCCTCAGGTGAACCACAACACTCTGGGGGCATGATATAGTTAAGCTGAGTCTGGGAGAGTGAGGCCAGAGTATAGTTAAACATGGGCATACACACATCCCTGCCTGTTGAATGCCTATCTAATCCTTTAAAATAAACAGTAGTTCAAACGTCACCTCCTGGAGGAAGTTTTCCCTGATTCTCCCCATTTAATAATGTCCTTTCCCACCTTCACCTAAGGCAATTACTGAGCTCTATTTTGCATTATCGTAATTTGTATAGCTATCATATACTCTACTAGGAAAACTACAAGCTCTGCTCATCCTAAACTTGGTATCTCTCCCAGTGCCTAGAACAAAGCTCTGCACACAGAAGATATCTAATAAATGTTTATGTTGAACTTAATACGTGTAAATATCAGCAAATACAGAAATTCTGAAACCCCTGGGCACTGAAACAAAGATTGTTGAATTGGTTCTTGAAGGAAGGGAAAGAATAGGGGAGAGGAAGATTCTAAGTGGAGGGAACTATGTAAGCATAATGATAATGGGGAGCAGGGAGGAGGAAGAATGAGGATACTGGTCCAGGTTGGGGAGAAGTAGGACTAACTGAAGGAAATGGCACGTTTAGCTTAAATGGGAGATGTAGATATATGGAACGATAATTTCCTGTCATGTGGAAGAGGGATTTGATTTGTTATGCTTGGCCTCAGAGGTTAAAGGTAAGAGGAAAAAGGTAGAAGTTATAAAGACAGATTTAGGTTTGATATAAGGAAAAACTTATAGTTAACTCTGTTGGGCAGTTTTCAAAGGAAGAAATCTAAGCTAGCATATAACCATTGTGAAAAAAATAGTCTAAATCACTAATAATCAGAAAAATGTAAATTAAAAAAACTGCGAGGTTCCACCTCATATCCTTCAGGTTGGCAGAATTTACAAAAAGGGAAAATGACTAATGTAGAGGGGCTGTGAGAAAACAGGTACATTAGCATATCAATATTAGAACTGTGGACTGGTCCACATTCTGGAAAGCCATTTGGAACTGTGGCCAAAAAGTTATTCAATTGTTCATACCCTTTGATCCTGTGATACCCCTACTAGGTCTACACTCTAAAGAGATCAAAGACAGAGAAAAGGGACCCATATGCACAAAAACATTTATGATAGCAGCAAGGAATTGTAAACTGAAGGGATATTCACCAATTGTAGAATGATTGAAGAAGTTACAGTATATGAATATGATGGAACACTATTGTGCTGAAAGAAATTATGAGGATGACAGTTTTAGAAAAACTTAGGAATACTTGTATGAACTGAGAAGAGTGATGAGAGCAGAACCAGGAGAACGATTTAAACAATAGCAACACTATAAAGACAAACTTTTAAAGACTTAGAAATTCTGATCAACACAATGTCCAACAATTACTCCAAAGACTCATGAAGAAACATGCAACCTACCTCCCAACAGAGAAAAAATGAACACAGAATACAGACTGAGACTTGTTTGTTTTGGGATGTGGACAACGATTTTGTTCTGCTTGACTAAATGTGTTTGTGGTAAAAGTTTTGTTTTTTCTTTTTTTCTCAGTAGGAAGAGAGGGAAATGGGGGAAGAGAAGGCATGTATTTGTTAAGTTTTTTCCATTTAATTTTTACAGATTAGCTCTGTTGTTCTCCCCCACTGGAGGTGTTCAAGTGGAAGCTGAATAACCACTTGTCAGGGACATCACAGAGGGAATTTCTATTCGAATTGGACTAAGACGTAAAAGCTGCCACTCACCTCTGAGATCAGTAAGAAGGAATCACGTGACAGAATCATGTATTTGGAGTCAGAAAAGCTGTATTAAAATCCCTGTTTTGTCAAGTGAAATTCTGTTTTGTTAAGATTTAATCATGCTAGATTTAATATTCCCCCTTGCTATTCCTTATCCTTGCAAGTTTACTCTGGTAACCTCAGGTCACTTGGGTCACAATTCTGTTCTTGCAACTTGTTTCTCCACTCTTGTCTTTTGACTTGTATCCCACCCTTGTAACTTTACCCCTCCCCCAATTTTCCCCAAATCACATGTCTTGTTTGTGGTTAAGGGGGTTTCAGATGGGGAGGTCCAAATTGTTGTAATATCAAATCAATGAGAAAGGTTTTTACTTTCTAGCCAATCAAAAGATATCTTATTAATCACGATAAAAGACCTTCTAGTCCTCACTTGAGGTCTTTAGTCATTGAAAGGCCATTGACCCTATTTATTGGCAACTGCTAACTTCACTAATAAATGGATTGTGCTCAGAACTTTGTCTCTCAGAATTTCTTTCTCAACAAAGTTAGCAACCACTAAGGGATTCAAGTGCAGGACTCCCATCCCTTATTACAGCCCTCAGGAAGAATTCACCAAGGGATGTCTTTTCAGAGGACTGCCCCCCTTCCCTGTCCCCTGAGGCTGGACTTTCCTTTGAATCCAATCCAATTTCTTCTGAGCCAGGATAAGACCTGCAATAAGCAGGCCTGGGAAATTCTCTTCTAAGGTAAAGAATTAGACTCTCTCTGTTCAGTAGTCTGGAAGCTGGTAGGACCTGGGTGTAAGTCCCAGAAAGCATCTACAAGGGTTAAAGAATAAGCAGACCTTCCTCTCCCCCACCCCCATCCCCACCATTGTTGGGAGAGCTGGTAGGACCCAGAAGAAAAGACCAGTTTATAAGAGGTTCTTAAGATTCAGAGATTATGCACAAAGCAAAAGTACAAGTCTAGGACTCTTAAATTAATGAGAATATAACTACTAAAAGATCCCAAATTTGGCCTGAAAAAAGGACTTTCAGGATGAGTTTGCCAGATAGCTCTTCCTGCTAATATGGACTTAACTCTTACATTGCCAAGAGTTAAAGGAGGTTAAAGCAAGACTTTGCCAACAGGTGCTTCTGTGTAGCTGTCTGTGTTTTTGTGTGCTGGTATCAGAGAGCATTTGGTTGTCTGTCTTCCATTCAGTTTCAGTTTGTCTGTCTCTTGGACTACCCTTACACAACAGCCTGCTTCATAAAGTGGCCACCAGTCCCAATATAATGTCCCGGTACTACAATTAGTAAAAGTCACCCATAGCTGTCTTGAGCATGGCACTGTGATAGTAACCTGGATGGCAAGGACTATTAATTGGAATACCATGGACAACCAGGAGGGATTCCCTGTAAAGTTTTCCTGGTTTTATTTAGATCCATAAGTCGAGGACTCAACTTGGCCAGCTTGCCTCAGCCCCAGGGGAAAGCAAGGGCCTCGGGGCTCAGCCAAACCGCATGACCCGTTAGACAGAAACCCCAAAGTGGAATTAGAAATTTAGATCAGATCTCTAACTGCTTATGTTTCACTTTTACAGTGAGTTCTGCTTTTCCAGCTTGCAGGATAGCAACAACAGTTGGTTCTGCTTTTTGAGCCAGAGAACAATCTTAGAGACTACATCTGTTGCAAAGCCTGTCTGTAAAATCTCATGGGGTTATTTTCTCTGGCACCTCTGGTTAGCTCACAGGCTTTTCCTTAGACATAAACTGGGTACCCAGGTAAGGACTTTACCTACTGACAGTCACATCTGTGCTGGGGGTAGGTTAAGGGATGAGGGGGTGTGAATATGGCATTGTAAGCCCAGTTGTAGGAAGGGGAATAAGGGAACTCTATGTCCTCCCAGGAGGGATTTCCTTATGCCAGAGAACTGTCACAAAATACTCCACCTGTCTTCTCTGTCCAATTTAAAATGAGCCAGCAAATCTGCCAGCAAGCAGGTATCATCCGTATTTTTGTGTGTCCTGGTAAATTAAACTAATTTCCTTTTTCTGTGACCTGAATTCAATGAAGTTCAGAGTATGGAAGAAATAAATAAAGGGTATTTTTGAAGTTCTTTATTATAAACTGAAAGATTTAGAACAAACATATAAGTCTCTCTCTCCTATCATTCTAGTAGAGGTCATTTCAAAGGAATGTGTATGTATGTGTATACACATAATACATACATATGTGTGTGTATATATACTCACATATACATATATATACACATATGTATATATGTGTGTGTATGTATATATAATATAATATATATAAGAAATTACTCTTTGACAAGTACTGAGTATCTTCTTTACTACCTCCCTTTTCCCAATCAGTTTATGATTACAAAAGGAAACTCTGGGATTTTTAACAGGCCCAGGAACTCACCTCCTTCTCTTTATCCTATCTAATAAGACACTTTGTAAGAGCCTAGAAAATGCTAGTTAAGTAACTGACTGATAAAGAAAATAGTGGTTTTTTGGTTTTGGCTTTGGTTTTTTGGGGAGTCTAATATAACTAGTCCCGCTAAAGGCTTTAAAAATTGTTTTTAATCAAATAGATTTTCTAGCCTAAGTGTCTAGTCATCTTTGACCTTCCTGGGGGTTACAAGCAAAAAGCCTCAGGTAAGAAAGATATGCCCTTCAATCCAACCTCTTAAGGTATTTGGGTAGGGTTAGGTTGAGAAAATAAAAGGAATTGATTTGGCTCTGTAGGTGATTTTAAAGGAAAAAAGTACCACCATGAAAATGTCGAACCTGGGCTAACTGAAAACAGCGGACCCTTAGGAAAATTTAGATTTTAAGTGTTACCATTAGTGGTTATAAATTCAGATTTGATTTGATCAAAATTTGTTCTGAAACTAAATCATAATGTAGTCTCACTTTTAGTGAGATATATTCTCCTATTAGGGTAATTGTAGTAAATCAGAACTTAATGCATTATGCAGCTTTAAGGCATTATGCTGGAAAGTACATTGATCAGAAAACTTGGGTTAAATTTATTAGCTGTGTGACCTTAAGCAAGTTGCTCCACCTCTCTTTATTTCAGTTTCAAATCTTTAAAGAGAATAATAACAAGGGCACCCACCTCCCAGGTTGTTGTGAGGATCACATAATTCTAAAGTCTTTAACACAGTGCCTGGTATGTGGTAAGCACCATATAAGTGTTATCTATTGCCATCATCATTATTATTTCCTTAACTGGATATCATTACTCTGTATAGGATTACTCTATACTGGGTTTTAGATGTGGTTACTGAAAAATACCAAAAGCAATAAAATGAATGATTTTCTAAGTCAGATAAATTGGAAATGCATTCAACTGAATTGATGCCATGTAACTGGTAATGAGTTTTGTTTCATGTTTTAAATATGTGATATCATGTATGTTGTTATTCTGCTTCTAAAATCTTTTCTTATATTGTGAAATTTGGTAACCCTGTGTATTAAAAATGCTGGTAGAGAAGTAACTTCTCATTTAATCTAGATACTATTAGATTATGAATTGAGGGGCAGCTAGGTGGCACAGTGAATAGAACACTGGCCCTGGAGTCAGGAGGACCTGAGTTCAAATCCAGCCTCAGATACTTAACACTTACGAGCTGTGTGCGTGTGACCTTAGGCAAGTCACTTAACCCCAATTGCCCTAACTTCCTCTCCAAAAAAAAAAGCAAAAAAAGAAAAGATTGTGAATTGAGCTATTAAAAGAATGTGGTCAAATGTTTAAAAAACTGCTAAATATATAAGATATATTTTGCCTTAAAATGGATAATAACAAATTCCTGTGGAGAGAAACAAGTAACAAAATCCTCTTTAAGTTATTCTTATCTGTGGGTTCCTTAGGGCTTTCTGTTTAAGATGGAGACATAAGATCTAATCAACCTTGCTGATCATGTGTTACAGTTTGAAAAGCTAGGACCACTCCCAATCAGAGTGGGGGAACTTACTAGGTTCTTTTATAGTAAAGAGTTAGTTTTATCTGATAGATTATTTGGTTATCACTTATGGAAATTATGAAAATGTACATATTAATAAAATTAGCATGATGTGAAATTATATCTCCGAACCAACTTAGTAACAATAGACTTTAGATTCAGAGATTTGATTTTGCCTTAGAGGTTCAAAGGCAATACCTATTAGTCTATAGATTTACAGCAGTCAGCATTTTTCTGGGGTTTAGAGTCAATTATCAGGTATTCACTATATGCATTCAGAATGTTATTATTCTTAATTTGCATATGAAAGACAAATGAAATGTCTTTATATGTGCACATTGTTAACTATTATTACAATAATTTCCTAGCCCTAAGATGTGATTAGTGAAGTTTTGCTCTTTGAGGTAAAAATGTCTTGGGCATATAATTTGATATTATTCTCAATTTGATTTCAGGTATGGTTTTCTGGAATTATTAAACCACCAGCATTGAATCCACCATCCAAGGGAATAACCTGTGCTACAGTCTGTTAACTGCTACAGGTCTGTCCCTGGGGAAAGCTGAGGGGATGACATTAGCACGGACAAAGGGAGGATCCTCTTGACTCAGTTTTCCCATTGTGTAATTTCCTTTCTAAACAGGAAATTTTCCCACCTGGTTAATTCTGAGTCTGGCTATAATACCTTGTGAATAACCGTGGTTTGCTACGCAATTGGCTGCTAAATATGACTCATGCCTACGAATCAAACAGAACTAAGGGTGTTCTTCCCTATCATGGCTTATGTCAGGTCAATCTGTGCCTTTGGGGTCACAGTCTTAATAGTGTCATCTCAAATTTCTATTCTCAAGGCAGGTGACCCATGGCACCCATTTGTACCAGTGTTAAATCTATTGGTATGTTGATTAAAATGGAAACATCTGAGTATAATAAGTAAGTTCTACTTATTATCATTTACTAGGACCACTGTTAAACCTCACTCAGTAAAACATTCTTCTCTCCTCATACCTAAATCTTTTTTTTTAACCACTATTTCATGCTTCTATGATGGTTCTTTGTCCCTCGAGATTCTTGAGGCCTCCCTTTCCCTTCTCTACAACACCTCTGAGGTCTGGGAATTCCTGTAGGTAACCCACTCCTCCCTATGACCAGGGCCTACTAGGCATTTAACTAGTGTCTTCCACACTGTTGTCTTTGATGGTTTATCTTTAGCTTATTCTTCACTAACTGGCACTATACATGCCCCCCTCTTCTTGATAATATAGAAATAATTTCCTTCTAAGGGAGGAAATTAAGACTCACAGTCCTTAAAATTAGTTGGTCAATTGGGGTAAATGTTCATTGTTGAGTTACTACAGGATCATATTAAAAACACTAAGATGCCAGTAAGTAATATCAATTCTATATCCTAACCAACTAAATAAAAGAGTTTTCGAGCTTGTCACTCCCTTAAGAATTGTGTGTTCATGTATGAGAGGGTTTTTGAAATATCTCATTCTTTCATGCTGACATACCAATAATATCCTCCTAAGGGAAGAATTAGATTTAGATAAAGATGTAATATAAAAATTTTCAAAATTAAATAGAGTGGAAGATTTATCTTTAAAGCTTCACTTAGAGTTTCAGAACCCTGCCTTCTGTGATATTTTAAAACGTTTAGTTTGGCTTTTTTAAAAATTTCTCAACAGCATAACAATTTGCTAACGTATCATAGGGTAGCTATAGGTAGTAAAACTGAAAGTTTTCCTTTTATGCACCCTAGCTTACGTGTCTTCTTTAATAAATATTAATCTTCACTCAGGAGGGCTCATCTTACAAGTCAGGTCCTCAGGGATTTCTTTTTAGATTCTCTTTTTAGCCTGTGGATATCAATGATCATATCAGGTACAAAGTTTAGGTAACAGCAGATGAGAAATAAAATCTTAAATTCTCTGAAGTTTGGGGTGACTTAGGGGTTCCTGATGCTTTAGCTAGATATTGGAAAACTAAATTTAAGAGGGTATATTAAATTGTATCGAGGTCTGTTTTGCAAAAAATTGTAGCAGAAACACCTAAGAATCTCTGCAAGTAACCTGAACCAGAAAAGCAGATATTCTAGGAGAAGCTCCTCCCTTCAGAGCTGTTCTAAGGACAGGCCTATGCCAGAATGCTTAAAAGACATTTTCAAAAACTAGAGGACTACATGCAATAACTGAGTCTTAAGATATAATGTACTGATGAAATGGATATTAGAAATGGGTTACTGAGAAGGAGACTTAAAGTTTTCCCTGCCCTTTCCTTCTTTCCCCATGCACCACTGTCTCTGCCTTCTTACCAAAGGGGATTGTCCCCCAAACTCCATGGAGTTTGTCAATGTGTAAGTCATGGGTGGTTCCAAAAACCAAAGGGCAAATTGTTATAAGATTAAGCCTGATGGTTTGGGAAGCATCCCCTCTCAAATTAGTCCCATTAGAGTAGAATATCTGGGATAACATTTCTTTAGTCCCTATTCCCATCTATTAGGGTTACAGCATCAGAACAAGCAGAGATATTAGTCCAAACTACACATGTGTCCATCAAGAGGCCAGTGCCATATCACTGGGCTCTCCTAACCTGAGGCCTCATAACTGCCTCTTAGCTTTGATAAATTAGTTCATAAGAAACTCACAAAGGTTCATGATAATTCAAATTTCTTATCCACAACATTTTTATTCCTGTAATCATTACTTCAGCTTTACTAAACATTATGGAGTGATAGACATACATGATTTTTACTATACTTTGATTTTTAACTTTAATTAGGCTAAGTAATTCATGGGAGGCATGACCTTCCAAGAATCAAAGGGGGGAATTGTGAAATTGAAAATTAATTTTAATTCTATTTTGTTAAGACTTAATCAAGCTAGATTTGATATTCTCTCTTGCTAGTCCATTAACTTTGCAAGTTTGCTCAGGTAACCTCAAGTCACTTGGGTCACGATTCTATTCTTGCAACTTGAACCTCCACCCCTGTAGCAGCACCTTTCACCCACATTTCCTGAATCACATGTCTGGTTTGTGGTTAAGGTGGTTTCAGAAGGGGAGGTTCAAATGTTGTCATATCAAGATGATGTGAGAGGTTTTAACTTTCTAGCAAGTCAGAAGACACACCTCTGGCTGCCCAAGATTTGTTCTGTTATCTTGTTAATATCAGCCCTCACTTGGAGTCTTTGGTCATTGAGAGGCCATTGACCCCAATTATTGGCAATTTCTAGTTTTGCTAATGAATGGGCTTTGCTAGGTACTTTGTCTCTTACCTCTGTGACCTCAGTCAAGTTTCTCTGAGCTCTAGTTTCGTTGACTGTAAAATGAGGGGGCTGGACTCAATGGCATTTAAGATCCTTTCCATCTCTAAACTCTGATGTTGTGATTCTGGTTCCTAGATCAGCCAGTGGTAGTGATCTCTGCTTTACTAAGAAAATGCATACATCCCTGTAATGACACATCACGACCACCAGAAGATATTGTGCAGATTTTCTGCTGGCTAGCTCCTGTTGCCAGGATAGAGTATTGGGCTTAGACTCAGAAAGGCTCATCTTCCTGAGCTCAAATCTGGCCTCAGACACTTACTAGCTATGTGACCTTGGGCTAGTCACTTCACCTTGTTTGCTTCAGTTTTCTCATCTGTAAAATGAGCTAGAGAAGGAAATGGCAAACCACTCCTATATCTTCACCAAGAAAACCCCAAATGGGGTCACAAAGAGTCAGACACAACTGAAAAACAACTGAACAACAGTAACAATGACTCCTGTTCTTACCCAGGGAGAAAGAAATGTGCAGATGGCACCACTTATCTTCCTAACTTTAAAATATCTTTTCCATCTTCTGCTCTTTGTTCCAACCTTTTCCTTCCTTAAAAGTCCAGGTTAAGCAACTCTGAGTCTACAGAATGAAGTTGTATATACAGAGTCCCTGGGACTGGCTTCCCAGGCTGAGCGGTATTCCTAGCTATGGGTAAGTTGAGGCACTCCACCTTTCGGAGGATGTTTAGACTCCAGAAGAAAAGACTTAGACTAGGAAGCTTGGGAAGGGAAGGAGTGCATGTGATAACTGTCTCTTAGGCGGCCCCACAATCTGAGGTTGATTGAAATCATAAATAGCAACCCTTGGTATATTACTTCTGGGCTTTTTTCCTCAGTTGGAATTCATAGCTACCCAAATCACTGCTGTAAGTCACCATTCTTCTCCTCTAAATCCCCTGCAGATAAGCCAATATTAATCAAGACACATATCATAGTAGGGTGAAAAGAACAGAAATAGAAATGTAAGGAACAAAACAGACAAATTACAATAAACAGTAACCTCTCTTGAAACAATTGTCCCCTCCCCTTATCTCCCAGTGGGCCATGGTTTCAGCACCTGAGCAGCCACTCTGGGCTAACCTGCTACCCTCAAGTGTCCCTAAGGAGAGCTAATCAACTCCCTGCTGAATTTGCCTCCTATACCACACCTATCAATTGATGATACTGCCAGTGAGCAATGGCAGTAGCAATCTCTGTCTGAGGCACTGTCTTTCCTATCTGGGGTGCACTGTCTTGAAGGTACTAGAATTCCTCCATGCGTAGGGTGCAAGGTCTATTTAGGAATTGAAAGACTCTGTGTAGCTGTCTGGAGTGCAAGGTCTGATAGGCATAAACCATTTTAACTCCACCACTTATGCCCCACCTTCCAGCTGTTTCTGCATCTTTAGCCATGTCTAAATGCTGACGCCATTCCCCACTCCCCACTCCCATTTATCTCTCTGCCTTGCAATATATTTGCCAGCCACTCCCAGTGCTCATTTTTAGTCCTCATGCATTCAGAGGAGCTTCTGAGTTGTGCCCACACAGATCCCTCTTCAAATGAGCAAGTTTCTCTGTGACCCAAAAGGTTGTGTGACCTGGGCAATTCTCCAATGAGATACCCCCCCCCCATGCACAGAATCAGATAATCTCAGAGCTTGAGGGAACCCTAGAGAGCCTCTAGCCCAGGGTCTCATAACCATTTTGAGGTTATATATCCCTTTGGCAGGCTTGTGAAACTTATGGACCTCTTCTCAGAATATTTTGTTGCCTAGATAGTAACTAAAGGAAATGCTAAGTTTCAGTTGGAAGTGAGTGAAAATAAAGATATAATCATTTTTTCCCATCCAAGTTCATGGATCCTATGAAATCTATTCGCATAACCTTTGGGGAATCCATGGACCTCAGGTTAAGAACCCCAAATCTAATCCAACTATTTCATCTTATATAGGAAGAAAGTAAGGGCCTGATAGGGAAGAGGACTCATATAAGGTCATAAAACAAGGAACAATATTGAATGGGGAGTTAAAAGCCCTGGATTTGGGGTTAAGAAGTCCGAGGGTCAAATATTGCCTTGTATACTTACTACCTGTGTGATCCTGGACAATTCATTTAACCTCCCAGGTCTTTAATTTCCTCATCCATAAGATGAAGTTGGCCTAGATGACTTTAGAGGGTCTCTCCAGCTCTAAATCCATATACCATTCTCACCCTAATCTAGCTTTCATATTTGTCAAATTATCTCATGGGTTACAAATAGTACATAACTATTTCTGATAAGACTAAAAGCAGTTCAAAATAAGAGATTCCAGAAAGCCCAAAGGAACTCATCCTCTCCCCCTCCAGATAGAAGCCCAGAATATCCTGTCATCTGAGTGATAGTCAGACATGGAGGAAGACTCTGATGAGTGCTTTTGGTGGAGGCTGCTGGCCCCAGGGGATCCCAGGATCTTTAGGAATGCAGGTTAGAATTAACACAGGCCGGAGATCCTGCTCTAAGGTTAACATACCCAGGGGTGAGTGGAAGGGCATCCTGGAGCTACCCATATTTGTGTATCATAGCTAATAAATCAGGGTTTCCTCTGAAAAGGTAAGAACTCCAGAGGGAAGATGCTTGGAGACAACCCAATGGACAACTGCCTACGACAGGAACCCTAGTCTGCTCCATGCTGGTCCCCAAGGGTCCTAAAGGCATTTCTTGTAAATCAGAGGGGTATAAGACCTGGCAGCACAGATTGGTTTTACAGCAGAGCTAGAAACAGTCTGTTTTTTATGTCAGCAAAAAAAAAAGTGTCCAGAGAGGCAGAGAGTTTTGAGAGGCCAAGAAAGCAATTTTTCTTTCTATAAATCAGAACTAGAAAGCTCATTCTGACCAGGCCTTCTAGCTTCCTGAGTAGCCTGAGTCAGCCAGCCCCCAGCCCCATCAGAAGGACCTGGCCCAGTTGCCCACCACTTTCCTCTCCTTGCCTAGCCTCACTGCCTGACTCAAAACCTCCCCTCCTCCCTTTCCCCAACTCCAGCATCCCCAGGTCACTCTATTCAGGTCCAGGAATGGGAGGGAAGTTTTCTCCTGCAGATAGAATCCTACAATCACCAAATATTGGGGCTGGAAAAAAGCCTTAGATATTATCTAGTCTAACCTCCTCATTTTTACAGATGAGAAAACTGAGACCCAGACAGAATGTTATATAACTTACCCAAAGTCACACAGTGACAAAACCAGAACTGGAAGGAGGTTCATGGATGAAGCTGGAGGAGACCTCAGAGATATCTGGTCCACTCCTTCATTTTATAGACAAGAACATTGAGAGCCAGGGAAACAAAGTGATTATTCCAACGCAGGGGTGGGGAGCCTAGTCCGATGTCACATAGATAAGAAGCAGAAGCAGGACCTGAACTGAGCTCCTCGGACTCCTGAGCCAGGGCTCTTCACGCTAAGCTAGGTCCTGATGTCGAGAAACCATACTGCCTCTCATGCTGGTGACCTCTTTGAATGCTGAATACAAACTGGGGCTTTTGTGGTTGCTGCTGTTGAATCATTTCAGTTGTGTCTTTCTCTTCATGACTCTATTTGGGGTTTTCTTGGCAACATTACTAGAGTGGTCTGCCATTTCTTTCACCAGCTTATTTTAACAGATGAGAAAACTGAGGCAAACAAGGTTAAGTGACTTGCCCAGGGCCACACAGCTAGTAAGTGTCTGAAGACAGATTTGAACTCAGGAAGATGAGTCTTCCTGACTCTAGTCCCAGCACTCCATCTACTGCACCACCTAACAGCCTTCAAACTGGAGCTACTGAGGGATTTTGTGGAGTTTTTGCCATTTAAACAATATTCTCCAGGTCTGGAACCCATGGAATTGGAGTCAAAATTGAGAAGTGTAACAGGAGAGTCCTTCGCCTTCCTAAAAATCAGCTTCTGAGACTATCTCATAGATTCTTCTAGCTTCAGCTGACTGAGGGAGCACCTCACTGAAAGGAAGATGGGAAAAGAGGCATAAGAAAAGTTTCTTTTTTATTAAATTCCTGCATTTAAGTCTGAAAGGTTTCCCATGCCTTCAAAACATTTCACTTTCCTTTCCTGGCGATGGGGCATGATATAGTGAAATGAGCACTGGCTCTGAAATCAGAAGACACAGGTTCAAATTCCACCTCTGACACTAACTACATGACCTCAGGCAAGTCATTTAATCTTCTTAGATCTTAGTTTCCCCATAGATGAAACGAGGGATAGGACTAGTTGGCCTCTGTGATCTCTTCCAGTTATAGGTCTATGAATCTGTGATCTATACCCATTCATGTCAGCTCCACCTCTCCCCTCCTCCTCTGCATGCTGTCCTCCCCTTCTGTTGTGCCCTATGGAACTCCTGTTCTATTGGTAACAAAATAACTTGGATGGCAGACCTGTTTCTTTTGTTCTTTTCATCCTTCAAAATAAGAAAAAGTGTCTCCACCCAGAAGAGATCACATCACTGGTCACTCTGTCTAGCACCAAATGTACCATTGCTCATGACCTCTAATAGACTAGGCAAAGAGGGAGAGAAAGCAATCTTCCTGCTCCACACCAACACTTCCAGATTCTCCCTTTGCCTCTACTACTATCCAGCAATCTGTTCATGTTCATTCTATCCACATAGATCTCTCTCTCTCTCTCTCTCTCTCTCTCTCTCTCTCTCTCTCTCTGTGTATGTGTGTATACACACACACACACACACACGCATATATATAATATGTAGATGGGTGGGTATATATATGTATATATGTATACGTACATATATATATGTGTGTGTATACATATATACACACATCACATCCTTTCTACCAGCCCACAGGTCATTCTCTCTCCTTTCTCAAAGAGTTCACAACGTGATTCATAGTCTTCCTCTCCAACCTATTCCCTCTCTTATACTTGGGAGCTGTAATTGACAAGATGATGTCCCCTCAAATACCCTTGATTTCCAGTTCATTAACTTCAACTCCTATGATCTTGATCACCTCAATCACATTCAGAAATAGTCATACTCTTCATCTCATTATCACCTACAATGTTCCCCCTCCACTATCCATAACTGATCCATGACTAATATTCTATGTGACATAGCTACCTTGTTTAAGCCTTCCATTTCACTCCCCCCTCCCCAAAAAAAGAGAAAAAAACCTTTTCCCCATCCTTACTAAAACCTCCAGTCACTCCATTCCTCCCTACTTCCCTAGGCTATCACCCTTACTCCAGGCTCCCTTTGTTCCCTTCAAAATCTTTACCTCTTTCAGTTCAGTTTACCCCTATTCAGTCCATCTGTCCTCTAACCTTGGGTCCCTTGGTTCCTTATCCTGTCACCCTCATCAGTTTCTAAACTTCAGCTCTGGCCCACTCGCACAATTTTGTCTTTTTGAGGAGGAAAAGAAGAACTTCACATTTCACAGTTCAGAGAGTCTCAAAATTAAATGGCAAGAATGTGTGGTAAGGAATCTACAACCTTTTAGGTGCTTTCAAATGCTTGAAAGACAGCTCTCACATGGACCCCAAACCTTTTCTAAATAGGCTCAGTTCCTTCTGATTCACATATGTCATGTGTTCAAGATCTTTCATCATCCAGGTGCCTTCCTCTGGACATTTGTCAGTTTCTCAATATCCTTCTTTAAACAATGGTGCACAGAAATTAACACAGTGTTCAAAGTGATGTCTGATGAAGGCAGAGTACACTATTACCTCTTTGGAAGCTTTTCCCCTCTTAATGGAGCCCAAGATTACATTAGCTTTTTCTGGCTACCACATTATGCCACTGACTCATATTGAGCTTGTGGTCCACTAAAAAACCAGATCTTTTACAGAAAAACTAGCAGTTGTCTACACTTCCCGCATCTTAGACTTGTGAAGTTGATTTTTTTTGTTCCAAAGTATAAGACTTTGCAGTTAACCCTACTGAATTTCATCTTATTAGATTCGGCCAAGTGCTCTAGCTTGTCAAGGTCCTTTTGGATCCTAATTCTATCATCCACAAGTTCATGATCTCTCTCAGCTTTGTATTATCTACAATTTTAATGAACATGTCATATATGCCTTTAAGGCATAGATGCAAATGTTAAAAGCATATACAGGGTCAAGTGACAGGAAGAGAAAAAATAGATGAACATTTGGGAAATAGATCACAAGCCTGGTCCAGAGGTATGATATGTCAGTGATGGGGGCTTCAATGATCTAAGCATCTGCTGGAGCTCTCTCTGCCAAGAGCAGAGCACCTAATAGCTTTGTGGCTCGCCTTAGTGAAAATGTTATCCTTCAAAAGGAACAAGGGAAAATTCTGTTCTGGATTTGATTCTGAATTGATAATTAATTTATGAAATTATGAAATGGTTCTTTGGGTACTTGCTGGGAAAGACCACAATTGGCAGTGGGAAATGGGGCAGCAATCACACTTTAATAAAACAAAGAAAGCAGTGAAAATGGTACAGATGTAGGTGGTGGCGTGGGGACAGGGAATGGGGTGTGAAGGAAAGCAGTACAGGGATGAGAACGGAGAGGAGAGGCACAAAGAATCATTTACAAAACCATGGGTCAGGAGCGCTCCATAGAATTGACCCGATGGGGATGGAAAAGAGCTAAGGAGGTGGAAGTTTTACTTGTCATTTTTATAGGGTTAGGGTTTTTTTTTGTTTTGTTTTGTTTTTTAGCAAAACAGACTGACTCCTATCTGTGCCACTTTGGAGTTAGTTCATTAACATATTCAAATCATCTCAAAGTTATCAGTAAAACTTCAAAGTCATTATCTCAAAGTTATCAGCACCTTTTTGATGTTCTGCTGGTCTGGATTTGTGGAGCTCTGGATTTCGTTTTCAATTTACATATCATAGGACCAGAATCCTTAATAAGCAGCATGTAGATGGTTTCCCCTGACTGGGCACATATTACTAGGATGTGAATTTTAGGTTAATATATGATACGATTTGTAAAATATCGTATTACCTTTGATCTTCGGAATGTTTTGTACATGACTTCCACATTTGCCTTTGCAATCTTTTTCCTGCTAAAATTACTTACTGATTAGAAAGGCAGGGAAAAGCAGGGGACCAGAACAAGATACAATTTTAATATAGATTCTCACTAACAGAGACAAACTGGTTTCTGGAGTGGAAATTATAAGATCCCTGGAGGGAGGTAACCACTTTATCCTAGAATATGTCAAAGAAGAGAGGAAATCCAAGCACGATCTGACATGCACCCAAGATTGGGGAGAGGGGGCTGAGAGTCACACTGTACTCTGTTCTCGTCACACTTAACCTTGAATATTGTGTTCCTCTCTGTGCACCATAAGGACATGGAGAAACTGGCAAATGTCCAGAGGATGGCAACCAGGATGCTAAAGAGTCTTGAATTGAGTCCATGATATATGTGGATTGGTTGAAGGAATTGAGTTCACTTAGCCTGAAGCAAAAACAGGCTTTGGGATCATATGAAAACTATTTTCAAGTATTTGAAGAGCCTCATATGGAGAAGGGATTACTGTTGTTTTGTTCAGTTGGGTCCAAATCTGTGATCTTGGTAAAAATACTGGAATGGCTTACCACTTCCTTTTCTAGCACATTTTATAAATGAGGAAACTGAGGCAAATAGGGTTAAGTGATTTGTCATGGTTCACACAACTAGTGTCTGAGGCCAGATTTGAACTTTGAAAGATGAGTCTCCCTGACTCCAGGCCCAGCACTCTATCCCCTGACCCACTTAGGTAGGAAAAGGGATTAAACTTGTTCTATTTAGTCCCTTGCAGTAGAGTCAAAAGCAACTGTAGAAGATACAAAAAAGGCAAATCTAGGCATGGCATCAGCAAAAACTTCCTAACAATTCAAGCTGACAAAAATTGGAATGGATTTTCTAATGTGTTCTCCTCCACTGGAGGGCTTTCTGGAGCTTGGATGGCCACTCGTCAAGGACCTTAGAGTGGGGATTCCTTCCTTGTATGCTTGGACTAGAGAACTACTGGGGTCTCTTACAACACTCAGATTCTATGATTCAGTGACTCTGTGATACTGAATGAATGAGAGAGAGAGAGAGAGAGAGAGAGAGAGAGAGAGAGAGAGAGAGAAGGAAGGGAAATGAGGATAGTCTGTCATGACCTTGTTCTTCTTTGTAATTACAGCTTCCCTTTCTAGAAGTTTACCAATCATCTCTTTAATTTTCTGTTCTAGAATTTTTCCAGGAAATACATTCAAGCTCCGTAGATGACTATCTCTTTCCCCTTTTGTCAATAAGGACATTTGCCTTCTTCAATCTTGTGGTACCTCTCCTGTTTCTCATGATCGTTGGACATTATTGATAATGTCTCAGTTCACACCTGCCAACTGTTATTGTTGTTAGTTTTCTTTTGTTTTTTCAAGATCAGAGGATGTAGTTCATCTGGAGCAGGTAACTTGAATTCGTCAAGAGCAAATAAGTACCTCGCATTATGTCAGTACTAATCTTGGGTATCAATTCCCATTTATCATTTTTGCTCTGACATTGCCAGTGCAAAGTCATTCTCCTTGGAAGAGAAAACAGAAGCAAGATAAAAAACGGAGCATCTCCACCTTATCCTTTTTTTTTTTTGCCAGTTATCACTGTTTCATCTACACCAAAGGTCTGATGCTTTCTTAGATCTTCATTTTTCTCCCACTATAACTAAAACTTTTTATTGTCCTTAGCTTCTCTAAAGAAGGAAAATAGAATGTACCATGATGAGTTCCTGGGTGCCTCATATGGGGTACTCTCACCAATCAGGACTGAAGTGTCCTAACACAGGAGATGCAAAGCCTGGTCTCTGCCAGAGAGTGAAAGGAAGTCTTGCCAGTTACTTTCTCCTTTATCCTCTTGAGTCTTCCTCTTCAATTTCTACTCTCTAATCCTTTTTGATCCTCATTCATCCTGGTTAATCCTTTTATATCCTCCTTAACTGTCCTTTGATACTGCTTCTCTTTCAATTCAAAAGTAGGATCTGGGCCACTATCTGTGCCAAGAGACTGTTTTTCAAATTTTCCTTGAATTCTTCCAAATTTCATCACACTTTTCCCCAAAGTCAACATCTGACCCACTTTCATAGTCCAAAACCCTCCAATTCACCTAATTTCCTTTTCATTCTTAGTTCTCATTCTCTCCTCTTCCTCTCTTTGTCTCACAACTTTCTCCGAAGAAACCAAAAGTAGAATTCCTTCATCATTTCTTTCAAGACTTCTCTTCTCAAACCATCAACTCTACTGCTTTCCCTACTACCTCTGGCCAAATGCCAAGCAAAAGATCTCACTAATTACTTCAATGAAAAAAAAGAAGTCATCCACCCAAAGTTCTATTTTCTCCTCAACTCTACATTCCAAATCCTGTCAGCATCCTCCCCCACTCAGTCCCCCTTTGCTTCAGTCCTAGAAGAGGTGGTCTTTTTCCTTTGAAAAGGAAAAAGTTTCCTCTTGTTTCCTCCAGGAGTTTTCACCTTGTGTAGTAGGAGCAATATTCTAACCCTTCCCCTCCCCCATGCAAGTTAGGCTGGTTTTCCTCTAAAAGGTGAGACATCCTGGAGACTGGCTCAGATTGACTTCTTCACTGCCAGAATAAAAAGCAGCCAGGAGGAAGTCCAGGGAGGCTCTGATGCCTGACTGGTGGACCATGATGGGCTAACCAAGCAAATAAGCTTTTCTCAGATGAATCAAATTAAGGAGTCCTCAATGCCTACCCTTCTGTCAGGGCTAAGCGAATTCCTTTGTTGTTGACTGTTGAATGACTTATGGGTTTTTATATTGTTCCAATATCAAAACAAAGTACCAGGGAACAAACCTGTCAGGCCCAGCCCAGAATACCTTGGACCATCCTCTCTCACTAATTTTCAATCCCTCTTTATCCACTGGTTCCTTTCCTACAAGTCCAGATTTCCATCATCCTAAAAAAATACTTTCACTGGAGCCTACCCTCCCCTTATGGTACCATCCCATATTCCCCTCCTTTATTCAGCCAAACTCCAAGGAAACAGCTATTCACATTCAGTCCTTCCAATCCAATCCAGGAAGATTTGGGTTCAGATCCGCCCCAGTTATTTACTAGCTTTGCAACCCTGGGCAAATCACTTCATGTCTCTGTGATGCAGTATCCACTTTGACCCCTATAAAATGAGAACATTGGACAGATGACCCTCTAAGACCCCCTCTATCCCTAAATCTATGATCCTATGTTCTCTTTAAATTTGACTTCAGAGACTTGGGGGAGAGAGAGACCAGCAAAGACCATCCATTTTGCAAGCCACACAAGAGGAGGAAGTGCATCAGACAGGGTTGAATCTGATTTTGGAATATCTGTTTTCTCATCCCCTTCCTCTGGGACTTGAGTGGGCACCGCTATAGGACACTAGTAGCTGGAAATGATGGGCATAAGTAAGGTAAATTTTAGTGTGTAAGTAAGGTGGATTTTATAATGTGTGTAAAGTGGATTTTTGTTATTATTTCTTAAAGTTCATTTTCCCAGGATCCATAGCCATAACAATCTCTTGTTCCTAGGTATTAGATATGAGTTCCCACAGTTAGGGTTCAAAACATCTCCACCACGCTTACATAGTATTATAGAATGATAAATAATATAAACATCCACTGTGACTGTGCAGTGAGATACAGGGATGGGGTGATGAAAACTTGTGAGGTTATTGCTGGCAATATGCCTTTTTTGTCTGTTGCCCCTATAAAGCAGGTGGGCATTGGTCAGTGAATGGGGAACCTTGAAGGGAAGCTTAGCACAAATTCTGTGTATGCCTCAACTGGCCCCCATTGAGGCTTGAGGGGATTTAGGGGATACACAAGTTGTGCCTGTCTCAACTAACCCCACTGAGACATAAAGGTAGCTACCCCCCTTTCTTGATGGCCCCTGTGAGAAGGGTGATTAGGGAATGCTGTAGGAGTTTGCCCTCCCATTATCAGCTTCCAAGAAAACCAGACTGGAATAAAGATTATTAACCCCTTCTTAGTCTTTCCTGTCTGACCAGATCAAGAATGAACCTGTGCTAGCACCCTCCTGTGTGCTGCATTTATTTGTCTTACAATGGGTCATTTGCTATAGGCCCCACCCAGCTTCCTGTATTAATTATAGAAGGAAGAAACAGAAGAGAAAGAGGTCTGACCCTTCTGGCTACTAACTCAATATGGTCAGTTGTTTACTTCCCAATCTGTCCTTGATTATAAACAAAAATTCTGTGGCTGCAGACACTCTTGCTGTGTGGTTAATGTCAGAATGAATACAAATTTGGGAAGAAATTCCTTTTTTTAAATATATTTTTAATGTTTTTTATTTATTTTTTTAAAAATTAACTTTTGTTTATTTTTAGTTTAAATCATTCATTTCCACAAGATCATGAGTTGCAAATTTTCTCCCCGTCTTTCCCCTATCCACCACCCCAAAACAGCAATCCCACTGTATACTCCCTTCTCCAATCTCCTCTCTCGTATATCTTCCCCCATCACCCCTCTGACTTTCCAGTAGGGCAAGATGGATCTCCCTATCCCAGCAGTAGACATATATTCACACACATATATATTTTTTAAACATTTGATTTTTAGAACTTTAAATTCTAGATTCTTTCCCTTCCTCCCTCTTCACCCACCCCCACTGGAAAGACAAGCAATTCAATACAGGCCATATATGTGCAGTTACACAAAACATCTCCACAATGGACATATTGTGACAGACTGACTATATTTCCCCCATCCTATCCTGCCCCCCAATTGTTCTACTCTCTACTTTGTCCCTGTCTCTTTACAAAAGTGTGTGCTTCTAACAACCATAACCCCCCAACCTGCCCTCCCCTCCATCATCCCCGCTCTCATCCCCTTCCCCCCTACTCTCCTATAGGACAAGATACCCAATTTAGAATGTATGTCATTCCCTCCCTAAGCCAAATTCAATGAGAGTAAGGTTGACCCATTCCCTTTTGCCTTCCTGTTCTTCCCCTCCATTGTAACAGTTATCCCTTGCCTCTTCTATATGAGATGATTAGCCCCATTCTGTCTCTCCCTGTCTCCTCTCATTCTATTCCTCTCCTACCTCTCAATTTCACCTGTTAAAATATAATCCCTTCCTATTCAATTGATACTGTGCCCTCTGTCTATGTACACATATGTACACACACTCACATATGTATTTATGTGCATATATACCCTCCTATATAGACATGTGTATGTATACATAAACATACATTTATATTTCCTTCAACCATCATCATACTGAGAAAAGTTTCATAAGTTACAATTATCATTTTTCCATGTAGGCATGTAAATAGTTCAACTTTGATAAGTTCCTTATGATTTCTTTTCCATGTTTATTTTCTCATGCTTCTTGTATTTGAATGTCAAATTTTCTATTCAGTTCTGGTTTTTTCATCAA
>CM053581.1:185009532-185022959 GCA_028627135.1 Pseudochirops cupreus | reverse complement strand
TATATAAATATGTACAAAGGACATCCAGATTGTGCAGTAGATAGAGCACTGGGCTTGGAATTAGGAAGACTCATCTTTTTAAGTTAAAATCTAGTCTCAGACACTTAGTAGCTTTGTGACCCTGGGCAAGTCACTTAACCCTGTTTGCTGCAGTTTCTCATCTATAACTTGAGCTAGAGAAGGAAATGGCAAACCATTCTGGTATCTTTGTCACAAAAACCCTAAAATGGGGTTACAAACAGTCAGATATGACTGAAAAACAACTCAACAACAACATACACACATATTGTTCAGTCATGTCTACTCTATACAGTTCCTTAAACTTTGTCCATGGAGTTTTCTTGATAAAGATACCAGAATAGTTTGTCATTTCCTTCTCCAGCATGTCTCCATTTGACAGATGAGGAACTGAGGCAAATAGGGGTTAAGTGACTTGCCCATGGTCACACAGCTAGTAAGTATCTGAGACTGAATTTGAACTTAGATTTTCCTGACTCCAGGCCTGGCACTCTATCCACTGTGCCACCTAGCTGCTTCATACACACACACACACACACACACACACACACACACACACACACACACACACATATACATATGCACACACACACACATATATACACATATATATGCACACACATATATACACATATATGTATGTATGTATACTACTCACTATATAATATATATTTATATATAATATAAATAAAACACCTATTTTGTGTAGCACATTTTACAAAGATATGTATATATAGGATATTACTCACAATATAAATATATATATAAAATATATAGTATGTACTCAATAAAATATATACACTATATATTATATATGCCCACTATATAATATACTTCTATATAATATAAATATCTACTTCTGTTCAGAGCACTTTTCCATATAGATATACACGGGCATAGACATACACATACATAGTGAGTTTTTGGTTGCACAGTGGATAGAGTGCTAGGCCTGGAATCGAGAAGACTTGAGTTCAAATGTGGCCACACTTACTATCTGTGTGACCCTTGGCAAGTTACTTTATTCCTGTTTGCCTCCGTTTCCTCATCTGTAAAATTAGAACAATAATTGCTTCTATGTCACAGGGTTGTTGTAAGGATCAAATGAGATAATTTGTTCAAAGCCCAGTGCTTGACCCATAGTATGTGCCGTATGAACGTTAGTTATATATAAGATTAACAGGAATCTGGCACATGTGCAGACCCCATAAGGTGATGAGCTTCCTCACAAGGAGAAGCTAGGCAGCCTGCTTTCAGGAAAATCATGATGACATCTAAGCTAAGTGTCTTAGTGAAGCTGAAATGTGTGTACAGATTCTATAACTGGTTCTGGTCAGCTAACCATGTTTCAAAGAGGAGGCTCTTTGGCTGTGGAGGCAAAAAGGCCTGTAAACCTTAGCTACTTCCTCTTTGCTTCACTTGCTTCTGGGGGAATATTGGTAATTTCTTTACTCATGGTGTGCAATGAGAGACTTCATGGGAAGAGGCATTGAGGCCTTGTGACCTCTACGAAATCAGTCTTGGTCCTTATCCTCTAAATTTGTTCTTTTCCAATCTGTTGTTGTTTGTCCTTCACTCTTGAAGAAGACCAATGACATCACGAGGGTGATGTCAAAATGTATGTGAAAGATGTCTTTAAATCACTAATAATGAGCAAATTGGCAAAGATAATTAATGATGGAAAGTAGTTGTTGGAGAGACTGCCAGAAGCCAAGCATACCAATGCACTGTTGGTAGAGCTACAAACCTTTTCTGTAAAACAATTTGTCATTATCCAATAAAAGTCACTAAACTATATTCTTTAATCCAGCAATTCTATTACTGGGTATAATTCTTCAAAGGGATCAAAGACAGAAAGGCCCCCTGTATGCCAAAATATTCATAACAATGCTTTCTGTAGTAGCAAAAATCTGGAAACAAAGTGGATGCCTGTCAATTAGAAAATGGCCAAAAAAGCAGTGACATATGAATATCATAGAATATTACTGTACCATAAGAAACAACAAACATGAAAAATTCATGGAAACCTAGGAAGAGTTAGAGCAACCGATGCAGAGTGAAGTAAGCAGAACCAGTAGAACAATACATTCAACAATGTCAATGAGTCAGTGATGTTCTATAGAAAACACAAATAATATTAAGAAGAAGGATTCTGAGTAATTGCAATGGACAGTCTTGATTCTAGGAAACAATTGATGAACTCATCTCTCTCTTTTTGATAGAGAGGTCAGTGACTATGGGTACAGAAGATTGCATGCACATCCAGATGGCTTTGCTTAATTGCTTTTCTTAGTACCAAAGAAGGTCTAATGAGGAAGGAGAGTATATCCAGAAATGACTACGATAGATAAGCAAATGTATCCGTAATTCTTGTTTTTAAAATTTCTTGGTCTAGAGTACACTAAGGGAAAAGAGAGATGTCCCGATTTACTAGACTTATCTGGTAGCAGCCAAACATAGAGACAAAAAAAGGCAGCAAGTCACATCTTTGGAGTACAAATAAAGCACACAAGAGGAAATGGACCAAAAATCTCCAGACAGGAAATCAGCCTGGAAACTCTTTTTCCATTCATTACCTTACCCCACCAAGAAATTTGTCTCCCACCTACAGACTACAGGGCTAGAATTACACTGCCAAGGATACGTCTTTGGGTGAAGGTTTTGTGTTTAGAGGATCCTGTCAAAATGTGCACATGATGCCTAGGAAGAGGTGGCCCTAGGAATCAGAAGATTTAGGATCAAGTCTGTGGTCTGCCATTACTATATAATAATAGGTAGCATTTAACAACAACTTAAGTTTTATTAAGATCTTTCTTTGCTGTTATTATTACATGTAATTGAGGAAAAATAAAATACTAAATAAAAAAGAAAACAAAAAAGATCTTTTAAAAATACATTTATTCATTATTTTCCCCAATTACATATAAAAACATTTTTAACATTCATTTTTTAAAATTTTGAGTTCCAAATTCTTTCCTTCCCTTCCCTCCCTCTTCATTGAGAAAGCAAGCAATTTGATATATGCTACACATGTGCAATCATGCAAAATATATTTCCATACTAGTCATGTTGTGAAAGAAAATATTTAAGATCTTTACAAATATCTCATTTTACCCTCACAACACCTCTATGATATTGATGCTATTATAGTCCCCATTTTACAGATGAAGAAACTGAGGCACAGAAAAATTAAATTACTTGCCCAGCGTGACACAGCTAGAAACTGAGGAAGAATTTGAATTCAGGTCTTCCAGATTCCAAGTCCTGTGTTCTATCCACTGTGCCACCTAGCTGCTCTCTTGGAGCCTGTCCTATATCCCTTGGGACTTGAGAGGAATATTAAATGAGATTTGGTACTCAGAAGTGTTTTGAAAACTGTTTTTAGAAAGTTAACACTTTGACACCCTCTAACAAGTGAACCCAGATCAGTTTATCAGATTAGCTAGGTGTGACCTAACAGAAAACCTGATTTGGGTGGCTGAGAAATCCAGTGCTTTCAAGTGTGGAGAAGGGTGTAATGTTCTGCCTAGAAGGGGTCTTACAGAACACGCCCTTGAGTAGTCAGGGAAAGCTTAATTCCCAGTACCTTAGGGCAGGGAGGACAGAGAGGGAGGTAGAGGGGTCCCAGAAAGGGAAGGAGGTGGTAGAAAGCTAAAAATAATTCTGGCCTACTTCACAGCTCTGCTCAGTTGGGGCCCTACTAAAGGTCCAAGACCCAGCAGCTGCACCATGGAGGAATGGGGGGTGGGGAAAGAGAGGGGAAGGCAGAGCACAGCCAAACTATGAGAAGCCTAACAGGGCTGGAAGGGACCTGATTTCTCTGTGTCCATTTTTTAACTTAGCAATGGATATTATTAGAGCAGTCCAAGCCTGTTCTGGAGGACAGATTCATGACCTAGAGAGAGGCTGACCTCTCCCACTGAGGAGCCTGGACTCTAGGCTCAGGTGAATCAGTTCAGTCCTGAGGAATGTTGACCCCCAAAGAGAGGAGATCAGGCTTTTCTCAAACTCCCTGGCCCAGTATATTCACATCTTGGAAGAGGATGCCAGGGGAAATCTCTAACAAAGCTTAGGGAAGGCTAGAGTCTAGGATTTCCCTAAGAGGGATTAATAGGATTCTTTCTGGAAAAGTATCCAATATTCAAAATGGATTAGGTATACGATAAGACTCTCCTTGAAAGATACTTCATTGCTCTGAGCCTCAGTTTCTTCATCTCTAAAATGGGGATAATAATTGTACAACTTGCCTCACAGGGTCGTGCTAAAGAACGTTGCTGTAGCAGTATGAGCTATGAGTGGGGGTGGGCAGACAGAGTAATAATAGTAGGAGAAGAGTGGATAGACAGTCCTTGGAGCCACAAAGGCTCTGGCCTTTGACCTGGGCTAGTCCCTAACCCGGCAGTGTCCCAGGCAACTCAGACTATAAATTGCAGAGCAGGTGCCAATCTGTATTAATAGAAGCTCCCTACAATGATAAATCTCAAGTGTGTTAGGAGACACATCTCCCAGAGTCTCAGGCCATTTGGATTGGGCTAGCTGTTTCCCTTAAAAGGTGTTGAAACTGTCCTTGGGGTTTAATTGGCTTAAGGGACTAAGATTCAGGCCACTGGCAAAGCTTCCTCATCACCTCAGTAGGAAAATAGCCAGAACTTTTGGGGAGAGGGGAGGAAGAAGGGGAAAGAGAGGAGGAAACAGGGAAGGGAAGAATTATTTATTAAGTACCTACTAAGTACCAGGTGCTGTGCTAAGTGCTTTACAAATACCCCATCTGATCCTCACAAAAAACCCTGGGAGGTAGATGCCACTATGATCCCCATAATATTTGAGGAAACTGAGGCAGACAGCAATTAATTGGCTTGTTTAGGGTCACAGAATCAGGAAGTATCTGAGGCTGAATTTGAACTCAGGTCTTCCTGACTCTAGGCCTAGCACTTTATCCACTGCTTTACCTAGCTTCCTCCTAAGGCATGAGGGGCTCTAACTGTTCTCCCAGTCTTGATCAGGGGATAAATAACCAAGGGAAAACCAGAAAGAGGGAAGGTATACTCAACTAAATCAATGCTGTATCCTCAATCAATGGCTGGGTAAGCCTCCTTTTGTTAAATGTTAGATGAAGTGCCTCATTTCACTCCAATGTCAACTTCGGGCCAGCCCAGTCTGAGGCAGGCCCGGCCTACTACATTTGGCAGCAGTGGTGCAGAAATGGAAAAGAATGACCTCACTGAAGGAGACGGCAGCAGGATGTGCCATGCAGAGGCCTTCGTGATTCCAGTGGCTCTTCTGATGTTGACCACTTACTGTGGGACATTTCCAATGCATGGACACTCACTTTGTTTCTACTCTTTGTAACTGTTTTTGTTGTTCAGTCATTTCAGACTCTTCACAACCCCATTTGAGGTTTTCTAGAGTGGTTTATCATTTCCTTCTCCAGCTCATTTTACATATGAGGAAACTGAGGCAAACAGGGTTAAGTGACTTGCCCAAGGTCACACAGCCAGTTAGTGTCTGAGGCCAGATTTATATTCAGGTCTTCCTGACTCCGGGCCATGTTCCATCCACTGTGTCACCTAATTGCTAGTCTTTACTAATACAAAAAAAAGTGCATCTGTGAATTTTGGGGTATATTTCAACAGAAATTGTAACTACGGATTTCCTCACCAAGAACAAAGATCACCTTCCATGCAAGGCTGCAACATAAAGGGAACCCTCAGTTAGAGTCCATGAGGAAGGCATACATCTCCCCATAGAGAGGAACAGAGGGTCCATGGGACCACTGCTAGAGAGGGAGCACTCTTTCCTGCTAAGAAATTTCTATATTTAGTTGTTTCCCACCCTGACAATTTGACCTAAAGTCAATTCTTTCTTCACACTTGTCAAGAAGTCAGATTACCAAGAGGTTGGGATGGAAGTGTAGTGGGTTGGGTTGTAAAACAGTAAGTCTTACAGAAAATGGATAGATGCTTTAGGGGAGGGGCCCCAAAGAGGACTTAAAGCCAACCTCTTCTTCTTCCCAGAACCTTCAAAATACACAAGAACTGGAAAGAACATTAGAGGTCACCTAGTCCAATGCTTTTAATTTTACAGAGAAATAAACTTGGACTCCAGAGAGAAATATCATTATTTTGGTGATGTTTACTGTACATTGCCAGGTTGTTTTCAAAAAATAATCTATAAATTTGCAATTAAGCAGAGTCAGGGGAAGCTCATGTCTCACAGACGATTAGGGCTGGAAGGTACCTTAGAGAACAGCTTGTATGATGTCCTCATTTCACAAAGGAGAAAAGAAAGAGAGATCTTAGGTGAGTGCCACATCAGGGCCTAGAATTCTCAGTCCATGTTCTTTTGGAGGTCACGCAAGGTTTGGTTTTTATCTTTGTATCTCCAGCACCAAATATGGTGCTTGGTATGTAGGAAGTCATTAATAACTGCTGATTGAATTAAATTTAGGGGCAGATTTGTGATTTCACCTAGAATCCTCCTTTGTTGTTCTGCTGTGTATGGAAACGCTCTCCCTTCTTGGTGTCTAAGTTAAGAATATTTTTAAATTTAAATTAAATATTTTTTTTAATTAAATTTCAGCTGGATTGTTGAAATCTGGTTTCCTCTCAGGCACATATGGAGGCACTGGCCCTTCCAGAGCAGCCTATTTTTTTTTTATTTTTGGAGGGCAATTGGGGTTAAGTGACTTGTCCAAGGTCACACAGCTAGTAAGTGGTGTCTGAGGTCAGATTTGAGCTCAGGTCCTCCTGACTTCAGGGCCAGTTCACTATGCGCCACCTAGCCGCCCAAGAGAAGCCTATTCTTACAACTAAGGAAAAGACAAATCGATATGCATTTATTAAGTGCCTATTGTGTGCCAGACACTGTATTAAGCACTGGAGATACAAAGAAAGACAAAAAATAGTCCTTGTTCTCAAGAAGTTCACATTTTAATGGGGTAGACAACATGCAAACAACTGTGTACAAATAAGATATCTACAGAATAAATTAGGGGTAGTTCTCAGAAGAAAGATATTAAGATTAAGGAGAACCTGGAGAGGCTTCTTGCAGAAGAAAGGCAGGGGGAGGAGATGGTGATGGAGATAGAGAGGTACAGGCATGGGAGATAGCCCAAGAAAATGAGGGGCGTCTCATATGCAAGGAAGTCAGTGTCTGAATCTCAGAGCATGTGGAGAAGAATAAAATGTAAGAAGACTGGAAAGGTAGGAAGGGACCAGGTTATAAAGGGCTTTGAACAGGATTTTACATTTGATCCTGGAGGTAATTGAGAGACAATGGAGATCACTGAGTGGGGGCCATAATGTGGTCACAGACTGTAATGGGGAGAGACTTGAAACAGTAGACCAATCGGTTCACTATTGCAACTGTACTGCTTAGTGTAACATTGGAAAAGGAGTATGACAAGGCTGTATATTGTCCCCTTATTTATTTAAGTTATATGCAGAGCACATCATGTGAAATGCCAGGCTGGATGAATCAAAAGCCAGAATTAAGGTTGCCAAGAGAAATATCAACAATCTCAGATATGCAGACACTAGCACTCTGATGGCAGAAAGGGAAGACGAATTAAAGAAGCCTCTTGATGAGGGTATAAAAAACTGACCTGAAGCTTAACATCAAAAAAATCTTGGCAACTGGCCCCATTACTTCCTGGCAAACAGAGGGAGAAGAGATGGAAGTAGCGTCAGATTTCATATTCTCAGGCTCAAAGATCACTGCAGACAGCAACTGCAGCCATGAAATTAAAAGACACTTGCTCCTTGGAAGGAAAGCTAGGGCAAATTTGGACAGCATACTAAAAAAGCAGAGACATCACCTTGCTGACAAAGGTCCACGTAGGCAAAGCTACAGTTTTTCCAGTAGCAGTGTATGGCTGTGGGAGTCAGGCTAAATAAAGCTGAGCACTGCAGAACTGACACTTTGAATTGTGGTGCTGGAGAAGTCTTCTGAGAGTCCCTTAGATAGCAAAGAGATCAAATCAGTCAATACTTAAAGAAATTAATTCAGGCTATTCACTGGAAGGTCAAAACTGAAACTGAAGTTTAAATACTCTGGCCACATAGTGAAAAGATGGGACTTACTGGAAAAGATGTTGGAAAAGGTTGAAGGCAAAAGAAGGGGATGGAAGAGAATGAGATGTATAGATAGTGTCATGGAAACAATATACATGAACTTGGACAGACTTTGAGAGATAGTGAACGATAGAAGGGCCTGGTATGCAATGATTCGTGGGATCATGAAGAGTCAGACACAAATGAATGACTGACCAACTGAACAACAATACTGCTTGATGTGATGAGGGCCTGTACCACAATGGTGCCACTGGAGTGAAAGAGGTGGGTACAAGAGATGCCAAGATAAAAACAACCGAGGTCTTGGCAACTGAATGGGTATAGAGGGTGAGAGAGAATGAAGAATCAAGGATGACACTTGGGTTTTGAGTCTAAGTGACTAAAACAAAAATGGTGCCCTTGACAGTAATAGGGAAGTTAGAAAGGGAAGAGAATTTGGGGGGGAAAGACAATGAGCTCAGATTTAGACATGTTAAACTTAAGATGTGTACTTAACATCCACTTTGAGATGTCCAGTAGGCAGCTGGATAGGTGTCTGGAGTTAAGGAGAGAGGGTCAATAAATATGTCTGAGAATCATCAGCATGAGATAATAATTAAATCCATGGGAGCTGATACAATCACCAAGCAAAATGGCACAGTGGGAGAAGAGAAGGGGACATTGGACACCCATAGTTAACAAGATGAATGATGATCCAGCAATGGGGAGAGAGAAAGGACAGTCAGGTAGTTGGAGATCCAAAAGAGAGCAGTATAATGAAAATCTAAAGAGCATATCAAGGAGAAGAGGGTGATGGCGTCAAAGTCTTCAGAAAAGTCATGAAGGATGAGGACTGAGAAAAAGCCATTAAATGGCACATAGTAGTTTGATAAATGTTGATTGATTATAGAGAGTAGTTTTTGTAGTTTGAATGATGAAATCAGATATCAGAATGAAAGAAGAAAAGGTATAGCAGGTGATAGTAACAGTTTCAG
This sequence comes from Pseudochirops cupreus, assembly GCA_028627135.1. Classification (NCBI taxonomy): domain Eukaryota; kingdom Metazoa; phylum Chordata; class Mammalia; order Diprotodontia; family Pseudocheiridae; genus Pseudochirops; species Pseudochirops cupreus. The sequence continues at coordinate 185,013,895 of CM053581.1, read as the reverse complement.
CAAAGGCATGGTGGTAGGAAAGTCAATAGACCAATTTGGATGAGATATGAGATTCAGAAGACACAACAGATATTTGTGGATGTACATAAGGGGTGATAGATTAGACTGGAAAGATAAATTGGACTCAGACTGGAGCAAGTCTTGAAGGTAAGCTAAGGACTTCAGAAAGGCCAGCCTTTCTCCTAGAAACAATGAAAAGTTAATGAAGATTTTCACTGTGTTGGGGGTGGGGTGATGGGTGTTGAGAAGAGGGGAAGTGACATGTACAAAGTGATGATTCGGAAAAATGACCCTGGCAATGGTGTACAGGATGAGTTGTCAGGACGTAGGAGAAGATTAGAGACTAGGGAACCATTATTAGCATGTTTCACCTTCTGCAGAATGTTAACAAGAAAGAAATTCCCACTTCCCTGAGGTGGTAGAGAGAGTGACTTCCCTTTAGGCTAGGGCTGTAGTTCCAAAACAAAAGGAGAAAGAGTTATTCCCCCAGTCTAAGCAAGGCCATGGAGGGTGTAGGGGAGCAAATGTAAATGGAAGAGATGGGGGGAAGGAGGGAAGCAACTTTGGAATGGGATGGAAAATCTCCAGCTCCCTTCTAATCTCTTGTCTAGCCCAGCTGCCTTCAACTGACAAATCAGATTAACCAGCAGCTGTTCCCTGGGTCTGGGGACAGAGATGGGGACAGAGTGGGGGAGGAGCCAAGTAGGATTGAATGATATATTTAGGAAGGCTGTCACTGGACTATGGCTGGGCCAGATTGTCCAACTACTGCTCTAACCTATGGGGAGGGGTCTCAAACACTCTTAGTATACATGAGCTAGAGGCAACCTTAGAGATCATCTGATTCAATTCCTTCATTTTATGGATGAGCAAACTTAACCCTCACAGACATAAATAAACTAGGGCTCATTCAACATAAATCACAGATTAGGGACAAAAAGAGGAGCCATATCACCAGTGGAGAGTGGCAAGGAGTTTGTGTGGGGCCCCACTCCTCCCAGTACTAAAGATGGGGGGAGAGGGGAAAAAGCATAGGGCTAACTCTCTCTAAAGGCAGGTCTAAGAAGTATAATTGGGAACTGCCTTAAAATGTCCCACACCACCAACCTACCCCAATGTAAAATTCCCATCATTACTGAAGTGGTTCCCACCTTGTAGCCCTGGGGCATGGAATAGTCAGCTGGGGGAAAGAATTCATATATCCACCAAAAGATGTCATTTTGGTCTTTAACGCCAAGAAAATAGTCAACATGACTCAGTATAATCTACCAGTCAATCTACAAGAATTTATTTATAATAAATAAGCAAACACCCTCAGTAAAATGAATAGATCATTCTATTATCTTTTTTGGGTAGATGCTGTTGCAAATATCATAGTTCTAAAACCAGAAGGGTCTTTAGAGATCATTTGGTCCAACCTCTTCATTTTACAGACTTTGAAGCTAAAAGAGTTTAAGTGATGTGGTCAAGGTCACATAGCAAGTGGCAGAGGCAGAATGCAAATTTGTTTATTGATTCATAGTCACATTTTTGACAGTAAACTAGAATTCATGAATTGCCTGTTATGTGCCAGCACTGTGCTAATCACTGAGAATGCAAAGAGAAAAAACAAAAATGGTCCCTGATCTCAAGGAACTCAAGTCTAATGGGGGCAACAATGGGCAAACAGCAGTGTACAAACAAGATATATACAGGATAAATTGGAGGTAGTCTTAGAGAGAAGGAACTAAGATTAAGGAAGATCATGGAAGTCTTCTTGTAGAAGGTGGGGCTTGAAGGGAGCAAGGGAAGCCAGAAAGTAGAAATGAGGAGGGAGAGGGAGAGGCATGGGGGACTGTAATAGTAACGAAATTTGAAGATCCCTTTGTATTGCCAAGCTGACAGGTACTTAGTGCCTAGTTTCAAATTAAGCCTCTGTATAGAAACAGGAGGTATAAACCCCTGTTGCTGATGTAACAGGAAGGGGCTGAACAGAGAAGAGCAATACTGTATATAGGGAAAAAAATCCCAGCTGGGAAAGTCAGAATTCCCTGGGAATTTGTGGTGGCAGAGCTTCTTCTGAGGGCCAGCTAGAGCTGCTGAGGAGCTGCTAAGTCGAGGGCCAGCCGGAGCTGCTGAGAATTTCCAAGGATCAGCCAGAGATGCAGAAGACTGAGGAAGCATGACTGTGGTGCCAGTATTTTGTCTGTTTGTGGCTTTGTTAAGCCTTGACTTCCCAGGAACAGAGACTGTGAAGGATTTAAGGTGGATTGGACTCTGTGAGCTTCAGTGTGGAACAGGAACAGCACGGAGAGTTGGACAAGGAACTGGGAGCTGTCTACCTTTGAACCCAGGTGACAGTTTGGTTACTCCAGGTAGGAGCTGGGACCATGGAAGGGGATCCAGGGAATTTGAGAGCCTACCCTGAGTCAAGGTGAAAGAAGAGTTTACTTGGATACTATGTACTGACTGAGAAGATTGTGATTTATTTGTGACCAAGGGGTGGATGGCCTGTGTATTTTCTGATGATTGAATAGTGAATGATGACTGAATAGTGACTGATTTGTACCAGTGTGCCCCATGAGTGAAGAACTTCCTATATAAGGAAGAGCACAAGCTGAACAGACAGAATTTCCTGGGGTAAGAATCGTGTAGGCAGAGCAGCTGCTTCCAGGGCAGGGGGGAGGGCGGGGAGGGAGGAAGAGAGAAAGAAGGGGAGAAAGAGAGGGAGAGAGAAAGAGAGAGAGAGGGAGAGAGAGAGAGAGAACTTCTGGGAGCAAGTATTTGGGGGCTGGGCCACTACTGCTGGAGAGAGAGAAGAGAACTAAGAACTGAACTGAGAACTGAGAAGAGAAATGAGAACTCAGAACTGACACAACTGACACAGAACTCAGACTTATGGTGGCAAAACTCAAACTTGTGGTGGCAAGACTTCCAAGAGCCAGTTGGAGCTTCCAAAGACTGAGGAAGCATGACTGTGGTGCCAGTATTTTGTACAAATGTTGTTGTGGCTTTGTTAATGTGTACAGATGTTATTGTGGCTTCATTAAGCCTGGTCTTCAGGATTTGAGATGGACTGGACACTGTGAGCTCCAGTGTGGACCAGGAACTGTACAGAGAGATGGACAAGGAACTGGGAGCTGTCTGCCTTTGAACCCAGGTGACAGTTTGGTGGATTCAGGTAGGAGCTACCTGACTCGAGTAAAGATGAAAAGACCTCCGTGGATAATGAGTAGTGACTGATGAAATTGTCTGAGTAGTGACTGATGAAATAGGGTACTGAGTAGTGACTGACGAAATTGTAATTTACTTGTAACCGAGGGGTGGATGGCTTTTGTACTTTCCACTACCCCTTAAGAGGGTACTGAGTAGTGACTGATGGAACTGGAATTTTATTGCACCCCATGGGTAGAGAACTTTGACTTTTGTCAAATAATAATCCAAGAATAAGGTGATAAGGGCCTGCATCAGGGTGGTGACAATGTCAGAGGAGAAAACAAGGCACAGATGAGAGATGTTGTGAAGCAACAGGATTTAACTAATTGGATGTGGGGCAGTGAAAGGGAAGAGTCTAGAATGACACCTAGACTATGGACCCTAGTGACCGGGAGGATAGTGGTATCCACAACAGTAACAGGGAAGTTAGAAAGAGGGGAGGGTCTGGAGGAAAGGGGGAGCTCAGTTACAGACATGTTGAATTTAAGATGTCTACTAAAATCTGGTTCTAGAATATCTAAGAGGCAGTTAGAGATCTGAAACTGGAGGTAAGAAGGGAGGTGAAGGCTAGAGACATCATCTGGATAAAATGATCATTGAAACCATGGGACCTGATGAGATCACCAAAGGAAATAGTATAAGGGGAGAAGAGAAGAGGGCCCTGGACAGAGCCTTGGGTGACATTCATTGTTAAGAGGCACAATGTAAATGAAAAGGACACTGAGAAGGAATGGTCAGACAGATAGTAGGAAAACCAGGGGAAAGTAACACAGGAGGCTGCTGGATTCAGCTTGCACCAGCTTGTAAGAAGAGTCCCCAGGGAAGCTGTGTATCAGAAGGAAGCCACATCTCAGGGAGTGTAAGAAGATGGAGGGAAGAAGAAAGGAAAAGGTATAGGATATGATCTAGTTATTTTCTTATGGAGCAAGCATTTCAGAGAGCACAGTGGAAAACAAAAAGATAGTAAAACCTACCTTTCCTCCAATTCAACTCAATTCAGTTTGACAAACACTTGTTAAAATCCTATTATGTACAAACTACAGTGACAAAAAGGGGAAAAAAACACTCAAATCTGGCCTCAGACACCTCCTAGTTGTGTAACCCGGGGCAAGTCACTTAACCCTGTTTGCCTCAGTTTCCTCATCTGTAAAATGAGCTGGAGAGGGAA
>CM053581.1:184992807-185009432 GCA_028627135.1 Pseudochirops cupreus | reverse complement strand
ATATATATATTGCTTAACTATCCCTAGATCAATGTCAATTAATATCATCATGATCATTTTTATTTTCAGGACCATAGATCTAGAAGTGGAAGAGGCCTCAGAGCCAACCTAGTCTAACACACTCATTTTACAGTTAAGGAAATGGATACTGGAGAGGTTATGTGATGTGTATAAGGTCACACAGATAGGAAGCATCAAAGGGAGGTGGGGCATTAACCTAGGTTTTTTGACTTCTCAGTAAGTGCTCTTTGCACAGTAGCTGCCACTGAATATTAAGGATTCTTGGAGCCCCTATGCTGATCTTTTCAATTTGGAGGGTACGACTGAGCTGGAAGCTAGAGGGAGCTTGCACAAACTGCACAAAGGACAAGGAAAAGTACCTGAGCAAAGTGTGAGGCCAGCCAGATCTTCTTTCCTTCCCAGATTTTCTCCACAAACCACAGCAACCTTCTCATCCTAGAATTTCATTCACTTCACTCTGGGCCTTCTGACGTTGGGAGTACATCGCGCCTCTGAGGGCCCTTCTTCTGTTTCGTCAGCTCGTAACCTAGAACCTCCATTTTAAAGAAAGTGCCCAGGCCAGTCACATTTTCATTCCTCTCTGGGCTCCCCTCCTGATTCTCTGGACTTTCTCAGCCCTGTCCCTGACCTGCTGTCTTCTCCTTCCCACCTTCTCTTCCTCTCCCATTTGAACTCCCTCATTAGAACGTAAGATCCTTGAGGGCAGCTTGTATTTGTATTCCCAATATTAACCCAGCGCCTGGCACACACTAAGTGCTTAATAAATGCTTGTTGAGTTTTTGAGTAATATAATAAGGTTTCCTTCATAGTTGCTACGGTTCTTTTACTCCCAGTTCTAGTCTCATTATCTCATGGAAAAAAATTATCATTTCCTCTTACATCTACGTGTTCTTTGTGAATAACCTTAGCCTCAAATTCATATTTAAATAAAAAATTTAATTAGACTAGTAAAAGCATGGCAAAAAAAATCATGATGCATTAGACACATGTGTCACAGGATGCAACAACAGCCTAGTCACTTCTCCAGCTTCAACACCCTCTTTCAGGTCAAGCACATTTCAAGTTCTTCCTTCTCCCAAGATGCAAAAGAGAGACAACGCAGAAGTTCAGTGACATAATCAACCTCCTGTCTCCCAATAAAGCAGGAATGAATTATTTGCAAAATCCTTATTATAAAGGATGTCTTGCAGATAGAGAAAGGGAGGAACAATTTCAAAACAAAGTGATATTGAAGATAAAATATGGTGATAAAAAAGATTTTTTTTTAATTTTTGTTTTTAGGAATGAGAGACCAGCTAATTCACAACATGTTGTCCACACTTGATTTAAGAAATGCTGCAGAAGCTTTTGGGGATTCTCTGGTCATATCTGCACGGGTGAAGCAGACTACTGGATCTTTCATAGACCCATACATAGATCTTTCCAAATCCCAGAAACTCTACATTGCCCTTGTCTGGTTTAGACAACTGCCTGGGCCTGCAACCCCAGCACTACTCATGCTCCAAAGGCAAATCCGTGAGGCACCATTTGACTTTCACACCTCTAACAATAACATACAAAAAAGGTATCAGTGTGCTTGAGTTATGGCCCAAGCTACCATATTTTGCACTTTCCTTTCTCCTTCAAATTCTACGACTCCTGCATCTTTCATCACATCTATAAGTCATGCTGGTATTGAAACCAACCAGAAAATGTCCCAGTATTGGCAATTCCTTTGGAAGCACTATTTTCCAAAAGGTATTCTCTACATAGAGAAAATAAGAAAGAGAATTCACAACTAAGGGAGTTTTCTTTATATGCAGTGCCTTAGTTGCAGTCACAAAATATAGGTCTAGAAGAGGATCCAGAATTGTCATGAGTTGGCATGGCAAAAAATTAATCATTTGGTATCTGATGAGGGCCTCTCTGATGAACCTAGATAGGTTAATCTTCAGAAGATAGATATGCAGGCTAGTCTAATGCTGAACTTTAAAAAATAAAAGGGAGGGGGTGCATTTTCAGCTTGATCACAGAACCATAGATTTAGAACCAGAAGGGACCTTAAAGGTTTTCTAGGCCAACTCCCTCACTTTAGGAAAATAAAGTCCAGAGAGGTCAAAAATCTGCTCAAGATCACCTAGGAAATAAGCAGCAGAGCTATGAACCAAATCTAGGTCTTCTAATTCCAAATCCAGTTCCCCTAACCAACACACCACACTTTTTGTAGCCTTTTGGTATAGCTCTCACCTCCATTCTATACAAGGCGTTAAGGAAAGATGAAGGTCAAAGTGTTACAAATTTCTAACTTCCTTCAAGAATCAGCTCTGATATCCTCTCCTTCAGGAGGTGTTCACTGAGTTCTCCAGTTCTTAACGCTGTCTCCTTCTTGAAATTACTTTGCACATACTTATCTGTGTACATGTGTATTCCCCTTCGCTCTCCCAGTAGAATATCAGTTCCCAGAAGGAAGAAATATTTTATCTCTGTATTTATATACCTAGCATATGTGCCTTGCACATAGATAAATATTTTTGACTTGCATTGAATTGAATGAAGGGGACGGGCAGTAGGAGCCTGACAGTGAAAAAGAGGACAGGAAGAGAAGGTGCTGTGCTATGTGGAAGCAACAAAATCCAGCTGTGCACCCCTCTAATGGCCATGGTCAGAGCTGGATCATAGGATTTAGAGCAGAAAGAGCCATTGGAGATTATCTAGTCTGACCTCATTTTACAAATGAGGAAACTGGCCCAGAGTGATTCTTCTGTCTTCCCAGTCCATTCTCTTTTATACACATCTATTCCTTTTGATTTAGTCTTTCTAAGCTCACACAATCCAAATCTCCATGCTATACAATGGCTCACTTCTCTTGGATCTAATCACCACAAGCACATGTGGGTACTAGTAACATCATTATGTTGCTATGGAGACATCATTATGGAAAGTGCATATTCAACCACCTTCATCATACCCCTCCCCTTTGAAGTTATACTTTAAAGTGCATATGAGAAGTCTTCAAATGGAGACCAGTAGCCCAGGCTTCTCAGATTAAAAGAATCTGTTCATTTTCTGAACTTGTGGTTTGTTTCACCAATGAAACAGAAAATTAATCTAGGATTCTATATTTGGTCTTTGGTTCTTTTGGACAGTTTACAGAAGCTAGCACCTACCCTTTCCTTGCCTTTCTAGCTCTAGTCCCCATCTCAGCTCTACTGAGCAAAAGATCTCTCACTATTAAAGAGGGAAATTCTTCCTCTTTCCTTATCCATATCTGCATGCTAAGTAAACACATCAAATAGCCAAAAATTCATTAGGAAATAAATTTTATCAGAGGACCAATGATATATGACTAAAAATATATGTCCAGGAAAAGAACAAAGCTTTCTGTGCCTAGCTGCCTCTTAAACAGTGTAGCAAAGAGCCTGAAAGCAAGGAAAGAAAGTTCATACCAGACAGGAAAATTTGGCTTCTACCTGGGCAAAAGGAAGGAGAAGACAGTCACCATCTTATCCTCACTGCTCACTCTGCAGGTTCAGTTTATTATCAGAATGACTTCCTTTTCACCCACTCCAGATTATCATTCTGCCTATGCTGGCCCAAACTCTGGCAGCTAAAATGGCTCCTCCTCAAAGCAGCCACATGGTGATGATGCCTTCCAGCTCATATCATAATTGTTTCTTCCTTTCCCCAAGCCTATTCAACCTCAGGGTTAAGGGCAAGACTCCATAACTTGAAAACTGCTGGCTAAACCACCCAATGAGCAGATTGGTTCCCTTTCCCCACCAATTTCTAAATGCATTGCCCCTATGACTAGCGCCAAAAGATGGGTAACATTCCTTCCCTGAGGCAAAGACTTTTCAGTCCCTTGCAAAATCAACCAAGGTTTACTCGAACTCTGCAAATGTGCAACACAAGCAACAAAATAAACATCAACTCTTTTAAAAGAACAGGAATGATTATATCAGCATCCTAGGTAGTCATCTCATAGTACCATTCAGAGCAAAAAGGTATAGTACATGCAATAGGCAAAAAGGACAGAATTATTCTTATTCACCACCAACTAAGGAATTCCCAGTTATTCCATACAAATACTAATTTTCACCACACCAATTCCAGCTTCCAACCTCTAAAATGGCAAACACCTGCTCTCTGGTCCAGGCATCACTGTTTCTCAAGATTTCCTTCAACTTCTCTGTGCTCATGCATATGGCTTTGCCTGACATAAGAAGTCAGCCACAGTACATAGCAGCAGAATCTTGCCCCTGACCACACCTGGCTCCTCCTCCAACTGCATTATTCATGTATTTTCAGACACAAAGGGAAAGTATGAGTGGTGAATTCTTGAAAATACTGAAGCCCTTGAGGGATTAGTAATCAAGAAACAGTGTTACCCTTTCTTCAATAGCATCCTACTCCCAAGAATCCAAGACTTTGTATCTGTGAGGCAAAAATACAATAGTTTCTGCCAATATCTCTATGTGTAGGCAAAATAGAAAACTAGAAAGAGTGCAATCATCTAGGCTAGTGTGAAATTAGTCCATGTTGTTTGACTGTAGAATGAGTATTTTGAAAGGAGGAAGAGGAAAAGAGTCGAGTGGAACTTCTCTGTGGCAAAGCAATGCTACTATGGGGAGGCTGTTTATCTGGATGGCCTTGCTCCCTTGAGTCTTTATTTTTCTGTGTGTTCCTCCAAGGAAATCTTTGAGTTGAACTAGCAGTTGTCTGAGGCATGAGGATGCTATTTGTTTCACAGCAAGGTCAGTGACAGCTATGTTTTTGACATCTTATGAACCCTTTCCTATTTATTGTCTTGAATGTATCCATGTCAGCCAGAGATCATAGGACCCTGGCACACAGAGATTTCAGAACACAGAAGCATAGCTAGGAAACAAAAGCTCTCTTGGAGGCAATTTGACAGACACGAATGTGAGTGCTTACTATGAAAAATTATATAATTCCTACCCTCAAGGCACAGTCAAATAGGGATAATACAATATGCCCATAATAGATATAATAGAAGATAGAACATAAGAGAGGTAAAGGGGTGCTGTGGAAAGAACTTGATCAGGGTGAGTTAACCTTCAGCTGTGTAGATGAGGGAACCATTCCTATAGCAGATATCACCTGAGCTGGGCCTTGAAAGAAGAGAATTTCAACAAGCAAAGGGAGTACAGTAAAGGAATAGAGGCCACCCTATGTCAACAAAGATGGGAATGGGCAGGAAAAGATCAATAGTCAAATTCAGCTGGAACCAAGACTTTGTGAGGAAGAACAGAGTGAAATGCAGATTATAGATGACCTTGAACATTAGGCTAAGCAATTCATATTTTATTCAGCAGATGATAGGGAGCCAGTGGAGATATTTGAGCATGGTCTCACTTATGCCTTTGGAAGATGAGTGTGGCAGCTGTGTGAAGCTCAGATTGGAGAGAGGAAGAATCAGAGGTAGGAAAACCAATGAAGGAGCTGTTATAGTTCAGATGAGAAGCAATGAGCGCCTAAACTAGTGTGATAGCACATAACAGTTCCATTTGAACAAAGCTTACAACAAAGAAAATTTCTGCTTAAATGAATGCTATTTTTCCAACAACATCTATTATCCAATGGGAAGTGTATTCCCCTGTGTGGTGGGAACAAGAATCTGAGAATAAAACCTCTGGCACTGCAGTTATTGTAAACAGTAAAACAGCTTCTTCCATGGGAAAATGTATGTGTAACTACCCATGTGACCATGGGCTATCTCTTGGCCCTTAGCCTTCTTTATTCTGTTGCTATATAACATCTGGCCTGGCCTAAGTGTGGTGTGGAGATCTGCCACTGTCCTGCCACCTGCCAGGACCAGCCTTGAGGGTAAGTCCTTCCTCCCATAAAATCTATTTACAATCATGCTTGCATGGACTGCCCCTCTTTCTTCGGTATCTCAGCATCCTCTTCAAAGCAGGACCATTCCTGTAGATGCTCTATATTTACACATCCCCTAGGGAAAAAAAATATGGCCTTTGAATGTAATTAAATTACTTTCCAATTTTTTTAAATTTTTGCCTAATTGCATGTATAAATAATTTTCAACATTGATTTTTTTAAGTTTTGTGTTCCAAATTCTATCCCTCCCTTTTTCCCTTCCCCCATCTCTGAGACATAAGCAATTTGATATAGATTATACGTGTGCAGTCATGTAAAACATTTCCATATTAGTCATTAAATTATGTAACAAAAACTAACATATTACCGAAGAAATTTTAAAAATAAAGAAGAAATCATGGTTTTCTTATAAGACTTTGACGATAACCAGAACTATAACTACAGTGAGACAACTGGGGCTGTTCCCTTGTGGGATGAAATTTAGAAAGCATTAAAAGTACCTCTCCTCCAGCAGGTAAAAACTACTTAGCTCATAAGGACCTAGTTAGCAAGAATGGTTAATTAAAATAAGAAGCTACCAAATGGCATGCTTCCTGTACCAGAAGACCACACCCTCGTTGAGACCCTCCCTCCCTCCCCCTATTATGTCCTGTGGTCTTTCTGTTTCCCTTTATTGACTCTTTGCTGAAGTTGTCTTAAAAGTTGATTTCAGAGCACATTATGTACCATTTGCCTCAGGAGTAAAAATTGTTCTCTGAGGTCCTGACAACATTCAGCATATTTATAATTCATCAATTCACTGGGGTATTTATTTTATTTCAATGGGATATTTATCAAGCACTTTCTTAATGCCCAGCTCTGAACCCAGCAGTATGCCAGGAAGGTATGGGAGTTAAGGGGGAGAGGAAAGAGGAGATACATCAAATAATCATTCTGCTTTTCAGCTGTCTCTGCATTCACGTCTGCAAACTTGTTGCTTCATCTATCTGGGAACCAGGCCAACAGGCCACTTCTTGCTCTTCCCACCTATCCCCAAGCCCCAGTCCAGCACCTCCTTCACTGTTCTTTCTCTATCAGAATGTAAACAACTTGAGGACAGAGACTGTTTTGTTTTTACATATATGGGTGTACACATGTGTAATGTGTATGACATATATATATGAGATATGCACACACATAGATACATATATGTGTGTGTGTGTGTGTATATATATATATGTATATATGTGGGTGAGTGGGTATATGCCTAGTCCTTATCACAGTGCCTAGCACATAATAAATACTTAAAGGGGGTGGGGGAGGGAATAAATATTTATAAAGTGCCTACTGTGTGCCAGGTTCTTTATCTATTTATAAGGCAAAACACCCATGAGACAATTAAGGGACTGTAAGATCAAGTGCTAAATTAAGGATAGTCTGGTGATAAAAAAATGTGGTAGAGTCAGCCAATGTTGTGGATGGCCAGGGACCAATATCTAGTTGAGTACTCAAGGGATCTGAGCTTCACTCAGTGCCATTTAACATTTTTACTAGTGATTTGGATTAAGGCCTAGATGGCATCACCATCAGATCTACAAAGTGGCACAGAGCTAGAAGGGATAGCTAACACAATGGATTTTAAAAGGATTTGAAAAGATCTTGATAGACTAGAACACGAGGGTAAAGTGAACAAGATAAATGTAAAGTCTTACCCTTGGTTTCAAGAAATATCACTCACTTGATTGCATGCCTCCATGGGGTGGGGGCGGGGGGGGAATTTGAAACTCAAAGGATTGTGGAACTGAATCTTATAAACTAAAAGTAAAGAAACAAATCAATTTTTAAAAAAGAAAAAGAAACATCAGATTCATAAATTCAAGGTGGGGAAGGGATGGGCAGAGAGCAGTTCATCTGAAAATTATATGGGGAGTTTAGTGCATAGTAATTTGAGTAAACAGCGTGACACAGCAATAAAGGTGATGTATACAGAGTGTTAGACTTGGAGAAGGAAAACCTGGATTTTTACTACTTCTGACACTAGCTATGTGATACTGCATAAGTCACTTAATATCTATGAGAACCAGTTGTTGCTGTTCAGTCATTTCAGCCATGTCCGAGTCTTAATGACAAAGACACTGCAGTGGTTTACCATTTCCTTCACCATTTCCTTCTCCAGTTCATTTTACAGATGAGGAAACCAAGGCAAACACAGTGAAGTGACTTGCCCTGGGTCACACAGTTAGGAAGTGTGTGAGGCCAGATTTGAACTCAGGAAGATGAGTCTCCCTGACTCTAGGCCCAGCATTCTATTCACTGTGCTACCTAGCAGCCAGCTATTCTATAAAGTGGATATAATGATAAGATCCATAGTATCTATCTCCAAGGGTTTTGATGAGGATCAAGTGAAACAACGCACACATAAAGTCATTTGCAAACCTAAAAAAGACATATAAATACCAGTGTTCATGCTGTGACTTCTCTCCTTCAAAAGATTACTTTGCCTCAAGACTCAGAGTGTTGGTAGTTTAGAGACTAAAAGGAGAAAAAATAGAACACTGATGAATATTGCCATGTTTCCCCCTTCTCCTCCAGGAAATTGTTCAGAAAACACTCAGGACATGCTCAAAATTGGATGAGCAAACAGGCAGAACGGATGGCAAGATTTTGTGCATTTATCTTCAGTAGGAACCAGACTAGTAACCAGAGCAGGGTTCAAAATGCCAGATAACCCAGGCCCAGAACAAAGCCAATTGAGGAGCTATGCAAAGGGGTGAATCTGAACTGGAAGGCAAAATGGAAAGTTCCTGAAGCTTCCCATGACTAATAAGAAGGCTGGAAGATAGAGCCACCTTCCAGAACTTCCCAATTTCTGCCTTGCTTTCACAATCCTAGTCTAAGACACAGAAGTAGAGCCCTAGACAGTGGTAGTGTCCCACCTTATTCCCAACCCATGACCTGTGGGTACAGGAGGAGGTTGGTAAATAGATACAGTTGGATCAAATGGTAATATAGACTCTTTGGAGTGTTGTATTCAGTCCTGGGCACCACATTTTAGGAAAGGTTCTGACAAGCTAGATAGGATAATGAATGGTCTCAAGTTCATATCATAGGACTATTATTTGAAAGAACTAGGGAAGTTTAGCCCTATGACTCCCAATAGAACATGATAATTGTTTTCAGGTATTTGAAGGGCTACTATATGGAACAGGCTCTGCTTAGTCCCAGAGGACAGAACTAGGTGCAGTGGGTGAAAGTCACAAAGGAACAAATTTGGATTTAATGTCATGAAAAATTTCCTGACAATTAGAGCTATGCCGAAGTAGGGGAACCTGCCTCTAGAGCTAGTGGGTTCTTCCCCACTACTAGAAGTAGAGGCTGTATGACCTCTTGTCAGTAATGTAGAGGCTACTAGGTAATGCTGAGTTCAAATTTAGCCTTAGATAATTTACTAGCTCTACAATCCTAAGCAGATCACTCTGCCTCTGTCTACTGGGCCCAGACTTCTGGGTGGCATAGTGGAAAGAGATTCATATTTGGAGTCAGAGGACTTGGGGTTCAAATCTTAGCTCTTGCTAGTGTATGTGTGTGTGTGTTTTTGTGTGTGTGTGTGTGTGTGTGTGTGTGTGTGTGTGTGTATAAAACCTTTGCTTACTCACTGGCATCCTAGGTGTTGGTTTTTCATCTGACTTCTAAGGTCCCTTTCACCTCTAAATCTATGATCCTGTAATTAAAAAAACATTGCATGATGCTGAGATAAGGAATTGACCAGGACCGAGCAGAAGGAATATTAAACAGCAGTGAGGGCCCAGCTGAGATGGTGTAGTAGCAGGTGAAACCAACTGTTTCATTATTTCCTCCAGCCATGCTCAGTGGCCCTGGAACAGGAGCCAGAAATGAGAGGGTGACCGTTCTGTAGGATGAGATTTCCTAGTTTGAGAATGGCAAGGAGCTGAGGATTCTAAGGCAGCTTAGTGATAACCCTGACCTCACTCCAACAGAGCAAGACTAGCTCCATCTCCCCCTTGCAGTTCTGTCCCTGAGAGGTTAGGGAGAGTTGTCCTTTTTCTAATGCTATTGACTTAACCTTCTTAATGCAATGTATTCCTTGAGGAAACTGAGGCACAGGGAAGTTGAATGACTTGCCAAAGGTCAAAAAGGGAGGAAGTGTCAGAGTTAGGACTTGAACCCAGGGCCTCTGATTCCAAAGACACATGGTACCTGCTCAACTTCCTGCTTAGACATCAAAGCCTATGAGTTATTCAAACAATCTGTCCTTCCTTTTGAAGAAGAGGAACCAATGACATCATAGGGTGATATCTTGACTTGTTTGAATTGGACTTAAGTGAGGCAGAGTCCTCAAAAGTCCTCAGCCTCCCTCTCTCTTCTTGAGTTATCAAAGTTGAGGGGCCAGACAAGAGTTAAGACAACTGGCAATGACCCCAGGTGCGGTGGATGACCTTGGCATCTTTAATGTTTGACAAAGCTCTAAGCACCCTATGGTGCCTGCTTTAGCCACCTTCATGGTCACTTCCACAAATTGTTCTCATCTACCCATTCCACTGGGGAAAGTCTTCACATGTGTAGGGTAGACATCCCCCTAACTCACTGACAGATTTGAGGCCTGCTGGTTTACTTCCAACCCGGATAAGCCCGTCTGCTGAGATAGTTTACCAGAATGTGGCCACTGCAAATGCACAGCTTCTTGGAACCACAGTGGAAGCTGGGTGACAGGCAAACACCAAAAGTGAGTGAGCAGTCTTTAAAAGGGTTTGGCAAGGCCTCACATCAGAAGTATTAGTCCTCCCTGAACATCCCATACAATATAAGTTCACAAAAAGCAATTTACATGTTCAGAAAGACCTATTTATAGATAGAAGGTATATTTACCTTCCTGAGCAAGTGTAAATCGCAAAATGATATTCTGCGGTTTGAAGAGACTGTGGAAGACTGTGGGAAAGGGGAATGACAGATGGTTGCCCCCAAAGCATCTCCAAATTCAATTTCCTTATAGGGGGAAGAGTGCTAATTGAGGGTTTCATGTTACTCTATTAATTCATTGGTTCCTGTGAGTTCTTAGCATCTATTGAACTAACTGTGGCTGAAATAAAGGTTGTCGTAGACCCAATACCCATATTGTACATTGAGTTCTTCCTTTGTGGGAGTGGGGGACCCTATTACTCACATCTGGGGAAATTTAGACATGAGTTCTAACTATGCTTTATTCTAGATTTTCCTGGATTAACTTCAGATGGGGACAAAGAGCCAAGGAGAAAAAGTGACCCTTGTGGACATAAAATCCTAGAACTGGCCCCTGCTCCGTGTGGGCCCAAAATGCATTGGAAGGACCTGGACCACAGGTCTGCTACTGCTTTGAATTTCTCTCCTCAGCTCAGCCCATGCTGCCCAAGAAAGAGAACTGTTTTTTTACCTCGGGAATCATGTGACAGACCAGTTCCTGACCATTTTAGCAAACAATAGAATGAATGTAGCTTAAGTAGGATTCACTGGGCGCCTTGTATGGTGAGAGCAACATAACCACAGGATTTCTACAAGATACAAGCCTTTCTGTTTTACAGCCTTGGGGGAAGAAAGGCAGACGTTCCATTTTTCATCACTTTTCCTTCCCGATGAGTTTTCCAGGAATGTGCTATTGGTAAATCTGTGCAGCCTAAATATCCTAAGAATGATGACTTTGTGGTCTGGCTCCCCATCCTCTTGGTTGTGAACTCCGAAGAAGGGCAAGGTCACACCAGGTGATTAAATAACTTTAAAAAAAAATAAGCATGTCTTGATAAATCAGACTTTTTAAAGGAACAATTCTGTTTAATATCAAACAATAAGCTCAAGACTAAAACTAAAATGATTCATATGAAAATTAAAAGTGTAAGCTGACATATCACGTGACATAGCAGAAAGGACAAATACTTTGGAGTCAAAGAACTGTGGCTGAAACCCTCGCTCTGCTGCTCTCTACCTGGGCAGCAAGTCACTGCATTACTCGGGGCCTTAGTTTCTTAATCAATAAAATGAAGTCGAACTTGACCACTAAGGTCCCTTCTGGCTCTAAGACAGTGTGATCCTTTGTACCAATAGTAGAAAGAACGCTGGATTCAGATTTAGAAGATGTCAGTAAAATCCACTTACTATCTGTATGTGTTTAAGCAAGTCACTCCACCTGTGTGAGCCTCAGTCTACCCATCTGTAGAACAAGCCACCTGAGCTGGGTAGTCTCTGAAATCCTTTCCAGTTCGGATGACCTTTGCCTCTACCTTTGCAACACGGGCCATAAAAGGAGACTTCAGACTGTGGCCTTCCTGTGTCCTGGAGTTGGGTCTGACTGGCCTCTAGAAATGGGATGAGGGGTGTGGAGAATAGCGTGTCTCTGTTAGCTCAGCCTTCACCTCGGAAGACTCCCTAACTCCATTTCAAGAAAAAAATATTTCCTTGATTATCACTATTCGGATGCTAGATTCCCCTTCCTGGAAAGGCAAGTCTCTCTACCCTATCTGTGAACTAAAGATGAATTGATTGCTTTCCCCTCAACATAGAAGAAATAGTTAAGAGCCAAAGGGGAACCGAGAAGAGCTTGGTTAAAAAAAAAAATAGATGTCTACAAGGTCAAGGGGCTAATGCAGGCAAACGGGAGGCATGAGCTCCACCTAGTGGCACAATTTGCCCAAGGCCCTCCAGGGAAAAAAGGCTGGAAAGGCATCAGAGTGTGCTTTGTCTGTTATTTGAACTCGGGTATTTCTACTCAAAGTCTAACACTCCATCCATTATGCTGTACGGTCTCTAGTGCAGGGGTTCTTAACCTTTTTGTGGTCATGGACCTCTCTCTGGCAGCCTGGTGAAGCATATGGACCCTTCCTCAGAACAATGTTTTTAAATGAATTGAATAAAATACATAAGATTTATAAAGGAAACCAATCATATTGGAATACAATTACACACACATAATTTCTATATAATAGTATATCATATGTATATATTATATATATAAATTTTTAAAAGAAAGATCACAGATAGACAACAAGTTAAGAATCTTCTCTAAGTGACAAGCTTTTGAATTGCGATGCAGGAGAAGGCTTTTGAGAGTCCCTTGGACAGCAAGGAAATCAAGTCAGTCAATACTTAAAGAAATTAATTCAGATCATTCATTGGAAGAACAAATACTGAAACTGAAGCTTACACACTTTGACCACATAATGAGAAAACAGGACCCATTGGAAAAGACTCTGATGCTGGGAAAAATTGAAGACAAAAGGTAAAGGAGACAGCAGAGGATGAAATGGTTAGATGATGTCATGGAAACAATGAAGATGGACTTGGGCAGACTTCAGGAAATAGTAGAGGATAGAAGGGCCTGACGTGCTATGGTCCATGAGGTCACAAAGAGCCAGACATGTCAATGACCAAACAATAACTCTAGTGATACAGCTGAGACTTCTGACTTCAATGCCCTTTCCACCATGCCATGCTGCCTCCAAGGTTTAACTTTTTGGGTCCTACAAGGCCCTAACTGTCCCCAAAATATCTCCACCATCATTCTGTCACATTCCTTAAAATTCCCACCATTAATGTCACCCCCTTTGGATTAAGAAATTGTATCTCCAGAAAACCTCTATTTAAAATCCAGTGGTTCCCTGGAAGAGTAGCCAGAACACAAGACCCAACCACATACATTAACACAGATTGTCAAATTTAATTCAATACAACAAGCATTTGTTAAGTGCTTACTATGTATAAGGAACTGTGGTAGGTATTGGGGATATAAGGGAGTCAAAGACAATAGTCCTTGACTTCAAGGAGATTATATTTGACTGGGAATATATAGCACGTCCACAAATAAGGAGATGTCAAGTTTATGCAGTCATTTCAAAAGGAAGAGTAATCCTGAAAGTAACCTGCAGGAATCAGGAATGGCTGAGTTTAGGAGGTAGACCTTCCTAATGGGTCCATAATTTGGGGAGAGGGAATCTAGGGATATTATAAAGTGCAGGTGAAAAGGTACTGAATGTATTCCAGACATGGAGAAAGGTATAAAGTGGAAGAAGGAATGCCAGATAAGGTGAATGACTAGTAAGCCAACTTGATTGGAATGGAGAGTGTACAAAGAAAGAAAGAAATAGGAAATAAAATTAGAATAGTAACCAAATAAAGCCTACCAGATTGCAGAGGACTTTAAATACCAGGCTGAGGATTTTGTGTTTTATCCTAGATATTATAGGAAGCCAGTGAGTATTTTTGAGTATGTGTGTGACAAGGTCACATCCTTTTTAAAATGTCAATTTGGCAGCTAAAGTAGAGAGTAGGTTGGAGAGGGCAAGGACTAAAAGCAAGACCAATTAATTGGCTAATGCAATAGTCCAGACAAGAGGTGATGAGGGTGTGAACCTGGGTAGAAACTGATTTGAGAAAATGGGCTAGATAGGAGAAATATTGCAGAGGGAGAATCAACAAAAGGCTTGATAATTGATAGGCTTTGGAGAGCAAAGAAGGAAGACTCAAGGATGAATCTAAGGTTGCAAACCCAGATGGCTGGAAGGATGTTGTTGTTTGTCCTTCATTTTCAAAGAGCACCAATGACATCACAGTGTTGGGGTAAAATAGTGGATGATGGGTGATTTCTTGACTTGGACTTAAGTGAGGCAGAGTTGCACAAAGTTGTCAGCCTCACTCTCTCTTCCAGAGTCATTGAAGTCCAGCGGCAAGACAAATGTCAAGATGACTGGCCATGGCCTGAGATGGAGTGGATGACCTTGGTTGGTGTCTTTAATGTCTGACTGACCTCTAAGTGTTCCACAGTACCTACTTCGGCCACCTTCACGGCCACTGGAACAAATTGTTCTCATGTGCCCATTCCCCTGGGAAGTCTTCATATGCGTGGGATAGACATCCTTCTAACTCACTGATGGTTGAGACCTGTTGGTCACCCTCAACCTGGTTTAGTCCATCTGTCAAGATGGTTTTTCCAGGATGTGGCCACGGTATATGCTTTAGCTTTTTGGAACCACAGGTGAGAGAGGTGGACACCAAAGGTAGATGAGCAGACCTGAAAAGGGCCTGGCAAGCCCACATACCAGAGATTCCTGTTCAGGGGAAGGAGAGTGCTGTGTTCAATATAAAAAGCAAAGTTTGAAGTAGGCAAAGGTTTCAAAGGGAAACAAATACTTGTTCCCTTTTGGACATACTGAGTTTGAGATGCTTACTAGACATCCAAAGGGAGAAAACTAGCAGGTAATTGATAATGCAACATCGGAGTTCAGGGAAGGGTTTAGATTTGAGATAGATTTGGGATTATTTGCACAGAGATTAGAGACTGTAGGGCAGGTAGAAAGCTGACCTTGAAGCAAGGTTCAAATTCCACGTCTGACACATCCTGGTTGTTTGACTCTATGCAAGTCGCTTAGCTTCTCAGTATTTTATGTAACTCACTAAGACTATTAATTGTAGAGAAGGTGCTGATCAGCACTGGTAGAGACAGTGTCTCATCTGAGAGACCCCCAAACCAATGAAATCAAAATCTAGTCCCCATTACTTTCCTCTGCATTGAGATGATAATGAACCCATGTGGGCTGAATAGATCACTGAAGGTAAGAGTGTAGAGCAGTGGTTCTCAACCTTCCTAATGCCGCGATCGATTAATATAGTTCCTCATGTTGTGGGGACCCCCAACCATAAAATTATTTTCGTTGCTACTTCATAACTGTAATTTTGCTACTGTTATGAATCGTAATGTAAATATCTAATATGCAGGATGTATTTTCATTGTCACAAATTGAACATAACCCACAGGTTGAGAACCGCTGGTGTAGAGAAAGAAGAGAAGAGGGCCTAGGACAGAAGGAGGGGAGGGAATAGCATTTACATAGCACCTACTATGTGCCAGGAACTTTGCTAAGTGCTTTTTTTTTTTACAAATATTATCTCATTTGATCCTCACAACAAGCCTATGAAATAGATGCTATTATTAGCCCCCTATTACAGTAGAGGAAACTGAGGCAAACCAGTTAGGTGACTTGCCCAGGGTCACACAGCTAGTAAGTGTATGAGGCTGGATTTTAACTCAGACCTTCCTGACTTCAGGCCCAGAGCTCTGTCTACTGAACCAACAGCATCTTGGGGATGGGGCAGGGGGAGGGGGTGCAGTCCCCCACTCAGTGAGCTGGATGAAAATGATGATCCTGCAAAAGGAAATAATAAGAATCAACCAGAGAGGGAGGAGAACCAAGAATCCTCAGAGAGGAGAGAGGTATCAATAGGGTCAAACGCTACAGATCAGGCAAGGAAAAAGAAGAATGAGAAAAAGCCATCAGATTCAGCAATTAAGAGATCACTGACAACCTAAAGAGAATGGTTTCAGTTGAGTGATGAGGCAAAAAGCCAGACTGGAGAGGTTGGAAAGTGGGTTAGGAAAGAAGAAGTCTAGAGGCAGAGTGTAGACAGTGTTTTCTAAGTAGTTTGACCTTTGAAAGGGAGGCAAAATAAAGGATAATAGTATGAAAGGATGGGAGAGTTGAGCAAAGGGTTGTTTTTGTTTTTGTTTTGTTTTTAAACAAGGATGAGGGAGGGGCGGAGCCAAGATGGTGGCGTAGAAGCAGCAACACATCGCAGCTCTCACATAGCCACCCCAAAATACCCATAAAATAGGACTCTAAACCAATCCTGGAACTCCAAAACGCACACAAAGATACTTCCCACTAAAGTCAGCTCGGCTACGAGGAACCGTATCAGCACTGCGAACCGAAACCAGCCTGGCCTGAAGCCGCGGCTGTGCCCCAGGGGCG
>CM053581.1:184940094-184992307 GCA_028627135.1 Pseudochirops cupreus | reverse complement strand
ATGGAGGGGTTCTGTGTAATTTCACATGTTCAGCCTGTATTTGATTGCTTGTCCTTCCAGTGGGGATGGGTGGTGAGGGAGGAGGAGAAAGAATCTGGAATCTGGAGTTCCATAATCAAATGTTATGAATGTATCTCTCTCTCTCTCTCTCTCTCTCTATCTATCTATCTATCTATATAGATATAGATATAGATATAGATATATATATGCAATTATTATTATTATTATTGACTACATCCAACTGGAACTTGAGATACACAGGCACTGCAGTTGGGAGATCCATCCTGCCCTACCAAAAAGTGACATAGGAGAGAATAGACTGGGGGAGGGGGGACACACTGGGATGGCTGTTTTGGGGCGGTGGGTGGAGGAGGGACGGGGAGAAAAATTAAAATTAAAATTAAAAAAAAAAGGTGGGGTCAAGAGGTGAGTGATATCATGCTGCTGCTCTAAAAACTTGAGAGAGGCCCAAGGAACATTTTCCCACAAGGCTATATACTCCTCTCTAGACTCTTCTCCCATGGCCTGGAAAGTTCTTCATCCTGGAAGATCACATCAGCCTTGGAACAGATACCCTATTAAAAATACCCTCTGCCCCTGGGGCCTCTTCTTCTAATTGGATACCTCCTCCCAGAACCTCCATTTACAGGCACTCAGGCCAGTCATCTTTTTGATTCCATACCTTCTCCTTCTACCCACCCATTCCTTTTCAGCATCCTTTTATGTGTTATTTCTACCATTAGAATATAAACGGCTTGGAGGCAGAATCTGTCTTTCTTTTTGCTTGCTTTTGTATTCTCAGCACTCAGCACAATGCCTGGCACATAAAGAAGAGGTTTATAAATGCTTGTTGGCCCAGAGCACCCTCCAATGTTGGATCCAGTTGGAACACAGACACATAGGACAGGAATATTTGGGGACTTGCTAGGTATGGTGAATTAATAAAAAAGGCATTTAATAAACATTATGGATCAGGCTCTGTGCTAAGCACTGAGAATACAGACATAAAGTAAAATACAAACACAAAAGAGAAAGAACGGATGTTCAAGTAAGAGTTTTTCATTTTACTGTTCATTTGGGCTGAGGGCAAAAGGGTTTCATCTGGGTCCTCACCAACCAGGAGATAAAACTCAAACAGAGAAATCCCAAGATTTACTAGGATCAGATGACATAATTACAAGGGAACAATCTACAACATCTCTAGAGTTACGGTGCAGATGAAGGCCAGGGCAGAGAAAGAAATAGGACACTGAAGAGAACGAAGCTGAACAGCTGAATTTCCAGGTTGGGAGAATAATTTAAGGAATGAATGCACCACAGGTTAAAGGTTGTGTACAGGCTCCCATGACTTCAGAAGCTTGGGCCCATTCCAATGCTTCAAGTCCACTCAAGTCACTGAGGCATCTTGTTCAATCTGGAAGTTCCAGGGGTGCCTAGACTGATGTTTAAATACCTCTAACATCCCAGGTATACCCTAGAACTTGACCCCGACCCCACTGTTGATTGGAGTACTCCAACACCTACAAAAAAAAAAGACTTGGGCAAGATCTTGGCTCTAGTGTTAGAAAAAGACTTCAGAAGTTATCTAGTACAATCCTTCAATCTACAGATGAGGAAACTGAGGTCCAACGAGGCTGTGATTTGCCCAAGGTCACCCAAGAGGTGTTAAACACAAAATCTGAACTCCAACTCTAAAGTCAAATGATCTTTCTGGGGCCTGATCCTGAGAAGTAAATAGAGGCTGGGGAAAAAAAAATACGGTCAAATCCAGGTGATTTCTTATCAACCTATTCATTATTCAATAGTTACCTATTCATTGCAAGAAAAGTATGGGTAAATAGACCCTGCCTGTGCGTTGGGAAAACATTAGGAAAATGGGAGAATGGGAGAAGAGGAAGACTGGTTTAGTGTGTACCTTCGGCTGTCTATAACTCAGTCATGGTCAT
Source organism: Pseudochirops cupreus (assembly GCA_028627135.1). NCBI lineage: Eukaryota > Metazoa > Chordata > Mammalia > Diprotodontia > Pseudocheiridae > Pseudochirops > Pseudochirops cupreus. The sequence continues at coordinate 184,990,361 of CM053581.1, read as the reverse complement.
CCAATATCAGAGCCAGAAGAACCTCAAAAGACCATTTAGCCCATCCTCTCATTTCACCAATAATCATAAAAACAGAGTTGCAGGCCAGTCCTGCCCTTGTTAAGGGCAAAAACGGGACAAGAAGCCAAATTTTCTGAGCCCCACGCTGAAGCTAACAATTCACAATTCTGACACTGAGGAATCCTCTCTGCAAGCCCAGTCTGCCCTTGTCTCTCTTTCCTACCCTGTGCTATTCCTAGTTCTGTCTATCTCTTTGCTCTCTGATCTCCCTCCTAAACCAGAAAGTGATTAAGTTGATTGTTTTTTTAGATGATATGTATTTTCTGTGTGTCAGTTCAATTCATTTGAACAAGAAGCTAGGTGGCACAGTAGACAAAGTATGCAATATCAGGCAGACCTGGGTTAGAATCCTGCCTGACACTTACTAGCAGTAGGATCCCGGGTAAGTCACTTAACCTCTGCTTCAGCTTCCTCATTTGTAAAATGGAGAAAATAGTACCTACTTCACAGCACTGTTGTGAGGATCAAAATAATATGTAAAATGTTTTTCAAACCTCAAAACACAATATAAATGCTAGCTATTATGTGCCCAGCACTGTGCTCCTTGGCTGATGGCTTTGAATGAAAATAATAGTAGTTTCCACTCATATTTTATCTTATATTGAGAGTTCTGGCCCCTTTGCATGAAAATCTATATAAAACATTAAAATTAGGTATGTCCTTTCCCTATATTTGCTAAAAAAAAAAATTGTGGACTTGCTGGCAAATTCCTTTGCAAACACTGGGAGTTGTGTACATGGCTTGGGTGGGGGGGGAAATCCATTCTAATCATCTCTTCCCACTTTTCTCAGAGTTTATATGGATTAGTTGCTCCAAACTGGAAAATGCTAGTCAGTCCCTTGAGAACATTCTTTCCCCAGGGGCAACTGAGACATCTTCTGTCCCCTGAAGGCCATGAGCCTTAAGCTGCGTTAGACACAGAAGCCATATTCCCCATCTTCCCATGGGAGGATCTTATAGCTGGCCTCCCCCCCCGACCCTCACATATACAACCTGAGAGGTCTCTTTTCTTTTAAATTTATTTCTCTCCTTTACCTAAAGCCAATCTCCCTCTTTCTGCATATGTGCATGGGCACGCTTAAAATTGCCTTAAGATTTTTGGGATACCCCCACACATACTTTTTTTTATCTTTAGGGTTCAAATCTACACATATTGTTCCTATCTATCCTTGGTAAAGACAACGAAAGTTACTTCCCGTTTTTGCCCTTAACAAGGGCAGGACTGGCCTGCAACTCTGTTTTTATGATTATTGGTAAAATGAGAGGGTGGACTAAACGGTCTTTGAGGTTCTGTCTGGCTCTGATATTGAATGACCATGATTGAGTCATAGACAGCCTAAAGTGCACACAAGGCCTGAGGTTGCTGAGCAAACATGGATGATCTTAGACACTGACCATGTGCAAGTTCACTTAGCCTGTTTGAGCCTCAGTTTTCTCATATGACACATGAATACAATAAAACCAATAGTACCTGCCCCCATCGGGTCATTATGAGGCTCAAATGAGATAATATTCATCTTTCCATTTGCTCAGGTTTGTGACCCTGAAGTCAATCTCTTCTTTATTGCCCCATAGCTAATCAGTTGTTGTGCCTGCTAATTCTACTTCCAACAACCACGAGGATTTAAGCACCATCTCTCACATCCTGCCCCTTCTCTCAGCTCACACAACCACCACAGTAGTTCAGGCCTTTATCACCACCTGCCTGCCTTGTTGCAATAGCTTCCTAACTGGCCACCCTGCATCCAGTACCTATCCTTTTCAAATCTTTCACATAACTGCCATAGTGACATTCCTAAAGTACAGGATTGACTGTGTCATGCCTTAGCTCAAAAAGCTCCAGTGACTCCCTATTGCCTATAAGATCAAATACAAACTTCTCTGTTTGACAAGTAAAGCCCTTCACAATACAGACCCAGACTACTTTTCCAAGTTTATTGCTCTCTTTTGTGCATGTTCTAGCCAAACCAGCCTCCTTGCTATTGCCCAGGTATAAGATTCTATCTCCATCTATAGGCCTTTACATAGAGTGAAATGTACTCCCTCCCCATCTCCACTTCCTAGCATCCTTAGCTCATGACTTGAACTCATGCAACAAATGCCTATCCCCCCTCCAAAAATATGTAGCTTGTATTTACATATGTAACAAGGACTGGCACATGTGCAAAGGATCTCTGATAGGGTCTTCCCACACGGAAGAGGTTGGAGACCCTATTCCCTGCAGAGTCATGATGATATGTAAAGAAAATGCCTTAGATCCACACCGAGCATACAATCTCAGACCAGATCCAACAGTCAATAGTCAATAAACATTTACTGTTTATTGTATAATGTACCAGGCACTGTACTAAGTGTGAAAGACACAAAGAAAGGTATAAGGGAGTCCTTACCCTCAAGAGCTCACAGCTTAAAGGTGGAAGACAACACATAAAAAGGAGGGCGGACCTGCTGAGGGGGCATGGCGAAGTCTTGCAGCTGGGGTAGGAAATGATCTGAAGAGGCATGAGTCTCAGAGTTGATTTCATCTTGCCAAAAGATGAGTTTCTAGAGATCAGGAAATCCAGAGGGTTAGCAGGTGGGAAATGATAAGGTGGATTCCCTGAGGGCCCTACTCAAATGATAGAAGATTAGGGAGGAGCTCTCTGATGTCCAACCTCTACCTTCTCCAATCAGAAGAGTAGGGTGTGCTGAGGAAGTGTGATCAAAGAGGTCAGCTGGATGGAAAAGGATGAACCGAGATGAGCATGTCCACACATTTTCCAATCTTTCTCCAATATCTCTTACATTAAATTTCATCAAGACTCTCCTGGAAGTAAGCTCCCCTAGCCTTCTCCACAGGGGAAGGGGAGATCCTATCATCAGAGAAGCTCTGCACATGGGCTACTCAGTCCTTATTATATTTAGAAGTTTACATACTGTTTCCCCCAAAGACTGTAAGCTTCTTGAGGGCAGAAACTCTTTCTTTTTTTTGTCTCGGAGTCTCCAGAGCCTAGCCTAATGTCTGGCACAATGAAGATGCTCAATAAAAACTTACTAAAAATTGATTAGTGAACAATAAGTGCTTACTAACAGGACCTGGCAGTTCGCAAATCTTAAAGTACTTTACTCTACATTTATATTCCGGTTATTATTATCAGGCTTAATGCTGGCAGGCAACAAACATTCATCAATTATTTCCTATGTTCCAGGTACTGTACTACAGCGCTAGGGTTACACATAAAAGCAGAAAGGACAATCCCTGACCACGAGGAGCTTACATTCTAATGGAGGAAGACAAAACATAAAAGGGAACAGAAAGGGGGGAGGGGGACAAAAAGGTGCTGAAGTTTGGAATGTCTTAAAGCATTCCCTGAAAGGAAAGGTAACATGACTACCCTGGATGCGTCTCCAAAATGGGAACTCCTGAAAGGAACTCCCCAGTGGGCAAAGGGGGCCATCATGGCAGACATATGTTAAAGGGTTTGTCAGCCCCAAATGATACAGGAAACTTCAGAGAGAGAATAAACTTGATCATGGTGGCTGAGTCTGAAGGGTCTGAAGATACCTCTTTGATGCCTTAAAATTGGTGACTACTCCCGTTAGAGCAGTGTTTCCCTATTTTAAAAAAAGAAAAAAAGGAAGTAACTCTTACTGCCCATTAGCCATCCTCTCTTTCCCTCTCCCCCACAACCACAAATCAGGCTTCTCAAAAAACTGGAGAGAAGATACTGAAATCCAGCAGTGCAGGTCAGATTAAGAGAGCCCATTCCTGACCGGCTATTCAGTAACCAGGGACTCATCCCCACAGCAGTGCTGGCTAGCAGCTACTCCTCTCAGGACCACCATTTTCCTATCTGTAAGATAGACAGTTGGTTTTAGGGTTAAGTGACAGGTGGTAATAAGGGTCGTGACAAGGTCAGTGAAATGCATATAAATATATACTTTGAGGCCCTCAGATGATTCAATGTAAGTTTTTTAAAAAGGGCATTGGAGGCAGCTAGGTAGATAGAGCACCAGCCCTGAAGTCAGGAGGACCTGAGTTCAGATTTGACCTCAGACACTTGACACTTAACTAGCTTGTGACCTTGGGTAAGTCACTTAACCCCAGTTGCCTCATCCCACCCTCCACCCAAAAAAGGGTGAACATAAAATCCTCTTTTTTATGACTCGGGTAGCTGGACCTAGAGCCAAAGAAACTATTCTGCTAGTAACATCCCAACTTGTTTATAAATGGTTTCATCAAACTTACCTTTTAGCCATTCTTAAACTTCAAGGAAATTTGTATATGATAACAGAGTTTCCTTTAGTTCATGGCTTGATTAGATGGTCCCTGGGGTCCCTCTGAACTCTCAAATTCTATGATTCATTATTGTGAATCCTTCCTCCACCAATGAAGAAAGCATCCCCTCTGGTTCTTATTAGATGGTGGTATTATGAATTGACAGGACAAAAACAAAACAAAACAAAACAAAAAACAGGTTACAAATAATTTGGTGAAAAGCCTCTCTGAAATTAAGTTCACGGGATTTAGAGCTAGCTGGGATCTTTGAGAACATCCTGTCTCTCACTTTACAAATGATGAAACTGAAGCACAGAGCGTTCATGGAGGATTAAAATCTATCTTCTAACTCCAAATCCAGTATTCTACCTATTCTAGCATCCTGCCCTCAGAAGACATCACATAGTCCATTTCCAAGCATTACTGGAAGTCAGTTTGGTAAGACCTTCCAGAGTTCACAGTCTCCTAGCATAGCCTGCAGTAATTCAATGCAACAAGTACTTTGGAACCTCTTATGCACAAGACCCTGTTTAAAGGATGAGGCCTTCAAAGGCAAAGGGAGAAGAAAGCAGTATACAGCGGAAAAGGGTCCAGAAAGTTCTGGACTCAGAGGATCTGGGTTCAAATATTGACTCTAGCACTTACTACGTATGTGACCCTGGGCAGTCACTTACCCTTCGTGGGCCTGTTTTCTCATCTGCAAAAACTAGAGGAATAGACCAGATGGCCACATCAAGTCCCTTTTAGCACTACATCCTATAAATCAAGGCTATAAACTCAGAAAACCAGAAGAATGGTGAAGTTTTCCACCCAGGGACCCCTTCATGCCATTACAAACTTTAGTAAAGTGCTTTTAGCTATACTATACATTGGATGGCAAGAACTAATTATGTATATAACTCATGGCTCAGAGCAACTACTGCTCCCCCAGGGATGCTAATTTTAAAGGCTGATGCCTAGAGACTCAGTTCTTTTTGGCCCACTGCTCCTACCTTCAAGAAACATTCAAAATAAAACTTAGGTAGAGCTCATATCTACTCTTCCCCAAAATGTGAGTAAAAGGGCCCTCTGACTCCCATATAAGCCCTCAAGAAATGACATGCATATCAATCATAGAACAGCCTTTATTTCACCCTACATGCTCATAGGAGACCATAAATAGAAAACATATAAAGCAATCAGACAGCTCATCAAGTTCCCTTGGAAAGGAAATGAATTGGGAGTTGCTATCAAACCAAATCTTTTACATTCCAGTGAATTCCTATTTCCTATAGTTCTACACAATTCTCCCCACCCACCCAGATTTGCAGTACCACCCGGAGGGTTAGACTTTGCCTCCCCCAAAAAATAAATATGTTTTGGAAGTACTACTGAAAAAGCAATTCCCTTTCCATAAGATCTGAATTGTTCAAGTAACACATTAGCTTTGTTCTCCAAGTAGGGCCCTGTGCAGGAACCATGTAGACAATCTTCTTTCTCCAAGGAGCACTCTGCCACAAAAAACTCCTCTTCTCTTCACCAGGAAGCCTAAGCTTAAAAACTTTCAAAACTTGGAGTGACCCACAAAGCAGCTCCAAAAGCTGGTGCTGCCCACAAAAGCTCCTGTGTCTAAATAGGAATTTAAAAATCTCCCTTCATTCACACAAGACATGAGACCCTTTCCACTCCCAGCCAAAAAGCATTTATCAAGCAATTATCACATGCTAGGCACGATGATGAACACAGAGATGGGAAGGGGATGCAAAGAAAGATGTAAACATGGTCCGGCCTTGACGGATCTGCCATTCCATTGGGGGAGACCATACGCAAACAACTTTTTACATGCAAGATATATAGTGTAAATGGAAAGTAAACTCGAATAGAAAAGGTACTAGCAACAGAAAGGAAGACCTGGACCCTAGATGTCTTAGCTCCCAGACCTGGGCACTTCACAATATACTTTGTGTATCTCATGATGAAAAGACATGAGAGCAGACAGGATTAGGCTTTGGAGCCAGGAAGACTTGGGTTCAATCCTGTCTCTGACATATACCATCTATGTGACCCTGGGCAAGTCACTTGTCCTCTCTGAGCTCTAGGCAACTCTCTTTTAAGTGTCAAATGGAGTGCCTACCTGCATTAGTAGAGAGAGATTCCTCATCTAGCAGTTCCCTATATCAATGAAATCACAGGCCTAGTCCCTATCCCCATGCCTCTCCCTATCTCATGATGACCACGACGAATGTATCTAGCTAGAGATTTGATGCCCTAATCAAGAAAATCTTAAATTGAAAATGGAGGTAAAACTCTTAAATTGGAGACTAGGCAAGACAATCGGTGGAATATATTATCAATCAATCAAGAAGCACTTAGGAAGCACCTCCTCCATGCCAAGCACTATGCCAGGCCATAGGGATACAAAGAAGTGATGAGAATTCTGGAGGTACATAGAGGTATATGGAAAATAGATACAAAGTGATTTCAGGGAGACAAGAGGGCACTACCAGCTGGAGAAATCAGGAAAGATTTAATATAGAAGGAGTGCAACAGTGAAGGAGATGCCTGATAAAGCGCCAGAGAAAGCATCTAAGAGAAGAGTTACAAACTCAGATTTCTATATATATAGGTAATGGATAGAATCTGAAAATTCATAACAAGGAGAGAAATATGACTTTACTGGCATCTTTAAGATTTGGGATGGAATTCATAACCAGAATAGGGTTTTGTATCTCACTTGGTCCTTTCTGGAAGAAGGTGTGGCAGGGACCTGGAGTGGAACAGGACTAGAACAAAGTCTGAGTCTAACAAAGACTACAGCAAATTCATTCATAGGTAATTAGTAGCATCCTGCTCAGGGATAAAGCAGAGGGACAGAAGTGAAGAACAAAGCCAACAGATGGGCACATTTCAGCCAAGAGCAAACACACACAGAAGGAGAAATAAAAGCCAACAAATCAAAGCAGGACAGTGGTAATGTCAGCAGGAATCTGGGAGAAAAGTCTGTTGAGATGTGAGAAGACGCATCATGGATAGATCACTGGACCCAGTCAAAAAGACTGGCATTTTGAATCCTGCCTCAGATGCTAATAGGCAGTATGATCCTAAGCAAGTCATTGGATTTCACTATGCCTCAGTTTCCTCATCTGTAAAATTTGGATAATAATATCTACCTCAAAGAGTTGTGAGGATCAAATGAGACAATATAGAGAATACATATATTATGTAAATGTGCACTACTATCATGAGATGACAGCTTAAAGAATCAGCTTATGTCATGGGGACATGCTAGGTATCCTGATGGCTATTCTGATTACTACATAGTAACTGTGAGATACTGGTAGCTTGAATATATTCTGGCCCAGAACTCAAGATACATTGTCTGGTAAAAGTATATTCCTTTTGCTAAACCTTGTTAAAAATACAATTTCTTAAGCTGAACTTTAAGTAATGGAAAAATTGTGACATTTCCTAGATACATAAGGAATTGACTCAAATTCATAAGAATCAGAATCAGAATAATTTATAATATATTAAAAGGAATAATGTATTATTTGATAAATGGTCAAAGAATGTGAACAGGCCGTTCTCTAAAGAAGAAAGTCAAATTATCAATAGCTACACGAAGAAATGCAAATGAGTAAAACTCTGAAAGAAGAGACTAGCATGAAGGGAGATCCAGAAAAGCTCACAGAAGGTAGGGGTTTTAGATTATGCTTGATAGAAACGAAGGAAATCAGGAGGCAGACACGAAGAGGGAGAGCATTCCTGGCATGGTGGACAGACCATGAAATCAGAAGTTGGAATGTTATGTTTGAGGAACAGCAAAAATGTCAGTATAGCTGGATTGTAGAGTTAAGTGATAGGGAGTAAAATTAAGAAGACTGAAAAGGTAGGAGGAGGACAAGTTGTGAAGGGCTTTTTCCCTATTTGCTTCATTTAGTTTTTTAAGTTTTTTTTTTAATCAACAGAAAAATCTACTTTGTGTCCCTCCCACTTCCATCTCTCCATTAAAGAAAGAAGAACAAAACCCATGTTAGAAACATGTAATTCGATCTGCATTCTGGGTCCATCACCTCTCAATCTGGAAGTGGGTAGGTTTCGTCATGGGTCCTTTTGAAATCATGGTTGCTCACTTCACTGCATTTCAAAGTTTCTATACAGCTTTGGTCTTTTCATTAGAAATGTTTGAAAGTCCTCTCAGTAAAAATTCTTTTCCCCCCAGAGGATTACAGTTTTGCTGGATAAAATGTTCTTGGTTGGTTGTAAGCCAGTGCTTTGCACTGTGGAATATAGTATTTCAAACTCTGACTTCACTTGCAGTGGTATATGCCAAATCATACGTGACCCTGACCGTGGCTCCCCAGGACTTTATTCTTTCTTTGGGTTGCTTGCAGTATTCTTTTTTTGGACATAGAAGTTCTGGATTTTGGCTATAATGCTTCTAGTTTTTATTTTGGAGTTTCTTTCAGGAGGTAATCAATAGATTCTATTCCTATTCTGCCCTCTGGTTCTAAGAGATTTGGGCAATTTCCTTTTATTTCTTGAAATATGATATCTAAGTTCTTTTTTTGGTTGTAGCTTTCAGGTAGTTTAATGATTCTTAAATTATCTCTCTGTGACCTGTTTTCAAAGGTTAATTGTTTTTGCTATGAGGAATCTTAAATTTTCTTCTAGTTTTTCCAGTCTTTTCTTTTCATTTTAACATTTCTTGGTTTCTCATGAAGCTTCTGTTTAGTCCATTCTAATTTTCAAGTTTGTGGTTTAGAATAAGGTTTTATACCTCTTGTGCCAAGCTGTTAATTCCCTTTCCAATTCTTTCTTCCAGAGCTCTCAGTTCTTTTCCCATTTTTCTATGGTTTCTATTTCATTTATAAAAATATTTAACTCCTTTTAAAATTCTTGCTTCCATATATAACCTATATAAAATTGCTTACCCTTTTAGGGAAGGGGGAGAAGAAAGGAGGAGGGAGAAAATTTGGAAATCAAATTTATTTTAAACAAATGTTAAAAAAAATTGTCTTTACATGTAATTGTAAAAAAAAATACTATTTTTAAAAAATTCTTGCTTCAGCTCTCCCAGGAATTCTAGTTGAACTTACACCCAACCTGTGTTTTTCTTTGAGTCTTTGCTTTTTGATGTTTTGGAGTCATTCTCTTCTGGATTTCTATCTTGAGTGTCTCTGTCACCATAATGGCTTTTTATGTTTGAGATTTCTTTTTGTTTGCTATTCTTCCCATTTACTTCCTGACTTTGGATTTGATGTTAGGGCTGGGCTCTGTTCACTTCTAGAAGAGGAAATGGCTGGGCTGGTCCTACTGCTACTTTCTTGGAGGTACTAAGTGTTGTATCAATTCCAAGATTTCCAAGACAGATCACTCTGGGGAACACAAAGCTTTCAGTGTTCCCTAAGTGGATAAATCTAGGGCAAAGTCTGATTATTATCCTCTTCCTGGTCCAAGCTCTGCAAGTTCCTGACCTGGATTTGAGTCTGAGCAATAAGCCCATGAGTTTGGTTCAGTCAAGAGTTCCAATAGACTGTCCCTGGACTCAACTACGCCCTTAGTCAGCTAGAAAGCTCTGCTGGTTCAAAGGGATAGAATTGCAAGCTCTCCAGTGGTCTGGGATTCCTGTTCTGATTATTCTGCTGCAGGATGCAGACTGGGCTGGAAGTTAGAACTGAGACACTCTCCCTCTTCCTCCCCTTTCCTCTACCCCCCCCCAAACACACACACTCACACACACACACACACACACACACACACACACACACACACACAAACACACACTCAACCCCTGGAGTCAGTCATGCAGCCACTTCTCCTTTCACACACAGCCTAAGCCCCTTGATCCCTCCTCACCATGGACTACCACCCCTAGATGCTTTCTCCCTTCTTAGTCTACTCTGGATCTCTGACCCAGAATTGGGTAGTGAGTGATAGAGCTGCCAGGTAGCACCAGTTCCTGAAACCTACACAAATTTAGCCCCTCTGTGAGAAATTTGAGAGCTTCTGAGAGACTGCCTTGGAATGCTCTGGGCAGACATTACTGGCTAGATCCTGCTCCACTATCTGAACACCCCTCTGTCTCCCTATACAAACCTGGGCTGGAAAACTCATGATTTTTTTTTTTTTCTTAGATTTCATGATCAGGACTTGGTATAGCTAGGTTTCCAGATCTTTGTGGAGGAGTTGTTTGTGGAGGAAGCTGGCTGAACTTCTTCCTACTTCTCCACCATCTTAGTTCTTCCTCTGTTAATGGCTTTAAATGCCTAATAGAACATTTTACATCTGTTCCTGGAGGTAAAAGGGAGCCACTGGAGTTTGAGTGGGGTGGGACATTGTCGGATTTACACTTTAGGAAAACCCCTTTGGCAGCAGAGTGAAGGATGGATTGATTGGAATGGGGAGAGATAAAGATTAGTGAGAATAATGAATCCTTTGAAATATTTGCATGTATTCATATTCTCATTAAATGAAGTTATAATTATGTAGAATATAGTAGTTAGTTTCTATCTCAATGGAAATATACAGGCACATTCAAATAATGTGACCACTTCTGGGGATTCATTTTTATCATTGAGACCTAGCTATAGTGCAGGAGAGGGGTGGATAGAGTAATAGACTTGGAGTCAGGAAGATCTGAGTTCAAATGTGGCCTCAAAAACTTACTAGCTATGTGACTTTGGGCAAGTCACTTAGCCCTATTTGCCTCACTTCTTTATCTGTAAAATGGGGAAGGAAATGGCAAGCTATTCCAGTATCTTTGCCAAGAAAACCCCAAATGGGGTCATAAAGAGTGACAAGACTGAGCAACAACAATATTATGAGGGCAAAGACAGTTGTTTTATCTAAATTTTGTATCTCCTTCGAGCCAGGAAAAGTGCTCCATCCACACATACGTATTTAATAAATGTTTGTAGAACATATTAGAAGAGGGTAGAATATTAGTTTTAGTACACTAAATAGCTCCCTGTCTAATCTGAGCTAACAGTACTAGTGTTCCCACAGTCTTATTTCAGGAGCAAAACTGGCACAGCACATACAGTCAAACTGAACAACCAAACTACAAAGCTCTAGTCGAGACAGGCCCCCGGGGGGGATAAAAGCCCACATCAGAGCTATGTTTGTGTGAGTAGAAAGAAGGGCCACGGATGAGAAATGTAGTAAAGGGAGAAAGGACGACAAGAGACGGGATATGTATCATTGTCTATGAACAGGTCACGTGAGCAGATGTACCTCTTCCATATATTTCTGACATAAGTCGTTGTCATCTGTTCCCGGTGGGGAGGAAAGTGCACATGAGCATGTTTCTCTTCCTCTCTGCCCTCTCTCCTCGATTTCTGCCGAGGCTGGGGGCAGGGTGGGGAGAAGGGGAATAAAATTGACAGGACTGAGGCTGGAACAGATCCCAGGTCACTGAGCCGACCCTTATGGGAGTTTTCTGACTGTCTGTCCAAGAAACAATCTGCTTGGACGCCTGGCAGCAAAGACTTGAGGGATGATTATGTAATAAGAAAGCTAGATAGGTCAAGACATTTTCAAGTAGGACAAAGAACCCTGATCTTAAAGAGTCTGAGCACTGGGTTCAAATTGTGCCTTTGTCAGGCATACCACCTCAGACAATTTACATAACCTTCCTGGGAAACATCTTTAAAATGCCTCTAAATGTACAATCCCAGGAAAGCCCCTTTTCTGCCACAATGAGCAACTAGCAGGATGACCCTGGGCAAACACATCCACTGAAGCTCTCTGAGTGCATCCTACAAGCATTTATTGGATGGGAAGAGGTGGGAGAAGAATACTACACACAAAGTGCTGGGGGGAAGGGAATAAACATTTTTTAAACACCTACTGTACGCTAAGCAGCATTCTAAGCGCTTTACAAATATCGTCTACCGCTGACAACCCTGAAAGGTAGATAGTATCAATATCCCCCTTTACAGCTGAGGAAACTGAGGCAGAGGTTAAAACATCTAGTAAGTGTTTGAGGTCATATCTGAACTCCAACCTTGTTGATTCTGGGTCCACGGATCTATCCACTGTACCACCTGTCTAGGCCAATTCCATAAACATTTAGTAACAGACTACCATTAAGGCAAAAAAAAAAAATCAAGTTCGTCCTTGAAGAGTTCTCCCTCTTCCCTCCTCCCCTCTGACCACCGACTTCCAAGGCTTCCTTTAAGAGTCAGCCAAAATCCCACCTTGTACAGGAAGTCTTCCCCATCCCCTCTTAACTCCCGGGCTTCCCCCCTCTTTTACCCATGCATCCTGCACATAGCTCAATTTATGCATTTGTGTGCATGTTGTCTCTGCCCTTGGATTGTAAGCCAAGCGCGACATCTTGACTCTCCGAATCCCCAGCGCTTACGCAGAGCCTGGCACATAGTAGGCACTTAATAAATGTTTATTGATTGGTTGATACTACTTATTTTCTCATATGAAAAATGGGTATAAATAGTCCCAAAACCCTACTTACCAGGGTTTTGCACTAAGTAAGTGTAAGGGTAGAAACTGCAATTCTCAGTCTATAATCAAGGCTTGCAGTTTATTTGTTTGATTGACAGACGAAGATAAGTACAGAATCACCTAGCCCTTCCGAAAGAGAAGGGATTCCGGCCCCACCTCACAATGGCAGACTAGAGTTAAGAGCACGCGCTTACACTACTAGGCGAAAAGACAAAAGACCTGGGCAGGGAAAGCTGGAATGGAAGGACTGGGCCTGGAGCTCTGGAATCCCGAGCTGCTCTCGTGCGCGTGCGCGTGACCCGAGCCTCCCTCTCAGTTCTGCGGGACGGCGCGCCCTCTGGGTGGCGGGGGTGGGAGGGATTGGGATGAGGCGGGGGGCGGGGCTCCAGGGCAGCTGACTACTGTAGGTCAGGTGACCACCGGCCCGGAAGGGAAGTGCGTTCTGCCAGCCCCGGCCCCCCCCACCCCTCGGCGGCATTCCCTCCCTTCACTCCCCGGCCCGAAGTCCCAGTCCCTCCGCCCGGTCACGCGGACCCCGGCGGCAGCGGCGGCAGCATCAGGGCAGCTGCATTTCCACAGCCTGACCATGGCGTGGACCAAGTACCAGCTGTTCCTGGCCGGGCTCATGCTGATCACCGGCTCCATCAACACCCTCTCGGCCAAGTGAGTTGAAGGGTAGGGGACCCCCCACCCCTGGGGTCGGGGCCTTGGGCCGGGCTGGCGCGGGGAGGACGGGGCTCCTCATCCAGCCTTCCTCGAGAGCTTCGAGGTGAACACGACAGGAGGCCTCGGAGTGTCCGTGTTCGAATCTCCCTCTGCCTTTCTCTACTTCGGGCAAGCCGCTTCTCATTTCTGGGCCTCAGTTTCCTACTCTGTAAAATGAGAAGGTTGGAAGAGATGATTGACCCAAGGGATGCCAGTGTTTGTTCCTCTGGTATCCCCTCTGCCTTTTATGTGCCCTCCGGAGCCTCCAGCCTGTTGTTAAGTCATTTTGCAGTTGGGTCCCACTCATCACCCCATTGGGGGTTTTCTTGGCAAAGATACTGGAGCGGTTTGACATCTCCTTATCCAGCATACTTTACAGATGGGTATCTGAGACAAACAAGGTTACCGTGATTTGCCCAGGGTCACACAGCTAGGAATTGTGTCTGAGGCCAGAGTTGAACTCAAGATGAGTCTTCCTGACTCCAGGCCCAGTGCTCTATCCACTTCAACACCTAGCTCCTTCTCTGCTCTTAATATTACATCCCTACTAAACCCCTTCACTTCCAAAAAATTGTGTGTGTGTTTTGTGGTGTATTTATTTAAAGGTGTACACCCTATTGTATAGGTTGTGTCTTCCCCAGTAGAATGTAAGTTTCTTGATGGAAGCATTTCTTGGTTTTTGCTTTACTACCCTAGTAGGCCTGTTATATGCCTGCCTAATACATGTGTGTTGGATGGAATTCCAAATCTTTGGTCCTCTAAACTATGTTGGGAGGAGGCCAATTCATATCCAGGATTCTAGGCCCACAGAGATTGTTTCACTGGGGTTAATTAGAAAGTGCCTTGCATTTCGGGGGCTTGAGTTTCACCATAAATAAAATAGGTATTGGTGGTAAGACCTTTGCCCTGAGAAGAGAGGGGTGATGTAATGAATGTTGAGCTTGCCTTTTCAAAATGAGAACAGGACTTGTTGAGGGAACACCTGACTTCTGTGTAAGGTTCATCTTTTTAGCTAGAGCTAGAAAGGCATTGAAAAGACATAGTCCAACTCCCCTTGTTTTGAAGACATGAAAACTGAGTCCCAAAGAGGCACAATCACTTGGCCAGAAACAAAGTTAATAAGTACCTGACTCAATTTTACAAACATTGGTTAAGTACCTGCTATATGTGGTAAGTGCTGAGGCTTCAAATATTTATCATTTATATTTTAACACAAATACTTTTGCACCCTAAGTGGTAAGATTAGCAGCCTTGCTTTGTAGGGGAAGGAAAGGCTTTAACTACTGCTTTTTACAGAAGGCATAAAAGTTAGAGTTTTAGAATTCCCTCCTTTCCCTGACACTTTGGCCATGCAGGTATGCTTGAAAGCTGTGTACCTCATTATTCCTTAACACTTGTCCTGGGGATAATGCCTGTTAAAAAACTTCCCTTCACTACTTTTCCCACGGATTGCCAAGGCTTCAAATTATTTGTCATCTGCATTGGGCTAGTATAATTCTTTTAAAAAGCTCTAGACAAGTAAAGTAGAAGGTGATCTAGTAGGAAGCAAGGAAATCCCTGGTCACGAGAAAGGGAAGGTCATTTTGTCTACCTTTGTTGCCTTTGTCTACCAGTCAGTCCTGTTGAGTTAGCTTCCCAAACTGGAGGACAACCTTTGATCCTGTCCCTGGTGGTTTCTGATTTGAGGAATCTCACATTGTAATTATACTTCTCATTTGCACACTACTTCACAATTTTCAGTGTCCTTATTTCGATAATCTCATTTGATCTTCATAATTACTTGGTTGGATGGTCAGGGCTGGGATTATACACCTTTTGCAGATGAAGAAACTGAAGTTTGGAGAAGTTCAGTAACCTAAGTAAGCAGCAGAACTGGGTGGGACTGGAGCCCAGGCTTTCACCTATGAATCTTTCTGCTGCATCATCTTCCCACCTACACAGGAGACATTAGTTCATAGTTGTGAACCCAGAGCAGTGATTTCAAGGCCAATTAGAAACTGTGGGGGTAATGATACACTCCCCAAGAACAGAAGACAGGGAAGAGCTTGGCAGATGGCAGTTTAAATTTCCAGCCTGATAATTGATATACAGAAATCAGGCTGTAATGCAAATAATTTGGCTTAGGGAGAATATGGGGTGAATCTTGATTGATTAATGTTCTAAGCCATATCGTTAGGGACACCCTGACATAACCCTCCCTCAAAAAATCAGACAAACATGCTTCACTTGAAACAGAAACAAACTCTTGAGAACTCTCCCAACAAACTACATTTGGAGACTGAGTCGACGACATTGCTGTCCTAGACCAAAGCATCAGATCCTCTTTGTTCTTACTACTCTATCATGTCAAGAAGTACCTCACTAGCAGCTATAAAGAATTCGCCTGGAAAGCCCTTCTCACCTGTTGGTCCCAAATTACTGAGTTCATCTGGTAAGGTAAAAAGCACAAGTTTTGGAGTTGCAGCACCTAACTTTGAATAACAGCTCTTCCAAAGTCTCTGCATGTCTTTGCTAAGTCACTTCCCTTCCTTTGGCTTCAGTTTCCTTGTCTGTGAAACAAGGGGGTTGAGCTAAATGGTGTCTGAGGTCCCTTCCTGCTCTAAATTTATGATTCTCTGATTCCCCTGGCTCCCAGAAAGATGCCCCAGAGTCAAGATCAGCAACTCTTGAGAACTCCATTTGACTGGGTCTCAAGATCCCAGGCTGTGTGGCTTCTTTCTCTATCACTATTCTTTTCTTATGTCCCTTGTCCACAGAGGACAGAGGGATTACACTCCACAAAACTTTTAATAAGTAGCGCATTTAAATACTGTTTTTTTCTTAGAACTGAGATGTGTGTTGGTCAGTCATTTCAGTCATGTCCACCTCTTCTTGGAAAAGATACTAGAGTACTTTGCCATTTCCTCCTCTGGCTCATTTTACAGATGAGGCAAACAGGGTTAAGTGACTTGCCAAGGGTCACACAGCTAAGAAATGTCTGAGACCAAGTTTAAACTCAGGAAGAGGAGTCTTCCAGACTTCAGGCCCCAGCACACTGTCCCCTGTGCCTGGTAGCTGGAGGTTATTAACAACCTTGTCTCACAGAGGGAGCAAGTAAGGACTAGATGGGTTCCTAAGATCCTAGAACTGGGGCTAGAAGGGACCTCATGCTCTCTAGTTTGACTCTCTCATTTTACAGATGAGGAAACTGAGACCCAGAGAGGTGAAGAGGCTTGCCCATGACCACATACCCTGTAAGTGCAGAGCAGAGATTGGAACCCTGATCTTATTCCAAGTTCTGTGTTCTTTAAGCTATGCCAGTGGGATCAAACTCAAATAGAAATGAGGGCCACTAAAGCATATATAAAGATCCCTACAAGTCACATATTGACTCAGAAAGCTACATATTTATATCATCTATGTTTTACTGCATTATTATTTATTTTATTAAATATTTCATTTTAATATTACATTTTAATCTAGTTTGGGCCAGGACAGCCAGGAGGTGCCATGGATAGAGTGCTGGCCCTGAAGTCCGGAAGACTTAGCTTCCTGTGTTAAAATCTGATCTCAGAGACTTACTAGCTGTGTGACCCTGGACAAGTCACCTAACCCTGTTTGCCTCAGTTTCTTCATCTCCAAATGAGCTGAAGAAGGAGATGACAAACCACTCCATTATCTCTACCAACAAAACCCCAAATGAGGTCACAAAGAATTGGACATGACTGAAAAACAACTGAACAACTAGTTTGGGCCATACTTAATAGTGTTGTGGGCCACATGTTTGATGCATCTAGGCCAGGGGTGGGGAACCTGCAACCTGGAGGCCGCATGTGGCCCTCATTTAACTAAATCCAAACTTCCAAGAATGGATTCATTTGGATTTTGTCAAAGTACTACACTTGAGGACCTAGAGGGATAGACGTAGCCTTGAGGCCCCAGGTTCCCCACCCCAATCTAGGTTATGCCACAGCTGCATTTTTCTGTAAGTAAATACATTTACTTCTAGGCCAATAAATCTCTCACATTGCTTTAGCCTATCTGTCTTCCCTGGGGCCAGAGCCCTTGGGTTCTGCCTTTATCTCAGCCCCAGCCCATTAAGCACTAGGCTGAAGGCTAGTCTCCAGGCAACTGGGGGTGAGTGCCACTGCCCAAAGTAGCACTGGCAGAGCTTGTTCTGAGTGAGGATCTGTTTTTCTGAAAAGCCCTTTATCTCCTTCCCACAATCTGACCCTAGGAGGGAGGTCTCAGGGATGCAACCCAAAAAGAAGAAAGAAAACTGGAGGACACAGATTTCAAAGAATGTCATGGTTTGACAAGACCTTGCTGGTCGTCTAGGCCAATCCTTTCATTTGTCAAGTCAGTCAGTCAATCAATAAACATTTTTTAAGTGCCTACTATGTGTCAGGTACTGTTAAGCACAGGGGATACAAAAGAAAGGCAAAAGATAGTCCCTGCGTCAAGGAGCTTACAGTCTAATAGAGGAGTCTACATGCAAACAAATATATACAGAGCAAGCTATATACAGAATAAATAGGAAATAGTTAACAGAGAGAAGGCACTGTGATAGAGATGGGTTGGGGAAGGCTTCATGTGGAAGGTGAAATTCTAGTGGGGCCTAATAGGAAGTCAGGGAGGTCAGTAGTCAGAGCAGAGAAAGGAGAGCATGCCAGGCATGGGGGACAGCCAGAGACAATGCCCAGAGCAGAGAGACAGGTGTCTTGTGGAACAACCAGGAGGTCGGTGTCACTGGATCTGGTAGTACAAGTTGGGGAATAAGATGTAAGAAGACTGGAAGGGTAGGAGGGAACTAGGGTTAGGAAGGGCTCTGAATGCCTTTTATATTTTATATTTTATCCTAGAGGCCACTGGAGTTTGTTGAGTAGGGGAGGTAATATAATCAAGCCAGCATTTTAGTGACAGAATGGAGGATGAACTGGGCTGTGGAGATTTGAGGCAGGCCAGCCCACCAGCAGGCTCCTGCAGCAATCCTGGTGTGAGGTGATGAGGGGCTGTACTAGAGTGGTGGCTGTGTCAGAGGAGAGAAGGGGGATTATTTGAGAGATGTTGCAAAGGTGAAATCAACAGGCTTTGGCAATGGATTGGATATGAGGGGGGAATCCAGGATGATTCCTAGGTTGCAAGCCTGAGGGACTGGGAAGGTGGTATTGCTAATCAAATAGGTGGGGGAGGGAGGAGATTTAGAGGAAAATCTAATGAATTTCGTTTTGGACATGTTAAGTTTAAGATGTGGATGGGACATCTAGTTTTGAGATGTCTGAAAGGCAGTTGGAAATTCAAGATTGGAAGTCAGCAGAGAGTCTGGGGCAGGATAGGTAGATTTGAGAATCATCAGGATGGAAATGGTAATTAAATCCATGAGAGTTTATGAGATCACCAAGTGAAATAGTATGGAGGGAAAAGAGAAGAGGGACCTTTGACTGAATCCAAACTTCTCAGAACCAGTCCCCTTAATAAAAGGATTTTGACTCAGTCAAAAAGGCTGCAACCAAGGACCTAGAAGGCCACATGTGGCCTTGAGTTTGCAGGTTCCCCACCCCTGGACTAGATGATCCCTAAGTTCCCTTCCACTTATGAGTGCTATGATCCAATGAACTCCCAGGCCAAAGCCTTTCTGCCCTGCTCCCCCACCAGTCTTCCTCCTGTAACTACAACGCATCTTACCTGAGCTGATCCTAGTCTGGAGGGGAAAGCGGTAGGAGGGCAAAAGCTGCTTTCATTCTGAAAGGGTCAAGATTTATGTGTGTTCACAGGTGGGAAAGGGGGAGAGAGGGAAGGAAAATGATTGTTGCCTGGAAAGAGTCAAGAGTTAAGGTCTGTGCCATAGGCGCAAACCCTCTGCATATCTGCAACAATTGGCAAGTCATCCTCTGCTATCTGATGCTTACAATCTGCAACTCTTGGCAAACCATTTAACCTACCTGAGCTTCCATTTCCTCATTTGTCATGAGAGTGTTAGACTAACTGGCCTCTTCAGTCCTTTTCAACCCTAGGTCTGTTTTCCTCCGATCGTGGCCCTTGGGACAATAGGCGTGGTAGGGGTTGGAGGAAAGGACGGTAGTGCCCAGGAAAAAGAGTAAGGAAGTGGCTGGCTCAGCTTGGCTCAGCCAGGGAACGTTGTCTCCTTCCTTTAGATCTCAGATCCTCTGCTGCTGGATCATACTGAGTCATTTGCCTTTCACTCTCTTCCCCGGCAGCCCAGACCAATACAAAGCCCAGCATTTTTCAGAGGAACTGAGCCAGGGGAAGTGACTGTTTGAGCTCTCTCTGCCTCACCACCTTGTATCCCACGAGGGAGTATCTGCTATTTCTGGCTACTTCCCCAGGGAGTCAGCCTCTTCTGCCACGTGTGGGACTTAACAAAAGGGCCAGGACCTTACCAGCTCTTTGGAGGCAGTGATGATAATACTAATAACAGGTGTCTTTATAGCACTTTAAAGTTTCAGAAACATTTTATGTCTGTGATCTTATTTGGTCTTCACAACAACAAGTACTTACTACATAGCACTATCATCCTAATTTTACAGTCAAGCAGCTGAAGCTAAGGGAGCCTATATATGACCTGCCTGTGCAGATGTCAGGGACTAGACTTGAACCTTGGCGTCTCTTGACTCTGAAGTTTAACCCCTTTAATCCCACCTCTCAGGGTGGTACCAGTCCTCCTGCTCTGAGACCATTCAGCTCAACTTGACCCAGAAACCGCTTCTCACCAACCATCCCATACAGACCCTCCCAGAGGACGAGGAGAAGAGCGTGGGCGGCTGCCACAGCTTTGCCTGGCTTCTGGGCATATGTACAGGGCTAGAATTAAATGTGGGGTCTGTTCCTGAAGTGCTATGTGACCATAGGCAGCTCACCCCCTTCTGTGGGCTTCACTTTATCTGAAAAGCAACAAGGTTGGTCTAGATGACTTCTGGGGTTCCTTCAGGGTCTAATATGCTGCAATTGTGAAGTAGCCATGGACAGAAGCAGGACATTTAGCCCAGGATTGTTGCCACTCCTAGGACTAAAGCCTATAATACCAATTTGTCTGTGCTCTCAGGATCCAGGTGTCCCTGAAACTGAGATGAAAAGATAACCTGGTATAATGGAAGGAGTGAGGGCAGATAGGTGTTGCAGTGGTTAGAATGCCAGGTCTAGAATCAAGAAAACCTGAGTTCAAATCCAACCTCTAACATTTCCTAGCTGTGACCCTGGGCAAGTCATTTAACCCTGTTTGCCTCAGTTTCCTCATCTGTAAAATGAGCTGGAGAAGGAAATAGCAAACCACTCCAGGATCTCTACCAAGAAAACCCCAAATGGGGTCAGGAAAAATCAGACATGATTGAAACAAGTAAACAACAATGGAAAGAACACCATATTTGGAATAAGAGAACATGGATTCACATCCTGGATCTGCCGTTTATTGGGCAGGCCACTTAACTTGGGGCTGAGGAGATAGAAGGGTGGTCAGCTCCCTCCTCTGTAAAATAAGGAGGTTGTACTAAATGACCTGTAAGAACCCTGGCAGTTCTAGATTTATGATCCTGTGATCAAGAACAAAGACAGCAGTCGTGTTTAGGGCACCATGACTGATTTCCTAGAAGGCCTGGATTTACTAAAGACTGGGAACGAGTAGGCCAGAAAGGATTCCAGAGGGCTCTGCCGTTGCCAGAAAGCTGGCCTTGGGCATAGCAGTTTTAAGATCTGGAGACTTAGTTTTGTTATTATCAGTTAAAATATTTAATATTAATGTTATTAATCTTGGCATCTGACTTGGACATGTCGCAGCCTCCATGGCCCTCAGTGTCTGCATCTCTAAGTTGAAAGGGGGGTACTAGGTTCTGAAGTCTCTTAAATCCCAGTAATTACATATTTTATTTACATATTAAATAATTACATATTGACAGTTGCGGTTGTTAATAACTCACGTTACTATCGCCCTTAAGGTTTACAGAGTACTACTATTTGCAAGAGTCCTGTGACATGACTAGGGTAAATATTATAACCCCGGGGGCGGCTCGGTGGCACAGTGAATAGAGCACCTCCCTGGAGTCAGAAGGACCTGAGTTCCAGCCTCAGACACTTAACACTTACTAGTTGTGTGACCTTGGGCAAGTCTCCTAACCCCAGTTGCCCTACCTTCCCCCCTCCAAAAAGCCAAAAACAAAAAAATATCATGAGCCCCATTTTTCAAATGAGGAAACTCAGGCTTGGACTATATCATTTGTCTGGGATCACTTAACTAATGTCCAAGCTAGGATGTGAACCAAGGTCTCTTGATTCAGAGGCCGGTGCTTTTTCTATTGCATCATGCTTTGTGGAACCTCTGCATTGTTCCCCATCTCTGGGGGGGGGGGGGAGTCAGTGTACCCAGTGTCCATAATTAAGCAGAAACAACCCAGAAACCCTCAACTTGGCTCTAATCATCTGTAACTAGAAACTGAAAATTGCTTGGTGGAATGGCACGCCCTGCTGACACCCAATCCTTAAAGGGCCAGGGCCTACACCTTAGGGGCTGATACAAAAAGATCCCATTTCCCTGCCCTGGGAATATTGCCAGCATATTCATCCCTAGTCTGGCCAGTCCAGGCAAGCCCCCTTCATGGGAGATAGTGTGTGAGTGCTGAAAGAAAGTGCAAGGGAATAGTCTGCAGGCCTCTATCTAGTCAGGTTAATGGGGCTTTCCAGCTCCATCTTAGAGCCAGGCATTCTCCTAAGCACCCCAGTCTCTGCAGCAGGAAGCGTTGAGTCCTAAACCCCTCCTCTGATCTATTCCAGGAGCATACCCAAATCTGGAAAAAGAGGGAGGGGTGCCAGGTGAGAGCTCCTGGGCAAGAGAACCAGGTAGACAGGCTTTTCCATCCTGCCCATCCCTTCCCCATGCTTCTTGAAAGACCTTTTCAGGGGTTGTGTGGTGATTTGGAACTGAGAAATGATTATACCCACACACTTCCTATGTTTTCTTTTTTGTCAGCAAAGCTGGAAACAGGTTGGGACTTATTCTGAGCAACCTGCCCAAGTGACAATTCTGGTTGATCTGCAGTTTAGATCCATTTCCCTTTTCTCCTCTGGTCAGAGAGGAGCCAAGAGCCAGCAGGCCAGAGACTGGTTTGTCAGGCAGGGGCCTGAAATGTTGTAGCAGAGACAAGAGCCCTGGCTTCTAGGCCCTGCTGTGCTAATTGGCACTCACACCAATCATGTCATCTCTCTGGGACTCAGTTCCCTCCTGTATGAAATGAGGAGGTTAGACTCAATTCATTGTCATTGAAGTATACTATAGACCATCTGGACAGAAAGGAAACAGATTAGTTTGAGAAATAATCACACACCTGATTCAGAGGTATGAGATGTAGTGATGGGAGGAGCAAAGAGGGCCAAGAGGCTTTGATTATCCAGGCATCTGCTGGAATTCTCTCTGGCAAAAGCAGAATAGCTAATAATTTCTTGACTCGCATGTTGAAAATTCCATTCTCTAAAAGGCAGAAGAACCAAAAAGGAAAAATTATGTTCTCAATCTGATTCTCACTAACAGAGACAACCTGGTTGCTTGGGAGGAAATTAGAGGATCACCGTGGGGAGGGGGAGTCAGTGGGTAGGTGACCCCTCCATCATAGAATTTGTGATAGAGAAAGAGAGGAAATGGGGCATAATCTGACATACAACCTTGATTTGGAGAAAGCAGTTTTCAGAGGAAAGATAGGATCCCATGGAGCAAATTGCTTCAGGGCAATCAGCCCATGAGGATGATGGAATGTGCTGAAGCTACAAAGAGAAAGTTTCCAGTGAGGAGGAAAAGCAAAATTTGTCTAACGAGACTGATGTGAAGGCAAAGGGAATTCCTCTACCCACTTGGATTTTTAAAAGACATACAGGGGGCAGCTAGGTGGCGCAGTGAGTAGAGCACCAGCCTTGGAGTCAGGAGGACCTAAGTTCAAATGTGGCCTCATACAGTTAACACTTACCAGCCGTGTGACCTTGGGCAAGTCACTTAACACCAATTGCCCTGCCCTCCCCTATCCAAAAAAAAAAAAAAAAGACATATACAGGGTATGGAGGTATGTGGCCCAGGCCTGCAGAAATGTTGTCAGGGTCACTAAAGCTTGGGAGGAGCTAAGACTGGCAAGATAAGATGAGGACAGCACAAAGGGGTTTAATCTGAGGGGGTGGCATGGGATTAAACTCTCTTGGGAGTAAGGTCAGAGAAGGAGAAAGAAGCTTTTGCTTGGGGTAGATGGGATGGTGATGATCACTGACAACAGAGAAAGCAAGCCTACCCAGTTCTTGGTTTGCTTCTGTCTTCTCTACAAAGGAGAACAGCCTTTTACTGGAAATGAGAGAACAAGAATGAGGAACAGGCAGTTGGAGACCCAGGAGAAGGAAGAGAATAGTAGGAGAGCAGAGGTCTGCCCTCTATGAAGTCAGGTCACCTGGCCCAGAGGAGCTGCAGCCTTGGGTTTTTGTAGTCCTAGCAGATACGATATCTGAGCCCGTGTCAGTCACATTGGAAAGATACCATAAATGGGAGAGGGGAGCACAAGACTGGAGGAGGCCTGTGAGTCTGACTTAGATTGCTGAGAAATGCCTAGAATGTATCATTAAGGAGATGATTGGTGAACATCTAGAAGGGAAGTGATGATCCCAGAGAGCCAGCATGGTTTCATCAAGTATGAGTCATGCCAAATGAACCTCATTTCCTTCTTTTGATGATGTTCTTAAACTAGTAGATGAGAAAAATGGTATGATTATGATCTATAGATTTTAGCAAAACTTTTGATAAACTATCTCTACTATTTTTGCGAAGAATATGAAGAGATGGATTAGATGCTAATACGATCAGATGGCTTCAGAATGCTTTGGGTGGCTGGTATCTTTAACAACTCAGTGTCGCTGAGTTGGGAGTTCTCAAGGGAAGAAGCCAGGGGTGTTCCTGTGCTTGTCCCAGGGCCTTGTATAAAAGGCATTCAATGATATGCTCCTCAGATTTGCAGATGACACCAAGCTTGGAGGGAGAGCAAACCCACTGAATGACAGTCAGGATCCAGAAGGATCTGGACTGTAGCTTTGGGCTAAATTTACTAAGATGAAAAATGAGCTTCACAAAGTATAAAATGGGAAAGGCAGTTGTTCTAGAAAACACTTAGAGTATTTAATAAACAGCAAGCCCAAGATGAGACCATGGTGTGATCAAAGCAGCCCAAAAAGCTAATGCAATCTTGACCTTCATTAAGAGATCTGTAGGTAGATGGCAAAGTAGAAACAGGACTTCCATGTAGCTCTGGCTTCCACCTCCTCCAATACATGTAAAGAAATGACTTTAAACAAACTCTAGAGCTACAGAACTAAAAAAGTGACAGAGAAAAACAAATCTCCCACTAAAGGAAGCCCGGAAGGCTGGCAGGAAGGGTCCATTGCAGCGTGCTGGGAGCCAAGGGAGCGCAATCCCAACTGAGCAGTGGTTTTAGCCCCAGGCTGGCCCCAACTGGCCGCGCCTGGAGCAGACCTCACAAGAGTAAATCACCAGCAGCTTTAGTGGTTTCCAGACTTCTCAATCCACAGATGCCAAAGACAAAGTAAAAGGTTAGTGTGGAACATTTTTGGAATGGGGGGATGCGGTCCAGCTGCTACCACTGGAGTGAGAAGCAGTGGAGGCACAGAGGCTGTGCCATGTGACTGTTTCAGAACTCCTGGTCTACAGATTGTAGGGGGACCAAGCGACCATTCAGAGGTTAATCTCTCTTGCTTTGACCTGCTTGGATCCGGATCATGGTCTTGGATGGTGGTCCTGGGGTGTGTGACCAGTGAGCCAGAGTGTGCAGGGGCTGTAAAGAGGGCACCCATCTAATAGCTCTGGCAGCTGCAAAAACCCCAGCAATTTGGGACAAAGCTCTATTTATTCCGAAAGCAGAGTTCTACTGTGGCACAGAGCTCAAAAGTCTAGTAATTGGCTGCCAATATGAGCAAGCAACAGAAACACCAACAGACGATAGAATCCATTTTTGGGGACAAAAAGGATCAAGACATGGAGCAGGGGGGGCAGAGCCAAGATGGCAGCGTAGCAGCAGCAACATATTGCAGCTCTCACATAGCCACCCCAAAATACCCATAAAATAGGACTCTAAACCAATCCTAGAACTCCAAAACGCGCACAAAGATACTTCCCACTAAAGTCAGCTCGGCTACGAGGAACCGTATCAGCACTGCGAACCAAAACCAGCCTGGCCTGAAGCCCCGGCTGTGCCCCAGGGGCGGCCAGACAAGAGGAGCGGTGAGCGGATTAGCGGCAGCTGTGAGCAGCGTTGAGAACTAGGTCAGTGGGACTTGCAAAGTTGGGAGGGGAGCAGTCCAGCCGAAAGGGTAGTTAGAAGCAAATGTTTTTGAAAAGGGATAGGGTCAAAGGAGAAAATAGAATAAGTGGGGGGCAGGATAGGATGGAGGGAAATATAGTAGGTTTTTCACAATATAACTACTATGGAAATGATTTGTACAATCTTAACAATCTATACTGAATTGCTTATCTTCCCAGTCGAGGTGGGGTGAGGAGGGGAAAAGAATCTGAAACTCAAAGTTTTAAAAACAAATGTGTAAAATTTTGTTTTTTGCATGCAACTGGGAAATAAGATATACAGGTACTGGGATATAGAAACCCATCTTGCCCTATTAGAAAGTTGGGGGGGGTGAAGGGGAAGGATATAAAAGAGAACAGATTAAGGGAAGGGATATTCAGTAGGCTTACTATTTTGGGGTGATGGGTAGGGGAAAGAGAGGGAGAAAATTTGTAACTCAAAATTTTGTGGAAATGAATGATGTAAACTAAAAATAAACAAAAGTTAATTTTAAAAAAAAAGAAAACTAAAAGTAAATAAATTAAAATTAAAAAAAAAAAGATGTCCATAGGTTCCAGGAATAGGGAAGTGACAATCCGACTGTACTGTGCTCATCAGACCTCTTCAGGAATAGTGTATTCAAGTATGAACACCATGCCTTAAGGAAAACATTGACAAACTGAAGAAATATCCAGGGAAAGGCCACCACGATGCTGAAGGGCCTTGAATTCATGTCCTTCAAGGGCTGGTTGAAATAACTGGGGATCTTCAGTCTGGAGAAGAGAAGACTGTGAGGGGACCTACATAATAACTGTCTGTAAGCATTTGAAAGGCCATCATGTAAAGGAGCCATTAGATTTGCTCTTTGTGGCCCCTGGAGACGGAACCCTTAGAATTCCTCAGCAGCTGGTGGAAGGTGAAAAGAGGCAGAAGTGGAATGGGCTATGGGGCTGGAGAGGTGATTGGAGAGGTCACGCAGAGTTTGGGTGGCCACGAGTGAGCTGGTAGAGCAGGGATTTCTTTCGGGTCTAGGTTGACCAGATAGCTGCAGAGGTCCTTTCCAATTGTCCATCTCCAATTTTGAACTAGATGAGCTCTGAGCTCCTTTTCAGCCCCCTGATAACGATAATATAGCACTCTTAAGGTTTACAAAACACTTTCCATACATTATCTTATTTGAGTTTTGAAACAACACTGCAAGTTGGGTCTTGTCTTAACCCTATTTTACAGCTAAAGAAGCTGACACTCAGAAAGAGATTGTGCCTTGCCCAGCATCACACAGCTCAGTCAATGTCTGAGGAAATATTTGAACTCAGGTCTTCCTGACTGCACCCATAGCTCCCTGATCTCTGCTGTTATCCCTAGGACCTGCTCCCCAGACCTCTGTGGTGCGGAAGCGTTCTTGGAAATCTGCTTTACTGTTTCATCTGATCAAAATCTCCAGTCATTGGCTCTCAGCCCCTTTGTCTCCCATGAGCTAGGTACAAGGGGAATAATACCTACACACTAATAATGCCCAGGTGGTCACTGTCTCCTGAATATAACAGAGAGCTGGCTTTGACAAACCGAGTTCCTCAAAGCTTGACTCCACTAATTGCCTGCTCCATGTCCACACCTGTGCTGGGTGCTGTGGTTCAAACAAAGGATCAGAAGACACAGTCCTTACTCTCAAGAGTAACCAACCATTTTTTTTTCCTTTTTGGAGGAGGAAAGGCAGGGCATTTGGGGTTAAGTGACTTCCCCAAGGTCACACAGCTAGTACGTGTTAAGTGTCTGAGGGCGGATTTGAACTCAGGTCCTCCTGACTCCAGGGCTGGTGCTCTATTTACTGTGCCATGTAGCCACCCCCAACCATTTTCTTTTTGAGAAAATTCTTCCTGAGACCATACCTGAGTCATTGGCCAAAAAAGCAAGCCAGGAAACTGTTTGGATTGTATGCTGTGACATGTGGCATAGCTATAGTACCAGAGGGATTTCAGAGGAGGGAGCAATCCTGGTGCCCTCAGGAAGGCTGAGAAGGTGCCTTAGTTGGACAAGACCTGTGTTCCAGCCCAGCTTCTCCTCTTACCAGCTTTGTCACCTTGAGGAAGGAGCTTAACCTTTCTGAACTTATAAAATGGAGATGAATAAGACGTTTTTCAACTATAAAGTGCTCCCATAACTTACCATCAGCCTTTCTTAGCATTTTGCTAAATACCTTCCTAGTCTGCTCTCCTATCTTATTTTGTACTGTATAATAGGCCTTGTGGATAGATAGATTGCTGGACTTGGGGCCAGGAAGATGAGTCTGAATCCTGCCCCTGATACTTAGTAGTTTTGAGAACCTGGACAAGTGATTTAACCTCTGAACCTGTTTCCTTTTTTGTAAAGTAGGGCTAATACCTCATGGGCTTGTTGTAAGGATCAAGTGAAACAACATGTAAAGCACTTTGCGAATCTTAAAGTGCTGTAGAAATGTAGGCTATGAGTGACAGTCATTCTGGAGGCATGTTATTGTCTCAGCTGTCAAGTCCTTGATGGCAGAGACTAGGTGGACAAATAAGTACTTAATGCTTCTTTACTGAATTGGGTTGAACAGGGAGCATAGCAGCCTCACCAATCGATGCTGTTCTTCTTTCTTCCAGATGGGCTGACAACTTTGTGACGGAGGGCTGTGGAGGAAGCAAGGCCCACAGCTTCCAGCATCCTTTCCTCCAGGTATCCTTTCCCAATCCTACCTTCCCTCATACTTTCTGTCTCCCTTGTGGTTCTGAGCCCCCAGTCCTTTTTCTTTGGCATGCAGAGCTTGCAAGTTCACTTTTTCCATACCACAGCCACAGAACTTTCTCTTGCTTCCAGAAGCTGGGGACTGAGTCAGGCCTGACTCGGAAAGCATCACTGGTTATTCTTTTCTGCTCTGCCCTGCCTACTCCCAGCAGCTATGTAGAGATGCAGCAGAGCAGGCAGGTTGGCTAGCTCTCCTTGGCCAATAATAGGTATGTTAAGGAAGAACCTGAACATCAGAGATGAACAGGGAAAGGGACTCTTCCCCAAGCCCTGGGGCTCAAGCATCTCCATCTCTACCCCAGACCATAAAAGTACCACATCCCTCTTGTGGGGAGACATTGCCCTTGCCCCTGGGATAGTAAGATAAGCAGGTTGGATCAGATGGCCTCTAGTGTTCCTCCCAGCTCTAAGAGTCTATGATTGTATTAATTCCAGGCAGTGGGCATGTTCCTGGGGGAGTTTTCCTGCCTAGCAGCCTTCTACTTAATTCAGTGCAGAATTTGGGGGCACACAGACTCCAGTGTGGAACCCCAGCAGTCCTTCAATGCACTGCTCTTCCTGCCCCCTGCCCTCTGTGACATGACTGGGACCAGCATTATGTATGTGGGTAAGTAGCAAGATCTCCTGGGCAAGGACCAGCTCTTTGAGGTATGGCAGGGTGGGCCGGGAGAGTGTTTCAGCAGCAGCAGGACCCTTCTTCCCACCCTGATTCTCTTTTCCATCTTCCAACCAAGGCAGATTACTCTCTGTGTTCTTCTTTAGATACCCTGTGCTTTCCCAACTCCAAACCTTTGCTTATGGGATTGCCTGTGCCCTTTCTATCCTCTCCTCCTCCACCCATTAAAATTCCTACATGTTCTTTTCATTTCAATTTAAATGTTGGCTCGTCCATGGTGCTTTCACCTTCCCCCGCCCCAGTTCAGTAACAACTCTTTTGCTCATTTACACCTTGCCATAACATTTTGCTTAGAATTCTCTTAGGCCCTTACTATGTATTTATTTATGAGCTACATCTCAAATGTGAAGTGCTTTTAAGACCATAAAACATTATAATAGTGTCAGCCGTTGTTATTACTAGACCTCCTATTCCCCAAGAACAAGGACTGTGTCTTATCTAAACTTGTATCTCCCCTAGAACATACTCTTACAAAATGTTTGTTGAATTAGACTGAATTCTCCTCTTCTCTGTAGCCCTGAACATGACTAGTGCCTCCAGCTTCCAGATGCTTCGTGGGGCTGTGATAATCTTCACCGGTCTTCTCTCTGTGGCATTCCTGGGACGAAAGCTACTGCCAAGCCAGTGGGTGGGCATCTTTGCCACAATTGTTGGCTTGGTGGTTGTGGGTCTAGCTGACCTCACGAGCAAACATGAAGATCAACACAAGCTCAGCGATGTGATCACAGGTATGTTGGAACTATAGTGAACAGACCCTTCTGCAGCTGGATGGCTCCCAGGGAGATAGTCCCACAAGAGAGACTGCTAAGGAAGCTAGCTGGCCGTCCCCCAAGACCCAGGCACAGCAGGGTTTCCAAGAGATAGGGCAGATTGTAGTTGGTGTTGAGAGTGACTGAGCTGAAGAGAAGAAGTAGGTTTGAGTCCTGGGACAGGGCACCCCAAAGCAGCCAGCAGATCTGTGGGCAGAGCCAGATGGAAGGTGGTCAGAGATGGCCTTGGGTGTTGAGTTGGCCTCACCCTGCTCTGTGACCAAGAGACCAATCCTGCCTGCCTTTTCCCTCTTTGGAGCAGTGGTACTGAGGAGTTTTTTAAAGAAAAGAAAAAAAATGATGGATATTTTAATATATTTTAAATGTTTTGTTATAAACTTAGCAACTATAAACTATGGCAAATACGCATGCAAGGTAAGGAACAAAATATCAGACCCAGACAAACAAGCAGAACCCCAGCTGACTTTGCCTCATGGCCCCTTCCAAGTCCCTCTGAAGTTCAGCTGCTTCTTGCTTGTTTCCCTTTTTTTTTTCCATTTATAGTTGAGGTCAGTGAGTGTTGTTTGGGACCCTCTGAGCTTGCTTTGCATCCGTTCACTGAAGACTTTCCATCTTGCCGCATGTCCTTTTTTGGTCTCCACTGGTCATTGCATTGATGTACTGAGCTCCTAGTGAGGAAGCTTCTACCAGTGCAGATCAGCAGCTGCTTTATAGCTTAGAGCCTTGGAGACTTACCTGCAGCCCTGAAAGTTTCAAGGACTTGCCCAGAGTCACAACGATGTATGTGTTTGGCAGGCTTGGATCCCAGTCTTCTTGAGGCTGCTTGGTGAAATGCCGTGTTCATTTATCACTTAACATTTCATAACATTGATAGACTCTGAACCATTTTCCAAGCATTGAATGTAGAGTTGAAGAAATTATATTTAAATAGTCCTCAGTCCTAATTCTTCATTGGAAGTCATACAAGGCCCACTTATCCATCTTCTGTTCACCTTTTCCTTCAGTCCCCTTCCACAGACTCTGAAATCTGTTTTGCCTAGAAACCCTGAGGGTCTTCCCCTCCCAGATTGATTTTTTTTTGGCTAAGTAAAAATGGCCATTCTTTGCATCATTTCTTACCTAAACTTAATCACCAAATGGGCATTGCTTCAATCAAACTGAGACATAGCAAAGACCTTAGTTTAAAAAGGCCAAGGTCTCCCACTGTATCCTGGGCCATCTCCAGTTGTCCTGATCCATATCCAGCCACCAGATCCAGATGGCTCTGGAGGAGAAAGTGAGGCTGGTGACTTTGCAGAGCCCTCTCTCACTTATATCCAATTCACTTGCAAGTCATGGCATCACCTTTCTGATGCCATGGTCCTCTTTGAGAGCAACAGACAAACAACAATAATCCCCTCCCATGGCCTCTGAAATCTTTCCCTCCATGCAACTACTTTACCTTTTTCTGGTCCTCCCTCTCCAACAGGGGACCTGCTGATCATCATGGCTCAAGTGATTGTCTCCATCCAAATGGTGCTGGAGGAAAAATTTGTCTACAAACACAATGTGCACCCACTTCGGGCTGTGGGTACTGAAGGTGCGTTTGTGGGCAGGTGGGAAGAAGAAGAGACATGGAGAGTGCGTGGTGGGGAGCAGAGAGAACTTAGGGTGAGATATGGGAGGGCACAGAGAAGCATGTTGAGGAAGGGACAGAAATGAAGTGAGGTACCCAGAGAATGTTGGGAATGTGTTCTGTTTGAAAAGGTCCTTATAGTCTCCAATATACCCTTCTCAGCTCATATATACATTGAGCATCTATTCTGTGTGTGCAAGACATAGGACTAAGTGCGTAGAGGACACAGTCCCTGTTCTTGTAATGTAGTAAATATGAAAGGAAGGATCACTTCCATCCAGTGAGTGATCAAGGAATACCATAATAGTCTTTAATAGGAAGAGGGAATAATTTAAACAAAGGAAAACTCATAAGTAGGAGATTATGATGTCTGTCATGGAATCAGTGAGTGAAGTTCCATTGGGCCAGAGTCCAAGTTTGTTGGAAGACTAAGAGGAGATAAGGCTAAAAATGTGGTTATATTTGGAATATAGAAACCATGTCAAGCTTAATTTTTTTTCTATGGGTGCTGAGGAGCCACAGAAGATTTTTGAGCCACTGAGTGGAATAAGCAAAATGGTATTTTGAAGAGCTTTATCTGGGTGGGAGGTGCAACATGACTCACAGTGGGGGGACACTGGAAGCAGGGAAACCAATGATAAAGCTACTGTGAAACAGGTGAAAAGTGATCAGAACCTAGTTGTAGTGAGAATGGAAAGAAAGGGGGCGGCTAAGTGACGCAGTGAATAGAGCACTAACCCTGGAGTCAGGAGGACCCGAGTTCAAATCTGGCATCAGACACTTAACACTTACTAGCCATGTGACTTTGGGCAAGTCACTTAACCCCAACTGGCCTACCTTCCTCCCTCCAAAAAAAAAAAGAGAGAGAGAGATAGTGGAAAGAAAGGAACAGATCGGAGAGATTTTGAAACCTGAGACCCCAAGCTGTTCTGGAGCTTTATTTAGTGAAAAATCTCACATGTGCCCACATGCATTTGGATTTTGAGAACTCAGCACGTAGTCTGTGAAAACATTCATTCCTTTACCCCCTTGTTTCTCTGCAGGGTTCTTTGGCTTTGTGATCCTCGCTTTGTTGCTGATTCCCATGTATTACATCCCTGCTGGCGCCTTCAGTGGGAACCCTCGGGGCGTGCTAGAAGATGCACTGGATGCCTTCTGCCAGCTGAGAAGGCAGCCACTGATCATCGTGGCACTGCTGGGCAACATTAGCAGCATTGCTTTCTTCAACTTCGCTGGCATCAGTGTCACCAAGGAGATGAGTGCCACCACCCGCATGGTACTGGACAGTCTCCGTACTGTGGTCATCTGGGCCTTCAGCCTGGCACTGGGCTGGGAGACTTTTCACCCGCTGCAGATCCTAGGTTTCTTCATCCTCCTAGTGGGTACTGCTCTCTACAATGGGTTGCACCAGCCCCTGCTGGCTCGTCTGCCCTGGTGTCAGCCCCCAGCTGAGGATCATGAACGGGAAAGTCTGCTTCGGGGCAACCATACTCCCATTAATGAGAACAGCTGAATCTCCACCAGGTCTACCAGTGACTGAACCCTGAATTTTAGGCTCCTTTTCCCTGAGGACAGGGATCCCTGGGATCCTCAGGAAGAACCTGGGAAATAGGATGTCTGAGGTCCTTTCTCCCACCTTGTTGCCTTCTTCAAGAGGACCCTGGATATGCCACTGGAGTTAGAACTCAGCTCCACTGTCCTTTAACAGTATTTCTTAGCTTCTTTCGGTCCAGGACATACCCTAAAAACCTACAGAGGTCCCAGAGACCTAGGAGGAGGGCTTGGGCTCCCCTGTATCTGTCTCCAGCCTCATTATATAAAGTGATGGACTGAACCACGCACCTGAATTGCCCTAATTTGCTAAATCACAAATCCAGACTGAATATTAATCATTTCCCCTGAAACATAAATCAAGTTTAATTTTCTAAAAAAAAAAAAAGAAAAGAAAAAGAAAAACCACTTCAGAACCAGGCTTAAACCTGTGTATTTTCTCACACCTGTGTCCTATTGGGTCATCTGCAGAATATGTCTGAGCCAGCCAGTCATGAATGCCGTGAGGTGAATGGGCATCAGGCTTCATTGATTTGGCCCTTGGGTCCATCTCCGTTCTTTTCTGCCTTTTCCCTGGCAGCCGGCATAGCTCCTCTCCACAATCATGATGACAGGGTAATTCTGCTTAGGACACAGGTGTTAGTGGTTTATACTGCTGCTGACAGCTCCTCCTATAGTCCAGATGCCAAGGAACACAGGCTGATCGGGGTTGGACCAGTGGTTCAGCTGGGTCTGCTGGGGATAGGGAGAAGATGCTCAGTGGCATTTTGAATTATTGCCTTTGGCATTTCTTTTTTAAAAGTAAAACCTAATAGAAGAGTGATCTATAATGTATGAAATTCGGGAGTTTGGTTTCATTTTTGGCAGAGGGGAGTGTGAGGACTGAGTAGACTGTCTGGGCATAGAATTCTGACGTGCTAGAGGTATAAAGAACTTTTGGCATCATCAAATCTAATCCAGGGACACTGGGTTCATCCTTTTCGCATCCTCTTCTAAAGCAAATGTGGTTTTGATAACATGTAAAGTAAGAAAGAGAAGGTTTTAGGGGGGGATATTATATAACAGCTGGTGGGTAGGAGTGTATGTGTGTGTGTGTGTGTGTGTGTGTGTTTCCTACTCCCACCAGCACTTCAGCGGTCAAGATTTAGTTAGACAAAAACTAAGTAAAACTGCTAGAGATGATAATGCTATCTTGATTAAAATTGAACAAAAAGGTAAACTGAGGAAAATCTCTGAGCAAGATAATGTTTAATTATTAGCAGGGGCATGCTGCGTGTCAATAAATGGGTCGGTGGTTTGCCTCCATTAATGCTAAAAGCCCCTAGCCGACGGACAGCTCCCCTTTTATAGGTTTTGCAGAGTACAGAACAGGGTAGATGACACCATGGGATTAAGGACAGCATGATCAGGAACAGAGCTGAGGCCCAGGGAACAACATGCTTGATTGGAAGTTTGATAATGGTAGTTAGCAACAACCCCCTTTTTCTCTCATGAGGCCAAGAAGTGCTCATTGTCTGAGTCCAGGTGCAAGATAGCAGGCTAGATGTTGAGACGACAAACCAGACATCCTTAAAGGCCGGCTTGGTGGTGTAAAGGTGTTAGGCCTGACTCCCTTGCATTCACACACGTTTCCCAAGGTCAGTTAAATTCCTTATGGCAATAATTAGTAGGATGGGTTAATGATTAGACAGGCTCACTGAATCTCTGAACCAGGTGCAGAGACAAAGAGCCATGACTTAAGCAATGACACGACAAAAGCAATTAATTGTAAATACGATCAATGAGAAAATGATACAGGAGCATTTCGTTCTTCTCAGTACTATGGTCTGGAATTAGAAAGCCTGGCTTTACCACTTCCTACTCATGTGACCTTAAGCAGATCCTCTTCGGGCCTGTTTGCTGATCTGTAAAATGAGGGGATCAGACTAGATGATTTCCAGGGTCCCTTCAAGTTCTTAAGTCTGTGATCTGTGCCCTCCAGTGGTGCTGGAGGTAGTCTCAAGACACTCCTAACCAGGGCAGGAAGACCATGTGAATCTAAAAGCAGCATTAATTTTGCTTCTGAACGGAAGCACTATAGGGAATGTGCAATAATTGTTCACATTTACATAGCACCTTATGATTGGTAAAGAATTTTCCTTGTAGCAACCTGATGAACCTGGCATTATAAATATGATTTC
Source organism: Pseudochirops cupreus (assembly GCA_028627135.1). NCBI lineage: Eukaryota > Metazoa > Chordata > Mammalia > Diprotodontia > Pseudocheiridae > Pseudochirops > Pseudochirops cupreus. The sequence continues at coordinate 184,955,030 of CM053581.1, read as the reverse complement.
CCTCACTTTACAGGTACATAAACAGCATTCAAGTGGCAGGTTGTGAACTTGAGTCATCTGACTCCTTTTCCAGTGGTGTTTCCATCTTGCTGACTAACTCTGTTTCTTTTCAGTTGCCCATATTATATCTGGGGTCCTTAAACCTTGCCCCTCACTTGATCCAATGTCCTGATTTTGTAGTTGGCTCCACCATCCTCCCAGTCACTAGGGCTTGGAACATCACCACTTTTGATCCATCCCTCTACCTTTCCCCGTAACAACTCAAACCTTTGTTGAATGTTATACTAAGCATAAGCAGCTGTTCAGGACCAGAAATACAAAAGGAACCCTTTCCTGTCTTCAGGAAACTTGCATTCCTACAAGACAGTACAATTCCACAAACATTAAGTGTAAGAAGGCACATACAAGACACTTTGAGGACAGAGAGTCTGAACAATTAATTAACAGGTTTCAGAGAAAGGTTTCATGTAACATTTGAGCTGAGACTTGAAGGAAACTTGGGCTTGGAATGTGCAAAGAGGAGGAAGAAATAAATTCCAAGCATAGGGGATGACCTGTTCAAAGTCACAGAGATGAGGAAACCTAATGTTTAGTTCAGGGAACAGCTAGTAGGTCAGTTTGGCTGGAACAGAGTATGAAGAGGGAGTAATATGAAATAAATTGGGGAAGATAGTTGAAAGGGAGATTGTGGTGGGGGGTTTAGGCAAGAGAAAGCCAATGAAAGTGTTTGAGCTGGGGAGTGACATTACCAAATATGAGTGTTAGTAATATTTAAGTTTCCTGGTATGGGAGCATAGATGGCTTGTTTTTCAGAGGACATAAAAAACCAGAAAGGATCACAATCATAATGGATGACAAAGAATCAGGATCTAAAAAGATCTTCAACACAAGCAATAGGCCGAATCTGATAAAATGAACTTCAGTAGAAATCAGTGCAGAGTCATGTTTAGGTTAAAAAGGAAAATATCTTTGCAGGTACAAAATAAGTGAAATAACAGGAATCAGCAGTATGATGTAGCAGCCAGAAACCTGATAGGATCTTGGGCTGCACTGAGAACCATTGCTTCTGGCAATAAGGAAGCGAGATCATCCTTCTCTCAGATCTCATCTAGAGTATCATATTCAGTTCAGGGCACCATATTTTTGGAAGAACGTTGATAAGCTTAAAGACATCCAGAAGAGGGCAGTGAGTATGGTGAAGAGCCCAGCATGCAGACTGTGAGAACTGATGTGAGGAATGGGTGATATTGAACCTGGAAAAGAAGGAGAAATGGGAAAGTTGTGTTCGAATATTTGAAGGACTGTCACAAGGAAGGAGTATTACACTTGGTTTGGATTTCGAAGGGCAGAAGTGCAGAAACATCGGATGAGTGTTGCAGAGAGCCAACCTTGGGCTTGATGTCAGGAAAACCTTAGAGACGGTCTATCGGAGCTACCTGCAGGTGGAGTGGGTTGTCCCAACTGGATTCCCATTCATTGGCAATCTTCAAGCACAGGCCAAATGACCACGTGTTGAATATTTTTTAAAGTGCACTTTAGTGATATCTTTTGTTTTTATATCTACACTTTCTAATATATCCCTGCCTCCCCCAGAGAACCATTTGTTATACCAAAGAGCAAAATCAGCCAACTCGTTGAAAAAGTCTGATGGTATCTGTGGTGTTTCGTACTCATAACCCCCTACCTCTACAGCAAAGGAAGCAGGGAATCTCATATTTTCTTTGGGCCAAACGTTATCGTTTCACAGCATTTGGTTTCAAATATTTTGTTGTTCCTTGCATTTATGTTGTAGTTGCTTCCTATAGTGCTTACCCAACTGCCATCAGTTCAAATAAGTTTTCCCCAGCTTCTCTGAATTCTTTATATTCATCTTTTCCTACAGGATATCAATTACACATAACTTATTAAGTTATTTCCCCATCAGTTTTGGACTTGAGTTTCTAATAGCCTTTCTTTTTTAAATCCAATGATCTTAATGCAACAAGACATTGACTGCCTCACTTCCTGGCCAAATTATAGTAGATACATAGTAAACAGGTTTAGTCAATGATGTTACAGAGATGAGAACTGATGGCAATAGTTTTTGTGACTTATGGTAGGAGCCTAAATGTAAGTTATATCTGTACTTGTCAGGTTTCAGGGTCCTTGGAATCATCAGATCTTAATGCCCCAAAAGGAAGGGTGTGGAGATGGTATGGATGTCACATCAACTGGGAATCCTTGCTATATGTGACTCTGGAGCACTTTTCTAGATAGTATACTCACCCTCTGAGCTATGTGGGGATAAGGACATGGACAGTTGGGGACTTGAGAGTGTTCAACCTTAAATACTCATAAACGTCATTCCAGCTAGAAGTTATCCTTCAAATGAGCAAGACATCTTTTAATCTCCATTTAGAAACATCCCAAGACAAGGCAACAGATGTCGAACAGGCATCTTAAACTCAGCATACCCAAAACAGGATGACTATCTTTCCCCCAAAATCCTCCCCTTTTCTGAGCTTCTGTATTTCCATCAAGGTCACCACTGTCCCTTTTAGGTTCCTCAATTCCCTTCTTCCTCCATTTCCCATATCCAGTCACTTGCCAGGTCTTGTCCATTCATACTAAGCATCCTCTCTCAAATTTCTTCTTCTCTATTCACAATCATTACCCTAGTTTAGGCTCCTACTACGTCTTACCTGAACTATTGAAATAGTCTCTGTACTGTCTCAAGTCTCCCTATTCTGCTCCATTATTCTCACTGTTTCTATCCACATAGCTTCCAAATCTAATGACCCCAGATAGTAGTTGGTGACTTCTCAAGACCCTGTCGTTGGTTAGAGTACCTATTTGGTATTAATTAACCAATTGTAAATTTGTTCCATTGTTTCAGTCATGTCTGATTCTTTGTGACCCCATTTGAGATTTTCTTGGCAATAATACTGGAACAGTTTGCCATTTTCTTCTCTAGCTCATTTTGCATTTGAAGAAGCTGAAACAAACAGGGTGAAGTGACTTGCCCAGGGTCATATAGCTAGTAGGTGTCTGAGGCTGGATGACGCCAGGCCCAGCATTTTATCCACTGTGCCACCTAGCTGCCCAGTTGTAAATTAACTTTTACAAAGGGATGTTTACTAAATATTTTGCAAAGATAGCAGTTACAAACTCCATTCCCCAAACTAAGGCAAGGGTGCCTTCCCCTCTCTGTACATACTCAGTCATTGGGGGGAATAGTCTTTGACAAAGTTAGTGGGGTACCTGTTTATGAGACTTTATGGTATAGGAGTTCTGCAAGGACAGGAGTCCTTTTCTCCTCAGTCATGAAGTTTGCTTCTGGGTATACCGCAGCAAACAGATGAATCATTCCCTTTCTTGCTAGACTGGCCTCTTGCAGGACACAATGCATCCTCTGTTGGATCAGTCGTCTGAGGCTGGGTTAAGCAAGGTGGTCCCCAGTGCTGGTCTCACCTGATTAAGCAGCTGCTACCACTGGCTCTGGTGGCTTCTGTCACCAACTTTATTTATCTGAGGGGAATCTCCAAAGGCTCTTTTGCTATATGTCCCTATCAGGTTATATAACCTGATCCATTCCATCCCTGTTTATTCATTTACCTAGGATCAGAAATAACACACCAGAAAGAAGCACTTAGAGATAGCTGGCAGGCAGGGTAGGAGATAAGGCAGCCTCTAGCCACCACTGCCCCTGTCCAACCCAAAAGCTCATAGCAATTCTTCACTCGGAAGCTTTGAGGGAAGAGAGATGCTGACTCCAACTCAGCTCCATCTCCAACATCTGGCCTTCCACGTTTGAAACCAGCCCCAGCCAAAAAGCTCTGTCATCACCACCTAGGAGCTGCCACTCCATTACTCATGGTCAGAAGAAGGCTTCCCAAACCCACACATGTTGAAGTTGGGCAAGAATTGTTACCTATGCTTTAAAAGCTAGAGCCTCATTGGGCCATCATGATTCTGTGAAGTGTCCCTGGTAGGGGTTATACCCAGGCCTTCTTGACTTGGCATGTTTATCAGATTTCCAAATGACACAGAACTAAAAACAGCTAACTGGCAAGAGGTGGGATCCAAAATGATCTTGACAAGTTGAGGTGAGGGGGGTCGGGAGGGAGAAAGAGCAAAAGAGTGTAGTGGACTGAGTGTAATGAGATGAAATGTGCCGTTTAATAGGGACAAATGTAGATTTGAACCTCAGTCTGAAGAAATCAACTTCAAGAAGGGGGAGGCAGACATACTACCTAGACTTCCCCTAGATTCCTTTTTTGTTTTGCTCTTGACCTTAAGGAAACTTGGGGGAAGAAGTTCAAGGACAATCACACCAGGGACAGCTGCCATCTTGCCAGAGAAGAAACTGGATAGTGATCATGAGGGTTAGGTGGTAGGGGAAAATGCAGTCACGTTGGAAATTGGGGATCTGGACGGTGCCTCAGCCAACACTATATCTGAGACTATCCAAGCAGGGAAGGAGAGGGCCCAACAGAACCTGTGGGATGCTGTGCTGTTTATCTGGCTGCAGCTAGATAGGTACCTACAGGGCCCCCACAAGCTTCCATGATCATGACTCTAGAGCAGAGGGTCAAGCCCCAAACAGGCTTCATTCAAAAACTCATTGGTAACTTCTATACAACCAGACTATTGTACAATGTGAAAGTATTTGCAGATCCTATGCATGATGCATGCCACCATGGCGGGGGCGGGGGGGGAAGGGAGGGGAGAAATTTTGAAACTCAAGGGAATGTGGAACTGAATCTTGTAAACTAAAAGTAAATAAACAAGTCAATGGAAAAAAAAACTCATTGGTAAGCTGGAAAATGTTCAGAGGCTGACAAAAATGGTGATGGGCCTGGATCTATACCATATGAGGCTTGTTGGAAGGAATTTTGAGCCTGGAGGAAAAGCTGGGGAGGGAGGGGGGGGCACATAACTATTTTCAAGCATTTGAAAGGCTGTCTTGTGTAAGAGGGATAGAATTTGTTCTATTTGACAGAAAAAAATGATCTTATCCTTGTTTTGACAAAATAAATCTACGGGAAAGCCTTTCTTTGATACCCCTTGATTCTAGTGCCTTCCCCGTTGCTTATCTCCACTTTGTCTTGTGGACATAGTTGTTTGCATGTTGTCTCACCCGTTAGACTGTAAGCTTCTCAAGGACAGGAGCTGGTTTTGCTTTCCTTCCTATCCTCAGCACTAAGCACAGTGCCTGTCACATAGTAGACCCTTAATAACTCTTATTGACTGACTGACCCCAAAGGGCAGAACCATTAGCAATGGAGAGAAGATAGAAAAAAAGAAAATTTAGGCTTGATGTTAAGAAAAAGTTATAAATAATTAAAGCTATCTGAAAGTGGAATAGACTGCCTCAGGAGGCAATGTGCTCTTCACTGGAGGGCTTCAAGTAAAGGTTAAATGGCCATTTGTCAAATGTGATGCAATGGGGAATCTTGCTCAGAGGTAGATTTAATTCAATGGCAGTGGAGAAGCCTTCCAACTCAGAAATTCTGTAACCGCTGACTCCAAGCCCAGAACTCTGTCCACAACACCAAGCTTCCTCTGCCTCCTGCTTATCAGAGGCATCTTAGAGTGGACCTTGAAGTAAGTATGGATGGAGAAAAGAGTGATGAAAGGAGCAGGAAAAAAGATCTGTATGTGTGTATAGACATGTCTCTAGAGCTATATAGACATATTTAGACTGCATATATATATATGCATATATAGACTATTGAAAATGTTTATACTCTATGTGTACAAATGCTTAGACTATATACATATGTGTGTGTGGATAAAAACATGGATATATCTATATCTAGTCTAAGCCTTTGCTAGAGGGTCGCTTCTACTTGACATGCATTTATTTATTTATTTTGCATTTTAAAATCTTTCAAATCTCTTTATTACCTACTGAATAAAGTTTACACTCATATATCTGGCATTCAAGGCCCTATCTGTATCGTTTGCCAACAGCCTAACTTTCCAGCTTTATTTCAACCAAATCTTCTCTGTGCTTCAACTAAATTGGACTACTCTGAACAAACTGCTATTATGCCTCGGTGCTTTTGCTAAGGCTTATAAGAAGCTGGTAGAGATCCATATGAAGGATAGATTTACAAAGGTTTCTTCATAAGATAGAAACTAGTTTTCTATTCCTAGAATGCCCTCTGACCACCTTGCTGGCCAGATTCTTCCCTGTCTTCTAAACCTAGCTTCTTAACTTGGGCTCCACAGACCCCAGAATGGATCTGTGAATAGATTTGAAAGGGTCTCTGAACTTGAATAAGGAAAAAATTATATTATTATTTTTACTTACCTGTAATTGAAATTTAGTATTTCCTTCAGTCATTCATTTTAAAACATTATTCTAGGGTGGAGTCAAGATGGCAGAACAAGAGGAAAATATTTTTGACTAGCTCTCCCAGAATTCCTCCACAACAACTTAGAAAACACAGCAGGCTGAATTCTGATCAGGAAAGATAAGAAAAAGGTTATAACAAGTCATTTTTCCAGCCAAAGGCAGCTTAGAAATACAGAGAGGTCTATGGACACTGGGGTAGGGGCTGGCCAGATGTGCAGCATAGTGGCAGTGGCAGAACTGGGAGCATTCCAGTGCCTAGGAATGGAAAAGGAACTGAGCTAGAGTACGAGGGCAGAAGGAAATCATCCCATAGGGCCCTGAACTAGTGCTGAGAGCAAGAATGGGTCCCAGCCAGCAGTTCTGCCACCCATTATCCAGTTCCAAGTCACACATTCAGGGTAGAGAGGAGCAGCCATGACTGAGCATGGGGCCTACCTGAGTACTGAGCACAAAACAAATTCTAGAAATCTAGCTGTAGACTCTGAGTCCAGGAGCAGAGCAGTGACTCGGTTCTAACCTTTAGACTAGCACATAAGCTTCTAATGGAATAACAAGGGCAGGAGCAAAAGGGAACCAGCAGTCCAGTTTCTCTGATCCTATAGAACTCCACAACGGGCTAACAATGACCAAGTCCAGCAACAGTCTACTGAAACAACTACTCACAAACCAACAGACCCAAATCTGAGTCAGAACGTGCAGAGATCAGACTAGGATGACAGTGAACAGACCTCTCCATGGAATCACCACTTTGGAAGCACTGAAAAGTTTCAGACTACAGACTGAGTTGTAATAGTAGTAGCAGAAACTCAGGCCAGATATCCTTCTCCCCAAGCCCCCACCAAAATGAGCAGAGGCCAGCACTAAAATAAAGTCTACAGTCAAGAAGTAGACTGGAAGAATGAAGGACAAAGAAGGAAGAAGAGGAGAAAAAAGAGGAGGAGGAGGAAAAGAAAAGAAAATGAAGAAGCTCAAGACAAACAGAGAAGACAACAATTTGAAAATATCTACAATGTCTCAAAGAAAAATGCAGATTTGACGCAAACCAGAGATTATTTTTTTAAAGTGATTTTAAAAATCAAACAAGAATAGTAGAAGAAAAAATGGCAAAAGAAATGAAAACTATGTAAGAATGTATTAGGATATAATAATCTCACAAACGAAAACAGAAATCTTTTTCTGACCATAATGCAATAAAATTACATTATATAAAGGATCTTTGAAGCATACATTAAAAATTAATTGGAAATTCAATAATCTAATCCTAAAGAATGGGTGGATCAGAGAACAAATCATAGAAACAATCAAAAAGTTCGTTAAAGATAATGACAACAATGAGATAGTGTACCAAAATTTGTGTGATATAGCCAAAAGTCCTTAGGGAAAAACATATCTCTAAATATTTACATCAATAAAAAAGAGAAAGAGAAGATCATATTAATAGCAAAAATCTTATGATTATTTCAATAGATGTGGAAAAAGTTTTTGACAAAATACAAGACACATTCCTGTGTTTTAAAAATACTAGAAAGCATAGGAATAAATGGAACTTTCCTTAAAAAGCTATGTAATACTTATTTAAAATCAAGAGCAAGTATTATCTATAATAGGGATAAGTCAGAAGCCTTTCCAAAAACATCAGAAGTGAATCAAGGATGTTCATTATCATCATTATTGTTGACTTTTGTACTAGAAATGCTAAGTATGACATAATACAAGGAAAAAAGATATTGAAGGAATAAGCATAGACAATGAGGAAACAAAATTATCACTCTTTGCAGATGGCATGATAGTTTACTTAGAGAACCCAGGAGAGTCAACTGGGCAGCTAGGGGTGCAGTGGATATAGTGCTGGACCTGGAGTCAGAATGACCTGAATTCAAATGTGGCCTCAGAAATTTACTATCTGTGTGTCCCTGAGCAAGTCACTTCACCCCGTCTGCTTCAGTTTCCTCATCTGCCAAATGAGCTGGAGAGGGGCAGCTAGGTGGTGCAGTGAACAGAGCACCGGCCCTGGAGTCAGGAGAACCTGAGTTCAAATGAGCTGGAGAAGGAAATAGCAAACCACTCCAGTGTCTTTGCCAAGAAAACCCCAGATGTGGTCACAAAGAGTCAGACACGACTAAAATGGCTAAACAACAGACAGTTAACTGAAAAAGTAATTGAAACAATGAAGAACTTTGCAAAGTTTCAGGAGACAAACTAAACCCACACAAATCACCAGGCATTTCTATATATCACCAACAAAACCAAAAAATGCAAAGGCAGGGGGCCTGGTAGTACCAGATCTCAGACTATACTACAAAGCTGTAATCATCAAAAGAATTTGGTACTGGGTAAGAAATAGAGGTTGATTAATGGAATAAATTAGGTATACAATATACAAAAGCAAATGAGCACAGTAACCTAGTGTTTGATAAATCCATAGATCCTGATTATTGGGGCAAAAACTCACTATCTGACAAAAAACTGTTGGGAAAACTAGAAAGGAGTCTGGCAGAATCTAAGCAACAATCAACATTTCACATCATGTGCCAAGATAAACTCAAAATGGGTACATGATTTAAATATAAAGGGTAATATCATAAGTAAATTAGTGGAGTATGTAAGAAATTAAAAATCAAATCTATGGATGAATTCATGACTGAACAAGAGATAAATATTTTCATAAGAGGTAAAATGAATAATTTTGGTTAGATATAGCTAAAAAGTTTTGCACAAACAAAACCAATATAGCCAAAATTAGAAGAAAAGCAGGAAATGGGGGGGGGGGGCGGGCAGAAATCTCTGAAGCAAGTTTCTCTGATAAAGGTCTCATTTCTAAAATATATAAGGAACTGGGTCAAATGTATAAGAACAAGAACCCTTCTCCAATTGATAAATGGTCAAAAAAATATACAAAGGAACGGGTAGTTTTCAGAAGAAGAAAGCAAAGCTATTTGCAATCATATGAAAAAAATGCTCTAAATCACTATTGATTAGAGAAAAGCAATTTAAAACAACTCTAAGATACAACCTCACACCTATCAAAAATGACAAATGCTGGAGGGGATGAGGGGAAAATAGGTATGCTAATGAACTGTTGGTGGAGTAGTGAACTGGTCCAATCATTCTGGAGAATAATTTGGAACTATGCCCAAAAGGCTATCAAACTGTGCATACCCTTTGACCCATCAATAGGTCTGTATCCCAAAGAGATCAAAGAAAAAGGACAGAAATGCACAGAAATATTTATAGTAGTTCTTTTTGTGCTGGCAAAGAATTGGACATTGAGGGGATGCTCATCAATTGGAGAATGACTAAACAAGTTGTGGCATAAGATTGTGATGGAGTACTATTGTGCTATGGGAAATGATAAGTGGGGGGGGGGTTCAAGAAAAATATGACAAGATCTATATGAACTGGTGCAAAATGAAGTGAGAAGAACCAGGAGATCATTGTACACAGTAACATCAATGTTGTGATGATGATCAACTGTGAAGGACTTGGCAATTCTGATCAGTACAATGATCCAAGACAATTCCAAAAGACTCATGATGAAAAAATGCTATCCACCTCCAGAAGAAGTCTGAGTGCAAACTGAAGTATAATTTTCTTTATTTTTCTTGCTTTTCTTTGAAATATTGTTTACATGGAAATGTGTTTTGCATGATTTCACATGTATAATTGATATATTACTTGCCTTCTCAGTGAGTGGGGGAGAGGTGGGGAGGAAGAAGAGAATTTGGAACTCAAAATTTAAAAAGAAAAGAATGTTTAAAACACATTTTTTATAGAGGAGAAAACTACATAGTCTGATTCTACTCATTCAGTAACAAACTAAGACAAAACATTCACAGAAATCAAAGTACAGCATTCACAATGTTATGGCATAACAACTTATCACTAAAATGGCCACATAGTTTTCACCAAAGTGGTCGCATAGTTTTAAACAAAGTACATTCATTTAGCAACTCAATCATTTAGTAAGTCCTTAATTCAATCACAAAGTACAAAGGTCAAATTTCTCCACCCCTAGGTCACATTGTCTTAATCTCTTCAATCAAAAAGTCTTCTTTCTTCTTAATTGAAGAAATCCTTAACTCAATCATCTAAATGTAAAGGTCAGAGTTCTCCACCCCTAGGCCACAGTAAATCATGATCTTCTCAGTTTGCATTAAATACCCAAGGAGAGGTCTTTTCATCTTGACTTGAGGCAAGCTCTCAGCTTCCATGGTTCCTTTTTGATGGTCCCAGATCCTGCCCAAATCTATCCAACTGTCACCTGAGTTCAAAGGCGGACAGCTCTCAGTTCCTTGTCCAGCTCCTTGTGCAGTTCTTGTTCCATATTGAAGCTCACAGTCTCTAGTTCACCTCAAATCCTTCACAGTTTGTGTTCCTGGGAAGACAAAATTTAACAAAGCCACAATAATATTCATGCACATTGCTGGCACCATCATCAATTCACTATCTGCCTGTAAAAATCAACTCAGACCCACCAACAAGGTCTGAGAACTCAACACAAATCATCAGTATAGTCCCAGGACCTCTGAAAACATCAGTAAGACCCTCCTCCAGGATTTCTGTAAACATACAACAAGAAAATCCTCTTTCAGGGCTTCTGAACCAGCAGTAAGGTCCCAGGGCTTCTGTAACAACAGCAATGTCCTCTATCAACAGACGAATCTGACAAAGTAACATCAAAACAGACAAAGTACTGCCACCACAGCCATACTTCCAGTTCTCCTCTCTTCTCATTTCTCAGTTCTTCTCAATTCTCAGGTCATTTCTCAGTTCTCAGTTCCCCATTCTGTCACCACAAGTTCTGTTCTCCGTTTCATTCTCAATTCGTAGCAGTTCTCCAAGTTCTCAGGATCCTAGCTAGCAGTTCTTTCTCTCTCAGCAATTTTGGCTGGCTCTAGCATGAGTTTTTCCTTATATATGGTATTAGCTCCTCCCTGTTCCACCCTTTCCTGTTATATCAGCAGCTTCCTCCCACTGTGGGATTCACAAGTTCTGGATCTTAATATGGACACAATCATGAACTGAAACAAGGTGCTAAATACCTGTTCAATTGACAATACAAGGGGCAGAAAAGATCTTCAAATCCTCATTACCATTATGATGACAAAAAAGGAAAATGACAAATGCTCAAGGGACTGTGGGAAAACTGGTATACTAATGCACTGTTGGTGGGGTTGTGAACTAGTCCAAACATTCTGGAAAACAATTGGAAACTATGCCCAAATAAACTGTACATACTCTTTACCCAGTGATACCACTACTTGGTTTATACCTCAAAGAGATCAAAGAGGAAAAAGCCCATATGTACAAGGGTATTTACAGCACTTTTTTATGGTTGCAAAGAATTGGATTCTGCAAGGATGCCTATCAGTGGGGGAATAAATGAATAAATTTGGGCACATGAATATAATAGAATACAATATATTATGCTATTAAGAAATGATGAAGGATATGGTTTCAGAAAAACCTGAGAAGATTTGTATAAATGGATGGAAAGAGAATGAAGCAGAACCAAGAGAACAATTTATACAGTAATTACTGTAATTATAGTAAATATTATAAATACAGTCATTAACAGCAATATTAAAAAATAATTAAGTTTGAAAGACTTAGTAACTCTACCACAATGGTACACCATGATTCCAAAGGACTCACAATGAAACATGTTGCCCACCTGCAGATAGAGGCCAGATGAACTCAAAGTAAAGAGTGAAAAACAGTTTCTTTTCTCTTTCTTTTTTTTTCCCTAGAACATGGATAATGTGAACAAATGTTTTGTGTGTCTACACATTTTTATAAAGCGTTTTATTTTTCTTGACTTCTCACTGAATATAGGGAAGGCAAAAGAATTTGAAATTAAATGTAAAATTTAATTTTAAAAAATTATTCTGAGAAAAGGTCCATAGGTTTCACTGGATTGTCCAAGGCATCCATGATATACACAAAAAGGTTAAGAACCCCTACTCTAAACCCAACCCAAATGTCATCCCCTCCATGAAACCTCCCCCACTTCTTCCATCCTTCTACCCTCCCCCAGCATTTCCCTTATCCCCAAACCTCATAGGACTACTCTATTTGCATCTCTCTAATACACTTAGCAAGCAATACTGTGTATGACAGATACCCACATTGGTTATATCTCTCTAAAAGAATGTAAGGCCCTGAGAGCCGAGAATCTTTTTTATCTCAGCTTTCTGAGTGCTTAGAGGTGGTCTGCTTGAAATGAGTTGGTTGACTGGCTGTTTTTAATAGACATTTCCTTTCCTCCCCCTCTAAGAGGAAAGCAAAATATTAAATCAATCTATCCTTTGAAGAGATTCTGAGGTCTTTTGGTCTAAGGCCCCTCACCTAAGACAAATCCTAGTGGTGTTCTGGATCTTGACTTTGCTGCTGATTCACTGTGTAACCCTGGACTAGTCTTTTCCCCTCTCTTGGCCCATTTCTTCAACTAAAACATGAGATCGTTGGACTAGGTGATCTCTAGAGTCAATGATATGACTAACATACAGTAAAAACAAGTTTAAAAGATTTTCTACTTAGTGGTAACAGCATTTATCATTTTCTAGATTAGGTTTTGATTACACTTGAAAGCCAATTAACAGTGAAAGGATAAAAAAGAGATTGTAAAATTCTAACTTTAGGGAGGGAGAATAGGCAAACAAAGGGGAGGAGTGAAAGAGGGGAGAAACTTCGCCATCAAAATTAAGACAAAGAATATCATATGTCCAAACTTGCCATAAGGCAATACCATTATTGCTAACCTCAACACTGATTACTCACCCAAATAAGGACTTTTCATTAGGTTTAAATTCTGTTCAAAGAGTTATCTTTGCTAATTCACTGTAGAACCTTCCATAACTCACTGGCTGGCAGCCCAGGAAGCTGGGCAAACAGGACAGAAGAGCATGAGATTAGTTTTGGCAAGAACTCATTTGTGTGCCCTAATGGCTCAAAATGACTTTGACCTAGAATGGGAATAGGCCAGAGCCAGGCCCCAGTCAGCAAGCGAACTGCCCACATGAAGTTTATGCCCCTTCTATGAGTATGTAACTGGGGAGAGTGCTCGCTCCTCACCAGGATCCAGCCTCCTTGAGGAATCCCAGTCCTCCTAAAATTGCCAGCCCTAATGACTTCTGTCCCTAGGATGAAGATTCTGAACTTCCCGTTGGCCTTGTCATTGCTTCTGGATGGTGTCACTTCACAAAGTTGTAACTATCTCTCTCTCTTTCACATTCACTCATCTTAAGCCTGGAATGTGGGGTTAATTTGAAGATGTCATCCTGGCTCAGAGAAAAGATAAAATTATGGATTGTGCAGAGAGTTTTCTGGTAAATGTTTACCAAATGATATTCCAAAAATCCAAAAATGTACACAGGACACACGTTTAAGTTTATGATTTAACATTTTCCCCACCACTTTTTTAAGTCTAGACAATTGATAAAACAACAAATCAAGCCCTGATTTGTAGCATTTTGCCCATTTCTGAGCCGTAAATGCTCACACTGAAAATTTAACAAGCTGGTAGGAGCTGGCTCCAGCACACCCCTGGGTTGTGCCAAAGAATAGACAGGATTTCACCTGCTATTCTTTCTGATGTGGATTGGGGATCCCCAGTCTCTGCAGTAAATTCTAAAAGCCCTACATGTCCTTGGGGCCCCTTTTTTTTAGTCTCCTCCAAGAGTCATCTTTCCCTGCTTAAATTCTGTGTTCCTCCGACTCTCCCAAGGAGATGACAGAACAACCAGACACCACTACATTAATTACTATGTTTGGGACCTGAGCTTTCATTTATCATCCCATCTGACATTTACTGGCTCTATTACCATGTCAGCATGGCCCAAGTGGAAGGAACACTGGATTTGGATCCAGTTCTGGGTTTAAATATTGTTTCTGCTCCTTAATTCTTGTGTGACCTTGACAAATTGTTCAGCCTCTCCTAACCCTTGGTTTCTTCAACTGTAAAATGGGGTGAAGGAAATAGGGGGGACTAGGGGACCTCAAATGTCTCTTCCATCTCTCAGTCTCTCAAGCTTTCTAAGCCTTCAATTTCTCACATGTAAAGTGGTGATAATAAAACCCATAGCACCTGCCTCACAGGGTTACTGTGAGGGGTAGGAACTAGACCGTGAGTTTATTTAGTGAAGGGAACTCCAGGAGGAAGAAGCACTCTCTACCAGTGCTTTGATTCATGAAGTGTGTCTTGCTTAAACACAGCTCTATATGATTCTGAGGTCAGCTCTCTATCCACTATGTAATACTGTCTGTCTATTGTGGGATTAACATGAAATAATGTATAAATTACTTTGCACAATTTTAACACTATGTAAGTGCCACTCTTATTTTTATAGCCCTCAAATTCATGGAATAAGAGATTTTTTTGCTTCCTTCTCCCATATCCCCCAGGTCAAAAGAGGTTCTAGGAAGTCCCCATGAGGATGGCTTAGCTTTTAATTTAACTATCATCAACTAGAAAGGGGGGAGGGGAGAAAGAAAGGAAGGAAGGAAGGAAGGAAGGGAGAGAGAGGAAGAGAGAAAGAGAGAGAAAGAAAGAAAGAAAGAAAGAAAGAAAGAAAGAAAGAAAGAAAGAAAGAAA
>CM053581.1:184904004-184939594 GCA_028627135.1 Pseudochirops cupreus | reverse complement strand
TGACATAGGAGAGAATAGACTGGGGGAGGGGGGAAACACTGGGATGGCTGTTTTGGGGTGGTGGGCGGGGGAAAGACGGGGGGAAAAGATGTAACTCAAAAAAATTTAATAAAGAATTTAATTTAAAAAAAAAAAAAGAAGCATGAACGGAAAAAGCATTCCAAGAAATACAGAAAGACATGTGAACTGATGCACAGTGAAGTAAGCAGATCCAGGAAAATAATACACACAACAATTGTAACAACATACAAGGAAAAACAGTAATAACAAAATGAAACTGGACGCTGTATAATTTTAACAATCAAATTGAGATGAAAAAAATGTGCCTCACTTTTTCCTTTGTAGAGGTGGGGAACCTGTGGGTGTGGAACACTGGATACACTGTGGGACTTGGGTGACAGGTTGGTTACTTTTGCTGAACTGCTTTTATTTCTCTGTCCTTTGTGTTCTTTAGTACAAGAGATAGCTTTCTGTGTGGTGTAGTGGGAGGGGGAAATGTTCAGAAAGGAAGGTGATGGGATAAATGAGATAGAAATAAAAATTAAAATGGAAAAAAAGGACATCGGTTCAAACTTAGGATCACGAGCTGGAAAGGACTTTGGGGCTCACTTAGTCCAACTCCCCCTCCTTTTTCATTTGAGGAAACTGAACCCTGGAGAGATTAAATGAAATCAAAGGCCACAAAGGCAGGAAGTAGCAGAGCTTGGATTAGAAGCAGGGGTGGGTTTGATCCAGCTCCTTCTAGATAGCTGATTATTAATTTTTCAATGAGAGCATTTACACCCTGAAAGTCTACAACATCCAACAGGTCAGGGCTTGGTTTATTGTTTTGTTGACTGTATGTAAGAAGGTCACAGATAAAATGTTAATAATATAGATTAAACTTAAAATGTGCCCTGCATACTTTTTTTTTTTGGAGATCTAGTTGTTAAATATTTACAGGCACATCCCTGTTCAGGACCCAAAGTTCTCTAATTTCAAATCCAGTTCTCTTTATACTATATACTCCTTTATACTATATACTCCTATATAGTATACTATATACTCCAGTTTTTCAAAAAGAGTATTGACCCATTCAGATCATTCTCTTTTTTCTAAATTCTGTGTGATATCTAGATAACTACAATAGCTTCTTAATTGAAAGATAAAGACCTGTTAAAGAATAAGGAAGATCCTCTGTGTCTCTTGCAACAGAAGGAACAGTACGGGACTTAAAGTCACCAGTTGGAGGAGAAGAATGACTATTTTGCTTTCTGATATTACCACGAGTTATTTGAACAGTGCAGGTATGATGTGAAGGTGGTTGTCTATCTGGTAGCCCCGAAATGTGTTTGCCTTCTAAGGGAATCCAAATAACAGAATGTCACTATGAGTCTGGAAGGCACTGCATAAGAACATGTTGAGGTAGGAAGATTTATTAGAATGTCAAAATACTGTCCCCATGGAAAACCCAAGTTCAATTTCCTTCCAAAGTGAGTTCTTTGGAGTACTGCATTTGTTTTCTATGTTTATGGGGTTCTGTGAATCTGCTACAACTTTTGCACTTTATAATAAGGATGAAATAAGACTGTTCTCTATCTGGAAATTTTCTAAGAGTAAACCCTTCATAGGGGCAGTAAACTAAGAAAGAGTGATACTTTTAGATAACCTCCAAGACTAAACCTGGACAGTGGAAGCCCAGATTTTGGGGGTCATGGGTTATACTCAAACTCTCTGGGTTTCGATTTTTTAAAATTTCATTCCATTCTTTATAAAAGATGAGGACTTTTTCATAAAATGAAAGTTTGGATCAGATAGTCTCTAAGGTTCTTTCCCTGCCCCAGCTCATGTGCTTCTCTTTGGGAAATTCTGTGGTTAGATTTGTGGAGAAGTCCTCTGCAATAATTCTTAGAAATTCAATTCAACTGCATGAATCCCAGAACCAATTGAGTATTCTCTATTTTTTGTTAATACTTCCCCTGAATGCTTGCATTTCTTAAGTTCATTTACTCTAATAAGGGCCAGCTATCCTTAGGGCAGAATATTCTTTAAAGCTCCAATTTCACCAAAGCACCTTTTTCTTCTAACTGCCTGAGTCTGGGAAAATTATTTAACCTCTGTAAGCCTAATTTCTCTTATCTATAAAATAGGGATAGTGTAGCAATAATAACTATTTTAAGAGGTGGCATGGTATGCGACCAGAGAGCTGGCCTTGGAGTCACAAAGACCTGGTTCAAGGCCAGCCTCTGACATATAGAAACAGTGTGACCCTGGGCAACTCTCAGTATTCGTGGCATCTCTCTAAGACTATATGCTTCAGAGAAGGTGTAGATCTGTCTGGGTAGAGGATAGGGAGTTCACTACACAGATAACAGGTCAATGCAAAAATAAAAAAAACCAAACATCTAATACCTATTTCACAGTAGAACTGTTATGAAGCACAAAAACAATGCAATATGATGGCCTTTTTGTAAGTCTTAAAGTGCCATATAAAAAACAGGTACCATAATTTCTAACGCACAGGTCTGACCACGTCACGTGAACACTTAAAAACTTCTAGTGATTGACGACTACATAATCACTGAACAAAAGACATACTCCATTTGGCCCTGAAGGCCTTCCATAGTCTAAATTTCATTGACCTTTCCAGTTTTATTTCACATTACTCCTTTTCACTAGTTAAGAAGAGACATCTCATGGAGCATATTCCATGTGGCTTACCATGTGGGAGGAAGCTCTGGGGCCCGCTTCCAGCCTTGTGGTGAAATAGCACTGGAAAGACTTTGGTGTTTTGTTATGGCACAGCAAACCCCAAGGGGCCCCTTGGTTCTATTGATTCATTATGACATTTGCAAGGCTGTGGGATGCTGTGTCAGTTTACAGAGGAGACAGCTTCTGGCTCCATCTCCCTTTGTTCAACTCTCCAGGTGACAGCATGTAACTGAGATTTCCTGTGAGGGGTGAGGAAAGGTTGATCTTTTTCTATCCCAGAATCACAGAAACTGTGTCTATGCAGCAGCCGGTCTAAGAGGCCTCAACTGGGCGCACTTATACCTGGGCCTCTGGTTACTTTTTCTATTTTTGTTCTTCTCTCATACTTGGTGAATGATGATCTGTCTGTGGATGTGTCCAGACTTGGGAATGACCATAGGAATTTAAGAGGCTTAGAGGCCCTAAAATCCAGCAAAGGAGTCCTTGGCAACTACCCCAAAGCTCTTGACCAACAAGTGGATTAATCCAGGCCTGGCCAGAGACCTAACAGAAATTGTTTGGACAGTGCAATGCCAAGGTGAAATATAAATTGTCTAATTATCAAGTCCTGCAAACTACTTTATGTTCTGATGTGGTTTTAATATCAGCTTCCCAGAAGAATATATAAGTAGTTATGAGTTGTTACTGAATCCTGTTTTAAGTTGTTTTGTTAATGTTCTCTTGGAGTCTTTTATCTTTAATATTTCTTCTATGAATAATGATAAATTACCTCCTGATTTATACTGTTCATTTAATACCTTTTTAATTCTTTTTTTGGGGAAACTCCAGATGCCATAACCTAAGCTATAAGTAAATTTGTTCCCAGGGCACTGGGGTGGAGTTTAATGAGCCAAACAGCATGAGACCATGGAGCCTAATCCCCTTTCAGTAAAGACTGGACTTGCCAGGACTGAAGGCAGCTCAAACAACATGCCTGGGTACAGAAAAGGGAATGGTCACAGCTTCCCAGACCTTGTGGGTCCCAGTAGTATTCTCTCAAGATCAATCCACTCTATCTTTTGGCCAGTGGACCACTAACTGTGTCCTATTTTTGTTCTTCCCTCTCCTGTTTCTGGACATTTGCATACTTGGTTTCCCTCCTTTCTCTAGCCTCCCACCATATCTCTGCTTGCTGAAATTCTTAAATCTTCTCACATGTGACCTTTTCTATGAAGCTTTCCCTGATTCTCCCTCTCCATCCCCTAGAAATGCCCATCCTCTTCCAGTGCTTCATGGCACTGTCTTCTTCCTTCTATGCACTTACCATAGTCTAACTTAGGTGTAGGGCTGTATGAAGGGCTGATACAGGCAGTTCCCTTGATGAGATCAATTTGGTGAGCTTATTACCTAGCTCTTGGCTTGAATCTTTGACAGTTAGGTGGGCCAGTGGATAGAGGGCTGGACCTGTAGGAAGTCTGGAAGACTCATCTTTGTGAGTTCAAATCTGGCCTCAGACACTAGCTATGCGACCCCAGGTAAGTCATTTAACTCTGTTTCCCTCAGTTCTTCATCTGTCAACTGAGCTAGAGAAGGAAATAGCAAACCACTATCTTATCTTTTCCAAGAAAACTGCAAACAATGAAAAACTATTGAACAACACCTCCTCTCCCCCTAGATTGTATGGAGATGTCTACTGGCACCTTTAAGAAGTCAAACACATCTTTTGATTAGGTTTTGAGAGACTAAAGCTGCTCCAAGATGAAGTACTTGGTTTGAAGCAATAGCTTGGTGTCTCCAATAGATAGATTTTAGTGCCTGAAAGCTGTCCCCAAGATGATCTGGTTGGCTAAGACTTTTGAAAAGAACAGCCCCTCTTTAGAAATTAAAGATATCTATAAGCATATGAAAAAATGCTCTAAATCACTCTTGATTCAAGAAATACAAATCAAAACAGCTCTGAGGCACCACACCTCACCAGCCAGATTGGCTAAGATGACAAAAGAGGAAAATGACAAATGCTGGAGAGGATGTGGAAAAATTGGAACACTAATGCATTGTTGGTGGAATTGTGAACTGATTCAACCATTCTGGAGAACAATCTGGAACTATGCCCAAAGGGCTATAAATAATTGCATACCCTTTCACCCAGTAATACCACTTCTGGGGTTGTATCCCAAAGAGATCAGAGAAGTGAGTGGAAGACCCATATGTACAAAAATATTTATTGCAGCTCTCTTTGTGGTGGCAAAAAACTGGAAATTAAGGGGATGCCCATCAATTGGGGAATGGCTAAACAAGTTGTGGTATATGAATGTAAAGGAATCCTATTGTGCTATAAGAAATGGGAAGGAGATGGACTTCGTATTTACTCGGAGAGGCTTATACAAACTGATGCTGAGTGAGAAGAGCAGAACCAGGAAAAATTTGTACACAATGACAGACACAACATATGTGTGACGACCACCTTTGATAAACTGGACTCTTCTCAGCGAGGCACAGTTATAAGACAACTCTAAAAGACTCAGGATGGAAGGAGATATCTACATTCAGAGAAAGATCTAGAAAGAACAGAGTTTAAATGGAGACTGAAGCAATCTACATGCTATCGTTCTTTTCCATGTTTGATTTTGTTTCTTCTTTCCCATTGTTCACTGCATTGGTTACAACCCTTCCATACAACCAGACTAATGTCCAATGTGAATTGCATGCCACCATGAGGGGGGAAGGGAGGGGAGAAAATTTGAAACTCAAGGGATTGTGGAACTGAATCTTGTAAACTAAAAGTAAACAAACAAATCAATTTAATTAAACAAAAACAACAAAAAAAAGAACAGCCCCTCTTTACTGTCTTATAAAAGATAGCAGATAGACTGCTGCTGGCCCTTTTTTTCCTTTTACATTTTTCCCCTTGTGCCTTTTCTTCTTGAGGGCAACAGAGGTTGGGCCTGAGGAAGTGAGGAAATATTTCCCTTCCCATTCTCCCTTCCACGAACCTTTAATGGCTTCCCTGGGGAGGGAGAAAGGAGCTCACCCCTAAGTCACAGTGTTGTTGGACAATGTTCCTAAAACCACAAATCACACCCTTAGGGAAAGGCTCAAGAGTGATTCCAAGTTCAAGAGTTCAGAGGTCTGGCCTTGAACTTGTGAGCGAAAGGGAGTTCCTGAGAAGTTCACTTAGGGCCTAAGGCCATCTGTCTCATGATGGTACGTACAGTTGACAGTAAGTACAGTTGACAGTTTCAGGATTGATGATACCCTACAGTAATGTAGGGCATAAACATTCCCTATCACCAACGAAATGAAATGAAATAAGGTTGTACAAGGAATGCAAACTTATTCCATTTTTTTGTCCTTTCTGGAGCCCAAGGAAGCAGCAAGGGAATTTGATTCTGATATTAAAATGCTTTTCTGATTACCTATAAAACCCTTTTAATTCAAAAGCCCACACATATCATCTAAAATACTTGAGATATTCAATCAGGAGCTGATGAAGGGTTGATGGCTGTGCTTCCAAAGTGTGAGACATATCAGTGATTATAAACCACTTGTCAGAGTGCACAGAGTACTGATGATGATAATTTGGACAAAAACCATGTAGCAGGGAACACTACCATTTTATGGAAGAGTTTCAATGCTACAGAATTAACTGACATTTTTGAAGACTTAAAGTTTGCAAAGGACTTTATATTTGCAAGGCACTATTTAATTCATTCCATCCTCATCACAACCCTATAAGGTAGGTACTAGAGGCATTATTATCCCTATCTTACAAATGAGGAAACAGAATCTCAGAGAGAGCACCTAAGATCACACAGCAAAATGAGCCAAACCTAGCTCTTCCTTACTCCAACTCTGATAGCATTCTATTCCCTATGCCACAACACCTCTTTATAAACCCAAAAGGCAGGACTGCACAAAGATGTTCTGACTGACAGGTGAATTAACTGAACCAAAGTCCTAGTTCTCAAGACTGGAAATTTGACAGATCTCAAAATAGACATGGCACAGCAGAACCTACTTAAGAAGTTTAATTTCTTCCCCTTCCATTTATCTCAATAACCAATCAGAAATAAGGAAATCCTTGCAAAAAGAGTTAAACATCATTCCCGAGGTCAAGTGTCATTGTACTGAAATTATGGCAATTCTTAGAAAAGCAGCTATCATGCTTCATCAGCATGACATAAGGTTAATGGAAATACCATTTTAATCAGGCCATGACTTCTACTATCATTTTGTGACTATTTTGTTCCATGTATGAAAATTCTCATTGAAGAATTCTCTCTCTGACGTTCATCATAGCCGCCCTTCTATGTTAGTGCTTTTGGTTTACTGATGTCTCTTATCTATAAACAAAGGACACTGAAAATCACTAAGTCACTAAAGAACATCATGATTTAAGTGTAGGGGGCCCATAACTTTACAAAGTCAATGGGAAATTTAAATTCTATATGCAATTTCCCGAATTCACTTATATGCATTACATGCTCATGTACCAAGGTTGAAGAAGAGCCAAGAGAGGCATACACATAGCTATTGAAGGGAGAAGAATTAGGGCAGGCTTCCTTAGTAGGCAGAGTAGCAGGATTTCAGGGGCACCAGTAAATTTTCCAAGGCCAGTTAGATGATATCTAAAATTCTGAAGTTAAAGATTCATGCCTTTGAAGGAGGCAGGGATGGCTACATTATGCTTTGGGATTAAGATACTGACATTGCTTTCTCTGTTTAACTAAATCAAATACCCTAAACTTTGTTCCTTTGTTTTTACTTTGCAGTGGAATTGTGCCTTTTGTTTCAGGATTACTATAAAATGTCACTGGAGTTGCTTAGGAGAGAGCAAGCATTCCAATTAGCAGGGAAAACATGGCCTGTTTGGGCCCTTTTCCGAAAAGGAATGTTTATATATTAATGAACTGTCTCTGACAGGCTTTGAAGAGTGCTGGGTTTTTCTTTCACTCTAATAAAAGGGTAGAACCAGCATATGATCTCAGATCTTTTGACTCCAGAGTCAAAATTCCGTCTATTACACCATGCCATCCCTCTCTATGAGATGAAAAGGCAGCACTATAACAGACCATAGGCTCATCTTCACCTTAATAGATAATTCTATGAATTGTCAGAGCCAAAAAATGTCTTTATTTAGTAGTAGTCACCCCTCTGCTGAGCCTCACTGACTAGTGTGGTCCTTGAATCACACAGACACAGACACACAGACACACAGACACACAGACACACAGACACACACACACACACACACACACACAGTCGATTACCATGGTTACAGACAACACCTCTGCAGCTTGGTAGGACCTGTCAAAGCCAGTATTCTACAGACACAGTCTTGGAGAGCCCAAGGTCCCTTCTGTACAATCTTGTAGAAGGAAGACACGATAATTTTGCCTCTAGCTGGCAATAAACACAACTCAGTTTGGGCTAAGTGATAAGGAAAAGCAACATAGCACGGTGCCAAGGATACATCTAATTACTTTGTCACGGGAATAACCTGGCTTTGTCTTTGTCAAGGGAGGTAAACCATTTTTACAGGCAAATCTTTCCAGCCTAAACAAAGAGACTCTAATAAGAGGCAAAATTCTCTTCTCTCTCTTCTCCCTCCCTACCCCTATTAAAATATGCAGAGTTACTGGTAAGAGGCAATTTACTGCTGAAATAAACAAGCTGCTTAATTGAAATCCTGCAGAAGATGGTCAGGAGGCTGTTATTTAAGTCTGCCCTTGGCAGCCAGTGGGACCATAGCATCAGGTGGCATTGGTGAAGGGCAGCATCCATTAGCCAAGGGCCCTGGCTACACAGTGTTGAGAGGCTTTCAGACAGTTCAATGATGTAAAAGCAACACAATTAGAGGCTAACTGCTTTCAGATGTTATGTGAACTAGCCTATGTAGGAAGTAAAGAAAAGCAAAATGAATCAATGAACTGCCACACTGAAAGGGGCTCCTCCTCACCTTCTCCCATTCTAAAATCCATGAGGATGATCTCGATTGGCCTGGTAGACTAGTAGGTGGGGGTAGATCATACAAAGGTAGGGAACGCCGAGCATTATGGTGGACACTGTGGATACAAGGTCGCAAATGAAACAACTCCTGACTTCAATACATTCAACCCCGGGAAACAAGAAATACACAGACAAGTACATTCAAAAACCATAAAAAGTGGTTACATCTCTTCTTCCTTTGTTCTTTTTTAAACTCTCCATTATGAGGAGTGGCTCTCTAGGAAGTGGAAGGGGAAGGAGAAAGAAACAGGGGGAAAGGTAGACAGTGCAAAACCAAAAGTTAGCAATGAAAACTTTTTTGTTTTTTATTGTGGACTGAGATTTATTCAGGGAAAAAATAAAGGAAATGAGTTTTCACCTTTATCCTTGAAGAAAGAGTAAGGTATTAGAGGAAGAAGAGGGCATTTCAAGTGAGAAAATAAAATGGACAAAGGCACAGAAATCAGAGGGAGCTTGGCATGTTCAATGAGTCCTCCCCTCCCCCAAATTACATATGAAAATCTATTTTTAAAAACACACACATTAATGTGAGGAGGGGTGGGCCCTAACATTTGGGGGATGATCTTGAAAGGCCTCGTGTAGGAAGTAGCAATTGAGTTCAGTTTTGATGGAGCTGGGATGCTAAAATGAGATGAGAATAAGATGAGAAAAAAGTTCAAAGCAGGCACTGAGGCTTAGAGACAGGAGATGCAACATTATGTACAGAAAATAACAAGCAAGCCATTTCTTTAGTCTGCCTTCCCCTCACACAGCTTTCTCTCTTGCAACATTATTTCTAAGGATTAGGGGGACATGAGCTGTTTCTAAATTTCTACTCCAGGGCTGCTGGTAGTAGGTCTTCCTGTACCTGAAACCTCAGCAAATCTTTTCTGGGTGAATATGTTTTAGAGCAGTGGTTCTCAACCTTCCTAGTGCCACGACCCTTTAATACTCGTATGTGGGCGGACCTGCCTGGAGACAGATAGAGGAGGTTCCTAAGGCCATCAGAAATGTTTTCCGATGGTCTTAGGCGACCCCTGTGACCCCTGTGAAAGGGTTGGTCGGTCGACCCCCAAAGGGGTTGCGACCCACAGGTTGAGAACCACTGTTTTAGAAGATTCCCGAAGGGGAGGAAGGCTACCAGATCCCCCCTCATCCTCAATCGTTTTTACATGCTCTGGCAAAGAGGGAAGAGGCAGGAATGTGGGTGTCTGAGTCCCCTAGAAAAGAGGACTCATCATTTCCATGTTCTCCCAGGAATCCTCTAAACTTTGAGGAAGATTTCAGATACAGAGAGAGTCCTTAAGAGATGCCGGCAAACTGGAACAAGTGCCATGGGACAAAGATGGCACCCCTTAAAGCTGCTCTACAGCAAAGGACACAGGAATCTACATCTAAAAACTGCTGGAAATGAGGTGACTCACTATGCCACGGAGAGGAACGTTTAATATTCCCTTAGAAAATGGGGTGGTTCTACTCAGCCTGGGACTCTCCTACCTTTCAGTTCTAAAGTTCCCATACAGCATTCCCTGGGAGAAATGCTGAAATAAACATAAATGACATTTCCCAGACTATGCACATTTCTGTGACCGTGCAAAACATTTCCACTACACCCTGAAAACAGTATTTCTTAGCTTCTGAGAGATGGAAGAACAGTGTTCTCCCAGACACACAGAACCAGCTGGTTTATAAAAATGACATCTTGTTTGTCATCAGACCTCCCTGGCACTTGAATTTGCCCCCTCCCTACCCCCCCAAAAAGAGAGAAATAAAGGAAGAAAATTACTATGCCTCATTTACTTTCAGCATCCCTTCCATCTGGGCCTTGCATGTGGTCTATGCTATTCAGTACTGATCTCTATCTGAAGCAAGGAGAGAGTTCAGAGACAGAAGGGCACCCAAGTACCCACAGCTCAGGAACAGAGGGCTGGGTACAGTGTGAGCTTTTCGTCACAAAGCTAAAATCAAGAATTTGGCTGAGATTTGTAAAATCTTGGGATAAAGAGTTCTGGGCCTTTTCTCCAATCCAGAATGATTATCTCTGCTGCAGAGAATCCAATTTAAATTCATTGTGTTTAATACAAAGCCAGGGTATAGAAGACGCCATCTCTTGACATGCAGTTACTATGGAAACAGGATGTGATCCTCAAAGGTAGCCATGCGGCCAGGAAAAAAAAATGGCTGACCGTCTGAGAAACAAATGGGTCTGCAGAGATTGTTTAAAAATAAAGCCTCACAGAAAGGTCCTTTGTTATGATGCCTCCCCTAGCCAAGTCCCTTTCATAAGAAGGAAGGAAAAGTAGAAAGCCAAAAAGGAGGATTTCTAACAAAGTCCCAAGCTAATTGATATTCCTAGAAAGAGGATGATTTATCCACAAGCTGCTAAGATGAGGCTTGAGTATTCACACTTTGAATGGAAGCAACTGGAGCTCAGAAAAGAAACAAGGGCTAGGTGTAGAGATTTGGGAATCACTTGCCTAGAGATGACAGCTAAACCCATGGGAGCCAATGAGGTCACCAAGTGAGAGAATGCAGAGGCAAAATTATGAGGGCCCAGGGCACCCACAGAGAGGAGGAACAGTACAGAAAATGAATCGGCAGAGGAGATGGAAAAGATTTTCTTTTGGGAAGGAAGGGGGATAACCAGGAGAAAGCAATGCTATGAAAACCTAGGGAAAAGAGAGTATCCAAGAGGAAAGAGTGATCAATAGTGTCAAATACAGAAAAGAGGTAAAAAAAAAATGTATTTAGGCTGACTTTCGGCTTTCCCTGTCTCATGCTATCAGGAGAGTTGTGAGGTTTAAACAGATAATGGACATAAAGCACTTAACAAGTTTTAAAGTACTGTATAAATGCCGGTTATTAATAACTGACAGTCACCAGGCTTCTAGTCTGCTGATGACTTCATTTTGAATCCCTGCAGAGCTCAAGCAAGGTTTATAAAATAATAAGGGGGCCTGCTGATAAACGTTTAACAATCAGGCTATTTGGGAGGATGTACGTACATATTTTAAAATTTAATCTGCGTTATTAACACTTGCTTAAGTCTAGACAATCAACAAAATAATAAATCAAACCCTGAATGATAGATTTCTGAGGTGTAAATGCTCACGCTGAAAATTTAAGAATTGGCTAACAGCCCCTCACACCTGGCTCCAGCACACCCCTCTATGCTATCCATTCAAACCCCTTTTTTCTTCATTAGGCTTGGCTTTTTCCCTGGAAGGTCTTATGTTCTTTTTCCAAGGTGACATAAAGAAAACAAAGGCCTAATAAACATTGCCTGCAATCCCTACTCCTACTTACTCTGCTCCACCTTTAAATTTTTCTGTGGAGCTGTGAGTTATCCCCTGTGATGGAGCTCACGTGCAAACACCTATTTAAGTATAAGATATATACAATGTACATGAGAGGTAATCCCAAAGGGAAGGCACTAGTAGTGGTGGGAGCAACCTGGATTCTAGATGTCTTGGCTCCCAGACCTGAACACTTTGCACTATCTTTGTGTATCCCACGATGAAGAGACAGCATGGCGGAGTACGTACAGGCTTTGAAGCTAGCAAGACTGCTGTTCAAAGTCCATCTCTGAGATGTACCATCTGTGTGATCCTGGGCATGTATCCTCCAGGACTATAAATGGTAGAGCAGGTGCTGACCTCCACTGGTACACAGACTCTCTTCATCTAGGAGTTTCCTATATCAATGAAGTCATGGGTCCAGTCCCTATCTCTATGCCTCTCTCTATCTCATGATGACTGGGAAGAATGTGTTTAGCTAGAGATTTGATGATTTAATTAAGAAAGTTTTAAATGAAAATGGCAAGAGAGAGAAAAATGCCCAGATAAAGCTATTAAAATGGAGACCACGTAAGACAATAAGTGATATTTTATCAATCAACAAGCATTTACAAAACACCTACATATGCCAGGCACAAAGTTAGTCAAAAGGGATACACAGACAGAAGTTAAAATGTCTTCTGCCAGCAAAGAGACATGTATAGACACACACATAAAATATGTGTATATATACATCTATACACACAATATAAACATACACCTATGTATACACATGTATGTATGTACATGTATGTATTTATACCCATGCATGTATATATACACATATATGTATCTCTATACTAGATACAAGGTGATTTGGGGGGGAGGAGGTCACTAACAGCTGGAGGGATCAGGAAAGGCTTAACAAAGAAGAAATAAAATGAAAGAGGAGCCTTAAAATTCACAGGAGAAAGCAACTAAGAAAAAGGAAAATGAATTCAGATCTCTACCTATCTGATAGGTAACAGATAGAATTTGACATTTTAAAACAAAGAGGCAAATGTGGGCTGAAACTTGGGATGGAATTTATGACTAGAATAGGGTGTGTTATCTCATTTGGCTCATTCTGGGGGAAGAAGGGACAGGGACCTGGGATGGACCAGGACTATAGCAAAGCCATTCATTCATTCATTCATAGATACTAAGTAGGGATTCTGGTCAGGGATAAAGCACAGGGAGAAAACTGAAGAACAAAGCCAGTGTATGGGCATAACTTGGCAAAGGATAAAGAGAAGGCAGAAAGACAGGAACAAAGCTAATGAACCAGAGCGGGACAGTGAAATATCATCAGGAATCTGGGACAACAGGCTGTTGAGAAGCAGTGTGATATAATGGGTAGAGCAATGAACGCACAATCAGAAAGACTGACATTCAAATCCTGCCTCAGATGCTTACAAGCTGTATGACCCTAGGAAAGTAACCTCACTGAGTCTAAGTTTTCTCATCTGTAAAATTAGGATAATGATATCACCTACCTCATAGGGTGGTTGTGAAGATCAAATGAGATAATGTAGAGAAAGTGCTATATAAATATGAGCTATTAATATCAGGAGATGAATAATCAGTTTATGCCATGATGGCATGCTGAGTACCCATGCTGAGTACTATACTGGCTACATTAATTACTACAGTCACTTTTGATACTGATGACTTGAACGTTTTCTAAAATAAAACTCAGGTTACATTGTCTGACAACACACACACACACACACACACACATACACACACACATATGCATATATATATATATATATGTTTCTTTTGTAAAACCTTGTTATAAATATGCTTTCTTAAACTAAACTCTGAGTAATGGAAAAACCAGTAACATTTCCTAGATGCATGAGGAATTGATTCCATAAGAGCTGTTCCCCATTTGACATGTGGCAAAAGGCTGTGAACAGGCAGTTTTCAAAAGAAGAATGTGAGTTATCAATATCCACATGAAGAAATGAAAATCTAATCAACTCTGAGGTTCCCTATCACCCCTATCAGAGTTGCAAAGATGACAAAAAAGAAAAATGACAAATGCAGGAGGGGCTGCAGAAGAATGGGCATATTAACATATTAACATACTTCTGGTAGAAGTATACAACCATTCTGGAATTCATTTTGGAACTATGCTCAAAGTCACTTAACTGTACAAACTGCTTAGCCCAGAAATACCACTGCCAGGTCTCTTTCCCGAGGAGATTAAAGGAAGAGGAAAAGGATCCATATATTTTAAAATATCCATATATAAAAATATCCAAATATTTAAAATTATTTATACCAAGCAATTTTAGTAGTAGCAAAAAGCTTGAAACTTAAGAGGTGCTGGCCAAATGGGGAACGGCTAAACAAATTATGGCATGTGAATGTAATGAAATGCTATTGTATCACAGGAAATCACAAAAGGGGTGGCATCAGAGAAACTTGGGAAGACCTGTCTGAACTGATGCAGAGTGAAGTGAGCAGAACCAGGAGAATAACATTGCCTTCTCAATGAGAGGTGGAGCAGAAGGAAGAAGGGAGATGATTTGGAACTCAAAATTTTAAAAAAGAATGCTAAAAATTGTTTTAAAATATAATTGGAAAAAAACACAATATTTAAAAAGAAGAAAGTGCCTTGTAAATCTTAAAATGCTATACAGTGAGATATTACTGTATTTTAGAGGCAGTATAGCATACTGAATAGAGAATTGGTCTCAAAGCCAAGAAGACCTAAGCTGTAGTTCTATCTTTGGTGCATACTGAGTCTATCACTATGCAAGCCCCTTAATAATGTTTAATAAATGCTTGTTGACTGGCAAATTATGTGACAATCTCTCAGTGCACTAGATAACCCTCTAAGCCTAAGTTGCAGAAAAGGTGCCAACCTGCATTGGTAAAAGGGAGTTCACCACACGAGTGAAATCACAGGTATTCATTCCCTGTCTCTTATTATTGTTTTAGTATTCACTAAAGAAAAACCATGAAGTTTTAGGCCCAGAACCACTGAAGTCTTTGCCTTGGTCCATCACCTCTACAGTCCTCAATTCTATAGCCTCCCTGTCTATCATGTCTCACACCATAGAAGTTCTTCCTAGGGGCATTGTGGAATACTAGAAAGAGTACTAGGTCTGGAGTCAGAGGATTTGGGTTCAAATTCTGGCTCTGCTTTTTACTACTTGTGTGACCTGAGTAAATCACTTCACCATTCTGGGCCTCGGTCTCCTTATCTGTAAAACAATGGGGTTGGACTTAGGTCCCGTCCAGCTCTGAATCAATCCATGCCACAGCAATCTAAACCCTTCATTAGCAGAGGCAGAGGAAACCCATTTTCTCTGGTTCTGTCTTTAGCAAATGAAAAAAAGGTTCCCAGTAAAGCTTAACACCTAGAAAAAGCACCCACTTAACATTATAATTGCATCAGAGATTGTGATATACTATTGTAATCGGTACTATGCTAAGGGCAGCCTGCATTAGGCAAGAAGTAATGAATCACATGGTTCTGAATAAATACTGTGGTTTTGAACTAGGGAACCTGACCTGGACAGGGCTGGGCTCATTCAACCAAGAATTCTTTTGGTTATCAAACTGCCCCCATTACTTAGCCTCTCTTTTCACTCTCACTGTTGGTTTCTCAGGGATGTGCAGCTGTTACCACATAAAGTTACTTGTGCCCACTCAACTGAAAAGTTGTGGGTTGAGCGAAAGGGTAATAAGCCACCATGTGTGGCCTTGTGACTTGAAGTGGGAGAAGAGTTATTTATGGGAGTGAAGAAAAAGCCAAATGGGAAACAATACTGATAGGCAGGGCCCTTCCTGCCTCCAGCTCAGAAGAGAGGAAGAAGTCAGCTGGGAATTTAAAAGACAGAGGGAAATGTGGGCAAGACATCCCAAACTTCAGGAATTTTGAATGCCAAGAAAAGGACGGCAGGAAACAATGAAATAAAGAAAAAGAATTTTAAAAGAGAAAATTGTCTTTGGGAAGCCCCTCTTCTACAGAAAAATTTTTGTTACCCCTCTTAATTCATGCACCTTCCCTGTCTTCTTTATTTCCTACTTACTCTATACTGTCTATATTTGTTGGTTTGTTGTTCCCCCTATGAGACTGTCAGCTCCTTGAGGTCAGAGATGGTCACAAAGAGAAGACCACTGAGTGGAGAAATAACAGCAAGATGCCTGTAGGTGCTCTGTTCTCCCCACCCTCACCCCAAATGTATTTAATACTAATAGCAGGACTTAATGGGCAGCTACCAAGCAAAGTTTACTGTTCTGAAAATTTTACTGAGGATCTGAGAGTTGATAGTTTGGATTCATGATGGAGCTGATGGCAAGATGTCAGATGCAAAAGGAATAAAGAAGCATTCATGTTTGTTTGTGTTTCCAACAATACACTCTATCTGAGGATGTAATAAGGGACTCTTATTGAATGAAATGGGGCAGCTAAGTGGCTCAGTAGATAGAGCTCCCAGCCTGCAGTCAGGAAGACTCATCTTCCTGAGTCAAAATTTGGCTTCAGACACTTACTGGCTGTGTGACCCTGGCCAAGTCACTTAATCCTTTCTGCCTCAGTTTCCTCATCTGTAAAATGAGCTGGAAAAGGAAATGGCAAAGCACTTCAGTATCTTTACCAAGAAAACCCCAAATAGGGTCACAGACAGTCAGATACAACTGAAAAAAACTACTGAACAACAAAGACAACATTGAATGAACTATCATTTTAGTTCAAAGAATGTTTGGCTCTCCTGATTTTATTCTGATGAAGTGGTTTTTAAACACGTATAGGATTAGTTCTAGTTCAAAGTGATAGCCTATTTAAAACAATACTTTGGTTCAATAATTATCCAGTGTTTGATAAACTCAAGAACATAAATTATTGGGAGACCTTCCTAATGAACAAATTATGTCAGAGAATGGGTTTAGATTAGCCTCTTACACTATATGCCACATATCCCAGTGTACGTGAAACCTAAAGAAAAAGGTCAATTCATTAAAATGACAACCTTCAAATAGACGGTATTACCTCCAAAATCAAATATAAAATATCCCTTGTTTGGTATTCAAATCGCTTCATAGCTTCCCTTCCCTTAACCCCTAGCCCAGGGGCAGGGAGCACGTGGGGAATCCTTTTATTAAGGGGATTAACAAATCTGTGAAGTTTGAATGCCTTTAAAGGGCTGTACTTGAGGCCTGAGAGGGCCACATGTGGCTTCGAGGCCACAGGTTCCCCACCCCTCCTCTCTTGCCCTTCCCATACACTCTAAAGTCCACCGACACTGGTCTTGCCGTTCTTCAAACAAGACGCCCAGCCTCCCAACTCTGGGCATCTTCCAGTCTTGGAAGGCTCTCTCTGCTCATCTCCGTCTCCCGGCTTCCATCAAGTCTCAGCTGAAAACGCACCTTCTAGAAGTCCTTCCCAGTCCCAGTCCTAATCCTCTTTAATCTCAGCACCTTCCCTGTCTATTCTCTGCATGGCTCCTTTGCTCGTTTGCACCATGGACAGTTGTTTGCAGTTACCTCCCTTCTCAGGCTGCTTCTTGAGAGCCGGGGCTGGGGTCTGGTTTGGTTTTTTTGGCCTTTCTTAGCATTTGTTGTTGTTGTCATTAAATCATATTGTTGTTAGGTCATATTAGTTGTGTCTGACTCTGCATGACCCCACTTTTATGGTGTTTTCTTGATAAAGATACTGAAGTCATTTGCGATTTCCTCTTCCAGAGTCCCTCATTTTACAGCTGAGGAAATTGAGGCAAAAAGATTTGCCCAGAGTCACACAGCTGGTAAGTGTCCAAGGTTGGATTTGAACTCAGGTCCTCCTGATTCCAGATCCAGCACTCTATCTACCAAGCCTCCTAGCTACCCCTGCCTGGAACACAGTAGACACTTAAAAATTGTTTATTGACTGGCTGGCTTTTCACAATGACGACTAGGGAGAGAATTCTTAACAAACAAGGAGTAGAGATGATCGTAAAAAACAGACAATTCAACTGCAAAAGCTTATTTATTTATTTTTTAATCTGAAAGCTTTTGCACAAACAAATCAATAATGGTAGACTATGAGGGGAAATGGTCAAATGGGAAAAATCTTTGTATTAAACTCTGGTTCAGTTTTTGATTCAATAAAAATATAACATTTAGGTTTGGTTTAGTGTTCAGCAAGTAAATGTTATTCATCCTGGCTATTAGTTTACTATCTAATTTATTTCATTCCCCTGGGTAGAATATATTTCTGAACATTTTGGAAACTGGTAGGTTGGTAAAGGTTTGCTCATATGTTCTAATTCCCTTGCCAAAACTTTCAATATCAAGCTCCAAATATTATCAAAAGTCAAGGAAATAGTCAGCTCTGCCCTGAATGCTATGATCCTGAGCACAAATGTGCATAAATGATTTTGTATGAACATAAAATAGTTGGAGTCTACCCAGGAACCATATGAATACAATTACAAAACTATTTTCACACAAATAAAGTCAGATCTAAACAACTGGAAAAATATTAATTGCTTGTGGATAGGCAGAACCAATATATTAAAATTACAATTCTATCTAATCTATTTATTCAGTGCCATACCAATCAAACTACCAAAGAATTATTATATAGATCTAGAAAAAATAATAACAAAATTCATCTGGAAGAATAAAAGGTCAAGAATATCAAGAGAATCAATGAAAAAAAATGTGAAGGAAGATAGCCTAGCCATACCAGATCGCAAATCGTATTATATAGTGGTAATCATCAAAACAATCTGGCACTGGCTAAGAAATCGAGTGGTAGATCAGTGGAAAAGATTAGGCACACAATACACAGTAGTAAATGACCATGGCAATCTAGTGTCTGATAAACTCAAAGATTCAAGCTTTTGGGGCAAGAACTCTCTGACAAATGTTGCTGGGAAAACTGAAAAGCAATTTGGAAGAAAGTAGGTATAAACCAACATCTCATTCCCTATACCAAGATAAGGTCAAGAAGGACACATGATTTAGACATAAAGGGTGACATCATAAGCAAATCAGGGGAGCACTGAATAGTTCACCTGTCAGATCTATGGAAAAGGGAAGAATTTATTACCAAACGAGAGATAGAGAGCATTATGGGATGTAAAACAGATAATCATTACGTTAAATTTAAAAAATTTTTGCACAAACAAAACCAATGCAGCCAAGATTAGAAGGAAATCAGAAAACTGGGTAAATTTTTTTTATGGCAAGTTTCTTTGATAAAGGTCTCATTTCTCAAATATGTAGAGAACTGAGTCAAATTTATAAGAACACAAGTCATTCCCCAACTGATAAATAGTCAAAGGATGTGAGCAGGCAGTTTTCTGATGAAGAAATCAAATCTAATCTATACTCATATTTTAAAAAATGCTCCAAATCACTATTGATTAGGAAAATGCAAATTAAAACAACTCTGAAGTACCACCTCACACCTATCAGATTGGTTAATATGACAAAAAATGAAAATGACAAATATTAGAGGGGATGTGAGAAAACCAGGACACTAATACACTGTTGGTAGAACTGTGAATTGATCCAACCATTCTGAAGAACAATTTGGAACTATGTCCACAGGACTATAAACCTGTGCCTACCCTTTGATCCAGCAATATCACTGCTAGATCTGCATCCCAAAGAGATTTTTTTTTAAAAGGAAAGAGACCTATATGTACAAAAATATTTATAGTACCTCTTTTTGTGGTGGCAAAGAACTGAAAATTGAGGGCATGCCCATCAATTGGAGAATGGTTGAACAAGTTGTGGTGTATGATTGTGATGGAATTCTCTTGTGTAATAAAGGATGATGAGCAGGATGCTTTCAGAAAAATCTTGGAAGACTTATGTGAACTGATTCAAAGTGAAATGAGCAGTAGCAGAAGAACATTGTACAGAGTAACAACAATATTGTATGATGATCAGCTGTGAATGACTTAGCTATTCTCAACAATACGATGATTTAAGAAATTCGGAAGGACTCATGTTGAAAAATGCTATCCAATTCCAGAGAAGGAACCGATGGAATCTGAGTGCATATCAAAGCATACTTTTTTTTTTGCTCTATTTTTCTTGGGGTTTTCAGGGGGCAGTTACTACTTTTTCTTTCCCCAAATGACTAATAGAGAAACATGTTTTGCATGACTGCACATAAATAATCTATGTCAAATTGCTGGTCTTCTCAATGAAGGGTGAGGATAGGAAGGGTGGGATAAAACTTAAAACTCAAATTTTTTACAAAATGTCAAAATTGTTCTTATATGTAATTGGAAAAAAATAAAAGGCAAAACAAAAAGACTTTGTATGGGTAGTAGCTGCCCTCCGTGGAGTGAGAAGCCCAATAAAATTAAGGTTATATTTCAATCAATGTGTGTATGGAAGCCCTATACAAAGCTAAAGATGGTCAATAGCAATTTAAAGTTGAACATTTTCCATGGGATCTTACTATCAAGGTAGCTAATGTCCAGTGATGTGCTGGTTAATGAAAGAATGGAAAATGAAAATTTAAAAGGCCAACAAATCTTTCAAGAAACTGGCAGACATTGTGACACTAGTGTGGCATCAAGCTCTAGACCAAATTAAATGTCCACAAGGTAATGATGTATCTACAAGTGTGTGTGTGTGTGTGTGTGTATACACATATACACATATATGTTTCTGAGTGTGTATGTATGTATCTATACAGTACGTATGCATATATGGACAATTACCTGGGCCAAGAACTGAATAGGAAGAGGCAGACTGCTTTGAGAAACTGCAAGCATTTTCAGTGATCCCCTGAGACAGCAGAGACTGTGTTACTTTTCTATCTGTATTTCCAGGTCTTAGTACAGTGCTTTGCACATGATAAGAACTTAAGTGAATTCTTTTTCACTTATTCATTCATTCATTCCCAAGTTGTTTCCTGACACAAAAGCCCATCTTTTTAACATCACTCTTCCTCTAAGGATGCTATAGAGATGCAAATTACTGAACATTATGATCTTAGAGAATCTAAATTGTGGGTTATCCAAAGTGTCATGGAAACACTTATCATGGAGACATATCATAAATGTAAGTAGATTAAAGAATATTACCAATGATGGATTACATGAAAGATGTGGCATAAAAGACACCAACAAATGGAAAAGGAAGTGGACCAGTTGTGCGGGTCAAATGAGAATATGAACATATATGTAAATATATACACACATGTATATTTACATATAGTGTTTTACAAATCTTGAAGTGCTCTATGAACATCATTATCATTATTCAGAAAGAGAGAAGGATGATGGGGCACAGCCTGAGAATATACTGACACCCCCTAATACTAAAAGAACTAAAGGCAGGCTTTCAATACTTTGTTTGATCTTGTGCAAGGACACGAATAAGAATTACACAGAATAAAGAAGGGTTCCAGTGTAGGTCAGGAGAGGGAGCTCCCACACCAGTGAAATCACAGGCCCCTTGAAGTGCCAAGCTGTTACAGCACTTAGCCTTCTTAAGTATCTGTTGGTTAAGATCTTGACTTGCAGATGACATCCATCCATCTTCTTCAGGATTCATTTCTCCTGATGAGCATGATGTTAGTTCCCTACACCAGTGAAATCACATGTCCAATCTAATTATTTAAAAAAAAAGTAAGTGCACATTCCTACATGTTATAAGTGAGGATGCATCTATATTCAGGAATTAATTACTTATGTCATGATAGCAACTCAGATACAGTTCAGTAAACGTTAAATGTTGTCAGAACCATAATCCATCTAAACTAAAAATACAACTTAACAGCATTAAGTGAGACTGTTGTTTTAAATAAAGGACCGTGATGAATGACAATGAGAAATAATTGATCAAAATTCCAATTTCTAGTCTCTAAAAGAGGTGAAGATATTTCACTGAAAAGGAGAATGAAAATGTAGCCTTCCACAAATACAAAAAATGTGTTGGTCTATACCTTAAAAAGCAAAGAAATCTGCCCCCTTCCCAACCCAACCCTTTCAAGCTTGTACTGTCTTCCAGATCTCTATCACATATGAAAATTAGTTTGGGAAATAGTCAAGCACCAAACCTGCAAGGCTAGTTTACTCTGTTTCCATTCCACAATTTCTTCCAAAGTTAAAAAAGATACTGACTGAAATCACTTTAAGGTCATGCTGAGATGTAAATTCTTCCAAATTGATATTGCTATTCTTCCCTCCCCTGGGGCACAGTCAATGAGGTGCTCAAATTCCAAGTGCCCTCCCAGATTTACTAACACTGGGAAACCATGTTTCCTTGGTCCTAACATGCTGCTTTCTATATAAGCAGAATGAACCAAAAGAGTAATCACAAGAAATGCCAACATTACCTTTGTTCCATGGTAAAAATCATCCACACATGTGGCATTCATGAAGGTCTGATGGAAATGAGTGCTGGTATCTATGCCCCCAGGAATCACCAACTTTCCAGTTGCATCGATCACCTTGGCTCCTCCTGGGATCATGAGTTCTCTTCCCACTTGCTGAATGATGCCATTTTCGATATAAACGTCAGCCTCATGGGTGCAGTCGTCATTTACCACCTTACCCCCCTTGATGAGAATCCTTACACTGGCTGAATTGGCAAGCATTTTCCTAAGGAGAGAACACATCACATGTTAAAGCTCCTTCTCAGGAACAATCAGACCACTCCATTCCCCATCATGGTCAAAATACTGTTCCCAAGTCCTGGGAGCAGTCCTGCTTGCTTGGGGATCATGACATAACCACATCAGATATGTTGTGCTATAAGAGAACCATATGGATTAAGTCAAACAGCTGTCAGACTCATTACATTTAAGTGAACACTTTGGTTTCCAGTCAAGACCAGTTGTGGGAGTTGGGGCTCCCAGAAAGGTCCAGTCTCATTGTTAGAAGCCTGGGGGGCCTTGAGCCGATGCTGCTAGATTCCTACTTTAAGCAGCCTGAAGACACTAAGTGAGTTCTCCATTCCACCCAGGAGTAGGGTCACAGTTTGGTAAGCTTATGATCCTGAAATAAACTGCAACTCCCCCTTCGCTTCCATTCATGTCAGTCTTATGGGTTACTTTGAAATCATTCCTTTTCCTCAGATCCATTTTTCTGCCCCACTAGTAACAAAGCCACTTCATCATAAATTGCTTCAGGCTGTGCAATCTTTCTTTAGCCATTTCCTTTTTAAAGGTTTTATTGATGTCTTTTGTTTTTAACATTACTTTGTAAGTCAAGATAGAGGAAGCTATGAATTAATGCACTTCAGAGCCAAGACCATTATGAGTTCAAGGGTGGCCTTTGATATATACTGGTTATGTGACTATGGGTAAGTCAATTAACTTCTTTGTGTAACTCTCTAAGAAACAGTTGCAGATGAGGAGCTGATTTGCATTGACAGAAGGATTTTCTTGTCTAGGTGCTCCCTAGATCAGTGAAATTAGATTGCTCAGTGGATAGAGTACCACACCCAAAGTTAGGAAGACGAGTTCAAATTCATACACGTACTAGCTGCATGACCCTGGGCAAGTCACTTAACCCTGTTTGCCTCAGTTTCCTCATCTGTAAAATGAGCTAGAGAAGGAAATGGCAAACCACCACAGTATCTTCACCAAGAAAACCTCAAATGGGGTCGTGAAGAGTTAGATACAACTGAAGAATAACAATAACATTTTATCTCTATTCATCTTCAGCTATACCTCTCCTTTCATATATAGTAAGTCTTAGAAGGTGAGTTATATAGAGTGTGTAACACAGAACATCAGTGAAGTAAAATCAACCAAAAGAAAGAGTCATGGTATCCGGTCACATTTGCATTTTCCATTCACATGGCTCTTCACCTTTCCAACAAAAGAGGGTATTTCCCTGACTTTTCTAGGGCCAAGATGGAATCTTTATTGTTCTTTATTGTTCTTTCCATTATATTTCTGTAGTCACTGGTTATATTGTTTTCTCAGTTCTGCACCATTTCCTATGTCTTCCCATGTGTCTCTTAATTTCTTTTATTACTTATTTTTAAAACAAGTATGTGACTATTCCATAGCATTTATACATTACAATTGGCACGGACTTTCTCCCCACTTTGTTTCTAGTTCTTTGCTATTGCAAAAAGTATTGCTATGAATATTGACATGTGTATATGCGATTTTTCTTTTTGTCTTTGACATCTTTGACTTGGAAATGTGATTCCTTGGTCAAAAAAACCCTCTTTTCCAGAATGGTTAGAACAATTCATAGTTCCACTAACAGTATGCCTATCTTCCTAGTCTCTCCTAAAATGGATTATTCCTATCATTTGACATTTTCCTAATTTGTAGGATGAGATTAAAAGTTACCATTGCTTTAATCTGTATTTCTCTTATAGTTAGATTTAAAGCTTTTTTGATAAAGTTCTCCCCCCTCCCATTTTTTTTTTTTTTTTGCCTCTAGTGGGATTTCATCAATGTGGGGAGTTTTAAGTGGGGAAATCCAAACCCAGCAGCTGCCCTGCAATTTAGGCTTAGGGACTTGTCTAAAGACACTAAGGGCTTACGTGCCTTGCCCAGAGACACACAGCCAATAATGAATGAGATTTAGGACTTGAACCAGGATATTTTATGACTCCTAAATTGTCTCTCTATCTACTACAACTGTCTCATAAGGTTCCTATACAGTTTAGAAATCAATGGTAACATGACTAAGCCTCAGTCTTCAGTCAGAATGTTGTTTTGCTACATGTTTGGGAATTCTGACCTGTCAATAATCTTTCTTTCAGTGCCATTGCTTTTCTTTCTAGAAAGTGCTATTGTGGAGAATTAAGCTCTAAGAAATTCTGCTGCTTTTTTCTTAACCCCTAACCTACAATGGATTCCTCAAGAATCCTGTGGGTAAGCAGAATCTGTAATCAACTGAATAACATTCATCACTTAAATAGTTAAGGTGTTATCCTCAATAGGAAAATAATCAAAGTTATGATTACCACAAAGAGCATACAGTACTTCTCCTCACAGAGCAACTAAGAAGAAAGCAAACTTAGACAGTATTTTGTCCAAAGATGAACGAGATGCTTGCCCTATGTGTTTATCACAATGAATCTTACGACCTATATCATATAACTATACTATTAAAATGCTTTACTTGAGAGTTTTCTCCAGAAGGCATTTTAGAAGTTACAGTTGTTTCATTGTGTGGCAGTTTAAACATTTAGGGCAAGGGTGGGGACCTCTGGGCTGTGGGCCAGATAGAACCTTTAACTTGACTTTGGCTCAGAGTGTGTTATGGGGGGATAAATTCTAGTCACCACTTCTACAGTACACAAAATGATTTCCCTCTTGGTGGATGGTTATAACCCACATTCAGAACAGAGCCTCTAATGGAATAACTATGCAAATACATCCATATGGAGCATTCCACGTAACAAATTTATTCATCCAATATGGATCGCAGCCCTTCAGTAACTTAGTATATAAATCTTAGGTTGCTGATTGAGGCTCTGACTTGTCCATGATCATATATCTAGTAAGTGTCAGAAATAGAATTTGAACCCAAGGAATTTTAACTCCAATGTGAGTTATTCTGAGAGGCGTGTGACACAGTGGATAGAGTGGTAGACCTGGAGTGAAGGAGGCTTGAGTTCAAATCTCACTTGTGACATCTGCTAGCTCTGTGACCCTGGGAAAGTTGTCTTCCTGAGGCTCAGGCAACTCTCTCTGACTTAGCTACTAAATTAGACATAGGTTACAATCTGTCTTAGAGGAAAGAATTTTCATGGGAAAACAGATTATTCCTGCAATTTACTCTGAAGCCTAAAACCTAAGATACCATCACAAAAGCAGTTTATTTTCTACTGAACACTCACTTCAGAACCTACTACATTCCAAAGTCTTCCTCTCCCTTGCTTCTCAGTCGATCTCCCTCTCCTTTCTCTCTCCCTTTCCATCTCTTTCTCCTTTCTCTCTTCTACCTTTCTATCTCCCTCTCCCTTCTCTCTTTTCTATCTCCCTCTCCTTTCTCTCTCTTACTCCTTGTCTGTTCTTTCTTCTTCCCTCTCCCTCCTTCCCCTTCCTCCTTTCTACCTTCCATCCTCAGGTATCATTCTTAACTGACTGTAATATGAAATAGAAGTAAGTTTTTAAAGTATTTGTTGTAACTATTGAAACTTTATTTTCTGTTCTTAATTTTAAAAGCAGTTGAGATGAACCTTTTCTCTTTAAGGAAAGGAGAATAGATTAGGTTGCCTTTTGCTGTATGTAGGTCAATGGCTCTTCAGGGGAAAAAAAAAAGGCTCATCCTTATGCATAAATAGCAAACCACTGCAGCTCCATGGAGTCCACACAGGTTTTTTTCTTACTCCAGAAATAAAACGGAAATTTTGCTTCCACAGAATCTGGTGTTACGGAATCTTAGAGTTGGAAGAAGCCTCAGAGGTAAGTTAGCCAACAATATCCCTGACAGCGGGTCAGTCACCCAGCCTCTGATTTGGGAGGAGTCTCCCAAAGCTAATTCATTCCAGTGTTGAATAGTTAATTAGATTTTAAAACATTTTGTCTTTGACCTATGATTTCATCAGTGTAGGTTATTAATATAGTTTGGATGTACAGTTGCCTGGGGGCACTCAGATTAAGTGACTTACTTAGGATTGCACAGCCAGTATTTGTTCAAGGTAGGACATGAAGCCAGGTCTTTCTGATTCCAGAGTAAACCCTCTATCCACTGCCTCTCTTCCTGATTCTGACCTGAACCCCACCTCCGTATACTATCTTCCAGTTAAATCATAGTAGCTGGCACATATTAGGGACTTGTTGATTTTGTTCTGATTCTCCCTTCTGGAACAAGGCAAAATACATCCCATTCTCTCTTATACATGCCAGCCCTTCAAGAATTTGAAGATAACTACCATGTCTTCCCTTAATTATTTCTTCCTCTGTCTCCAATTATCCTCATCAAACATCATTTCCAGGCCCTTCACCAGTCAATGATGCCTATTATGTGCCAGGAACTGTGCTAAATTCTGGGGATACCAAGAAAGGTAAAAGACAGCTCCTGTTCTCAAGTTACTTACAATCTAATCCTATTTGCTCACCCTCTGCTGCCTAAATTCAAAGTCTCTGCTATAGTATGCTATAGTCTCATGCTACCATAGTGCCCACAACTGGGTATAATACTCCAGATGTGGTCTGGTCAGTGTAGAATTCAACAGGATTATTCTACTTCCTGATTCTAATGCAAAATGAGCTTTTTAGAAGAAATATTTCAAGGCATTTGCGTTATAATTTTAATGTCTAGAGTCAGCCAGACTTAATGTGTAAGTCCAGAGCCGAAAGTTCA
Source organism: Pseudochirops cupreus (assembly GCA_028627135.1). NCBI lineage: Eukaryota > Metazoa > Chordata > Mammalia > Diprotodontia > Pseudocheiridae > Pseudochirops > Pseudochirops cupreus. The sequence goes on along the minus strand of CM053581.1, from coordinate 184,912,371 downwards.
TCAAAATGTCAATATACGCAATTTCTGACCATTAAGACTGTTGAGGTTACTGCCACTAATTATTTTCATTTTAGGATTTTAAGGAATCAGGACCAGTTCAGTTCCCCAAGATGGCACTTTCCTTCTTTAGACTTGATATCAACCAAGAAGAATGACCTAACAATGAAAGCTAACTGACAATGAAATGGGTTGTCACAAGAGGTGAGGAGCCTCTCTTCCATGGAAATCATCAGGCAGACTCTGGATGGTCACTTGGGGCTGTGTGTTATACAGGGTGTTTGTATAGGTTTTTCAGTTTTCTGTGGAGCAGTCAAGAAAGGCAACATGTTACAGTGGATGGAATGTGGACAGGGCTCTCCGGAAGATCAGACTTTGAATGCCATTTCTGGCACTTTTACCATGGACAAGTTACTCAAATTCATGAACTCCAATTTCTTTATCTTCAAAATGAGAATAATACCTGGAATACCAACCTCACAGGGTTGTTGTGAGGCTCAAAGGAAATAATGGATATTAAAAAGAAAAACCATTATCCTCCCTGAGCTTCAGTCTCCTTATCTGCAAAACAAGATAATTTCTGAAGTACCTTCCTGTTGTAGTGAAGCTCAAAAGAGACAACAGAACTTTCAAAAAATAAGCAATTGTCACTTTAAAAAAAAGTCAGATATTATAATTTCAGCAGAATGTAAGCACCTGGAGGCAGGGACTGTTTTGTTTTTTGTCTTTATAGCCCTAGCACCTAACATAGTACTCAGCACAAGTAGGTGCTTAATAAATGTTTGAACTAAATTCCATTTCTGATATTTGGGATCAACCAAAAAGCATTTATTAAGTGCCTACTATGTCCTAGGCCAGGGGTGAGGAACATGTGGCCTTCTAGGTCCTTAAGTGCAGCCCTTTGGATCCAAACTTCACAGAACAAATGAAGTCTGGATTCAGGCAAAGGGTTGCACTTGAGGACCTAGAGGTCCCCTTGACGCCGAAGGTTCCCCACTCCAGACATGGGGCCAATCACCGGGTTTAGTTATCTAGACAAATACAAAACATTCCCTCCTCTTAAGGAGCTTAATAATAGCTAATAAACCTTTTTCCCTGAACACTGTAGAAAAGTCTTTCTTCCCAAGTCACACAGGCTGGAGGCCATTGTATTTGGACACTACATTAGATAACTCCTATGTAGTCTCAATCCTTCAAGCTTCTCAACTGGAGCTAATGATGAAGATATAAAGAACAACTCACTGCTATAGAATGCTTTCCAATTTGCAAAGTACCTTTGCTCATCACACTCCTGTAAAGGTCAGAGATTAGGAAAGCACCGGTTGCTGTCAGGTGGCAGACTGACAGTTCCAATGAAAGATGAGAGCAAACCCAGCTCTCCTTACATCAGATAATATGATCCTATGGACTTTTGCTCTTCAGTATCATTCTAATCCATAGGAGAAAAGGAAGGGGGTTGACCTACTGTATATGTCAATTTGGCAGAAAGGCTTGGAGACTGGCAAAGAGTGGGATCCCTACCTTGAGAGACTGGGGAAGAAAGATAGCAAAGTGGAGACAAAAGAAAGGAGACTAACAGCTAAAGCAATGGAAATTTCCACAGAATGACACAAAACACCTGTAGAATGAAGTTGAACCAATTTGCTAAATTTGTGCCAGTAAAATAAAAACCAAGGAGTCTAGTTTTACTTTTTTAAATGGACAAATAGCAAGAAACTAATTTGTGCTTCAAGTTTTAGTTCACTAAGTAAGTCAGAATTGTGATCCAAGGTAACACCCAGCCACCTCAGTCAAAGAGATCTCATGAGTTTTTAGAGGCAGTCTTAACTCCCATTGTGTAATAAAAATAATGCCCCACAGTGAGTTGGGTAAAAGGAGAGAATCCATGGAAAAAGAAGGAAAATTGTAAAAGTGAACAGATGGGGAGAGGGACAGGTGTGGAAGTTATGCCTAGAAAGCACATAATACATGATCTATATCTACTTCAAGTAATAGTTCAAAATCTTGTGGAAAAATAAAAATGTTTGTGCTGGAGGATTGCTCAAGATCAGAGAAACTACATTATTAAAGATACTATTGTTTTGTTTATGAACCTAGAACCTAGGTATTAGATTGGAGGTCACAGAACCTGGCTTCAAGTACTATATTCGATGCTGTGATCTTAATCCAAAGAAAATTTCAAAGAATAACATGTCAACAGGAATCTTAGGAAATAGATTACTGGAACTAAAATATACCAAAACTGCCAACGGTAATCACTTTGCGGGGCAAAGAGAAGAGAGATGACTTAGGTCAATCTGGAATACTAAGCTACAAGACTTTGGTCTTCCACGAAGCTCCATGGGTCCAGCTGCCTAAATTACCATTACTAATGTCTCCTACTGAAAGGGTAACTTGGAGGAAAGGAGGAGAAGCAAAAGGCCCTATAATTGCACATATCCCATCTCTTTTCTACAGTTGTAGAATAATAAAATTTGCAATAAGGATGGGACCTCAGTGGCCATCTAGTCCAACCCATTATCAGAAAGTAATTCTCATGCTAACATACTCAGAAAGTGGTCATCCAGTCTTGAAGACTGCCAAAGCAAGCAAACCCATGACCTCTAGAAGCATCCTGGAGAAAAGAAGACTAGGGCCTGGGAGAGAGAGAGTGAGGGGGAAAGGATGTGACAGCTATCTTCAAGAATCTGAAGGGCCATGGTGTGGAACAGGGATAGGGCTTGTTGCGCTTGGTTCAGAGGGCAAAACTAGGAAAGCAATGAGTGGAAGCAGCAGAGAAGCAGGTCTCAGCTTGGTTATGGAAAAACTTTTTAACAGTTAGAATTCTCCCAAAATGGAATAAGCTCCCTCAGGAGGTAGTGTATTCTCCCTCACTGGAGATCTTTGAGCAAAAGTTGTACATACAGTTGTTCAGTAGGTTACATAGGGGATGCTTATTCAGGAATGGGTTGATCTAGCTGGCTTCTGAAGCTCCTTCCAATTTTCAGATTCTCAAATTTTGTGATTTGGTATGTTACTATGAAACCCCACCATGACCTTTCAAACCAAAAAATCAAATTTCCAATTTGGAGCCAGAGACCTGCTCACCATCGTACCCATCCTCACAGTACTTCAAAATTCAGTGAGTAACAAAATCTCAGAATATCAGGCATCCCTTAGAGATACACAAAATCTGTGAGACCATAAAAGCCTGAAACTGTTCATTTCAGATGAATGTGGAAAAGCAACAATATTTTCTAATGTATTATTTACCACTATTCCTTTGGGGGACATGCCTTTGCCTAGTTTGGTACTTTTGCATAAAATTTAATAAAACATGATATAAAGATGATGTTTTAAAAACTACCAACAGCTTAAATAAGAGGTTCTGAAAAATGAACAAAGAGCTAAGTTACGTGGTGGTGTATTTAAGAGTGGTGAATAGAAGACCATCAACGATTCCCTTCTCTATGCGAAGATGTATAGTCTTGCCAGCCTCTCTTATTGGTGACTGTTGAAAATGATCTTGTCTTAGAAGATTTGTTTGAACTGAAGCAGGGTGAAGTTGCCAGAACCAGGAGAACCATGTAGTACGTTGATAGTAACATCATCAAGACAAACAATTTCAAAAGATTTAAGAACTCTGACAAATGCAATGACCAATCACAATTCCTGGGGAGGGATGATGAATGATGTTACTCACCTACTGAGAAGTAATGAACTCAATGTGCAGAAAGGAATAGATTTTTTTTGGACATGGGCAGTGTGAGAATTTGTTTTCCTTGATTATGCATGTTTGTTATAAACGTTTTTTGTTTTGTTTTGTTTTGCAATGTGGGTGAGTGGGAAGGAGAGAAAATAAATGCTTGTTAGTTGAAAATAAAATAAAAGCTTAAAAAGATAATGATCTGGCCTTACCTTGCCCTTGGAGTGTGTTAACACTTAATTATCTTAGTGCTTTCCCCCTAGGTTTTCCGAATTCCACAAAGGAAAAAAAAATGTTCCTAGCACATATGGCTGACTGTATATAGCAATGTTTTGTATAGCAAGAATCTGAGATCTTTAGAGTTGTCAGGATCTCTCAAGAATTTAAAAAGTTTGAGAAGTACTGTCCAAAAATATAGCCTTAAACAACAAAATGTGAATTCTATTGCTTAACTCAATTGCTAAAGATTTTCCCAGAATCACAGAATTTTAGAATAGCCAAGGGGCCTTAGTGGCCTAGTCCTGGCAGTCAATCAATAAGCATTTATTAAAATCTTGTTATGCTATTAGGCACTGTACTAAGCTCTGGAGATACAAAGAATGCCAAAAACTTAGTTCTTGCCCTTAGAGAGCTCACATTCTAATGCGAATGACAATATATATTAAACAAAAAAACTATATGTAAAAGATACAGTTAATGGATGGAAGTTAATCTTAACAATGGGAAGGAGATAGTAAAAACTTCCTTGTTAGAAGGTGGGATTCAACCTGAGCCTTGAAGGAAACTGGAAAAGCCAGGAGTAGAGAACATTCCAGGCATGAAGAACAGCCAGGGAAAAGGCAGAGTCAAGAATTGGAGGGTAATGTGTAAAGAAGACAGAAGAGGCCAGGGTCACTAATGCTTTAGCAAACATGGAGGTGAGCAAAGACTATCAACCCATAGCCAAAAAGGAATCCTACTTTAACATATCTAACAAATCATCAGTAAGCCTCTGCCTCTGTGCTTGAAGAGAGGGAATCTGACACCTCCTGAGGCACCCCATATTCCACTTTTGGACAAGATGTTTTTCCTCATTTCATATGTAAAACTCAAACCTAAAATCACCTCTTTTCAATTTCCATCCACTGCTCCTGGTTCCACTCTGTGGGGCTAGACAGGGGCAGTCTCTCTTCCACATTACAGTCCTTCAAAGGATGACTTCTATTGAAGCTCTGTATCCATTACAGCCCCCAGATATTTTTTTCACACAAACTACTGACAATTCAGACAAAACTTTCCAGAGAAAAATGCTAAGTTTCAGACAAAGCATGCCTCTCCCATCTTATACTTTTGACACTGACTTTTTCAACCTGGGCACAAGACTTTACATTTATCTCTATTAAATTTCATCTTATCAGATTCAGCCTAGTGTTCTGGATCAGGAGTCAGCAAAGTACTACTGGAAACCCAAACCAAGGCTGCAGCCTGTTTTTGTATGGCCTGTGAGCTAAGAATGAGAAACTCATGGGTCATACAAAAACAGGTGACAAGCCAGATGTGGCCCCTGCTCTAAACTGTCAAGAGATTTTTAGATCCTGACTGTCACTGAATATGTTCTTATGCTAAAACATATCATCTTTGTAAAATTACAGTCTCATAGAAATAAAGAATTTTCAGAAATTTAGTATCTTAACTAGAAAAGGCAGCAAAGGAATTAGGCAGGCATGCTGGAAATCACATATATAATTTGATTATATCATAAAAAATAATTGTTCCTGTTGTGCTAATGACAACTAGCATTTATACAACATTTTAATGTTTGCAAAGCAATTTATAAATATTATCTCATTTGACCCTCACAACTGTCCTGGGAGGTAGGTACAATTATTATCTCCATATTATAGATGAGTAAACTGAGAGTTTCAATGAGTTGCTCAGAGTCACACAGCTAGCAAAGTGTCTGAGGCTGGGTTGGAAATCAGGTCTTACTGAATTTAGGCCCACAGCTTGGTGCACTATGGCACCACCTAGCTGCCTTTCCTAGAAGTTCACAGGATTAGACAAATGAATATTAAAATTAAGACATCATTTAAAAGCTGCAATTGAGTTTCAGAATAAATGTTCACTTTCTTTCAACTCTTCTGGGATTTTCCCACAGTTCTTATAATTAACCAAAACGTTTGAGCATCTAGTTTTTTCTTTTTTGTAAATGTAAGTCACAGAATCTGCCTGACCACCAGCAGAAATGGGAAAAATGCAAAATATTTCATTGCTAAAAGAAAGGATAGATCATTACAATAGAATCTTGGAACTGGAAAGAACCTGAGAAGTTACTTAATCAAGTCTCTGATGCTGGGCAGTCCTACAGAGAAGCTATCAAAAACAGTTACCACCTGTGAAGGTTTTAAGGATCTCTTGGGATAGATGTTTCACATCCTCTTCAATCTATTACCATTCTCTATTACCATTAACACGAGGCATTTCTTCTCTAAGTAATGCAACTGAAATCTCGCCTGCTGTGATTTATACCCATTTCTTTTAGTTCTTGTTTCTACAGAGATGGAGATTAACCAACCTCTTCTCTCTCACCCTTCCCCACTCCCTATTCAAATCTATCAGAAATTTCTTAATAAGAAGTCTCCCTTTAGCCTTCTTTTCTCAGAACTAAATACTTCCTTAATTCATTTTACCAAAAAGTTTTTCTGGGTAGCTTCTAGGTCTTTTGTTGTTGTTGTTGTTGTTTTGGTGGCTTTCTTTGAACTCTTTCTCATTTTTCCAAATTGTTGGTGCTTGTTCATTCATTTCAGTTGTGTCCAACTTGTTTTATCCCCATTTGGGTTTTTGTTGGCAAAGATACAGGTCTGGTTTGCCATTTCCTTCTCTAGCTTATTTTGTAGATCAGAAACTGAGGCAATGAGGGCTTGCCCAGGGTCACACAGCTAGTAAATGTCTGAGGCCAGATTTGAATTCAGGAAGATGAGTCTTCCTGACTTCAGTTCCAGCACTCTATCCACTGAGCCACCTAGCAGACCTCAGTGACAGAGCAGAGATTCAAACTCAGGTCCTATGACTTCCAAGTGCAGTGCTCTTTCCACCAGACTAAGATGGCTTCTGCCTTCTGATACAATAAGATAAGATACCATTGACTGATAAGCCACAAGCATTTATTATAAAATTCCTTCAAAAGTTTCCCTTGTAAGTTACTTTTAGTTCAAGATCTATGAATCTACAAGCCTTTGAAAGGGAAGATACTTAGAGGTTCCTTGGGAATGTTTGTCTTTGTCTTTTCATACAGGATTACCTGCACAGAATAGGTACTTAAATACTTAGATTTGGAGGGAGTCATCAAATGACATTTAGAAGAGGACCTAGGTGGTATATGGTGTAATAAGAAATGATAAGCAGGCAGATTTCAGAAAAACCTGGAAAAACTTGTATGAACTGATGCAAAGTGAAATAAGCAGAACCAGGAAAACATTGTATACAGTTATCAGCACATTTTGTGATGATCAGCTATGAATGGCTTAGCTCTTCTCAGAAACACAATGATCCAAGACAAGTACAAAGGACTCATGAAGGAAAATGCTATCCGCATCCAGATAGAGAACTGATGAACTCTGAATAAAGATAGAAACATACTTTTTTTCACTTTATTTCTTTGTGTTTTTTTTCTTTTGATCTGTTTCTTCTTTTGCAACTGTAATTAATATGGAAATGTTTTATATGATGGCACATGTATAACCTATATCAAATTGCCTACCATTTTAGGAAGAGGGGAGCTGGGAGGGAGAAAAATTTGGAACTTAAAATCTTATAAAAGTGAATGCTAAAAACTGTTTTGACATGTAATTGGGAAAAAACAATTTTTTTTTTTAAAGAAGAGGACCTAGGGAAGGAAGCCAGAAAACAGCAGAAGCACTAGGAAGGAGGAGGACAGCACCAAGGGTGGTGGATTGGAAGGCAGCAGGATACAATGGGAAAAAAATCATTATCCTTAGAGTCAAGAGGAATGAGGTTCAAATCCCACCTCTGACCTTTAATCTTTGTGTGACCTTGGGCAAGTAACCTCACTACCCTACTCCTCAGTGTTCTCATTTGTAAAATGAGAGGATTAGACAACATGATTTTCATGGTCCCTTCCAGTTCTGAGGCTACAATCCTATGCATATGTGAAATGAGAAGAGCATAGGAGGAGAAAGAAACCACAGGACAAGAAGAACAAACTGACAAATGCCAGCATTTGTAATACAAGCAGTTCTCCAAATTTACATCCTTCCCTCTTTAACCCTTGAGCTATGTAGCTTCTCCCTTTTTCCTCTTCCCAAATCAGAATTGTGTGCTGATTTTAGGAGGGGGTTATGAATGAATTGGAAGGGCTCCAGAAACATATGGGCCCTTCACAGCACTAAACCCCGCCTTAGATCTCAGCCCAACCATCTGTCTCATTTTGCTGATAACTTTCTTTCATTTTGTTGGTTTCTGTGCCATGAACCATGAAGACACAAAAATCCTGAAATCCTATGGATAAGACCATATTTCTTTTCTTTTGGTAAGAATTAGGGCCCAGCATCTTGCCACATAGAAGAGTAGGGGGAAGGGGGATGAGAGGTAGGATGATGGAGGATGGAGGGGAGGGCAGGGTGGCGGGGAGGGCTGATGAATGTTCACATTTCTGTAGAGGGACAGGGACAGGGTGGAGAGTGGTT
>CM053581.1:184870571-184903504 GCA_028627135.1 Pseudochirops cupreus | reverse complement strand
GAGAGAATAGATTGGGGGAGGGGGATACACTGGGATGGCTGTTTTGGGGTGGTGGGTAGAGGAAAGATGGGGAGAAAATATGTAACTCAAAATCTCGTGGAAATGAATGATGCAAACTAAAATAAAATTAAAAAAAAAAAAAAGAATTAGGGCCCAGGCCTTCTTTCAGTTCCAAAGACATTGGGGTCTTCTGGTAGTTACCTCCTTGGTTCTAGAGTGAATCCCTTTATCATAAAGCATACACTGGTGAAAATAACCATTTTAGAGTCTTGAAAGACCAGAAAGATGGAGCAGTACAATGGAAAGAGTGCTGCACTTGGAATCTGATGACCTGGGTTTAAATTCTATTTGGGTCACTATGTGATCTTAGGCATGTTAATTAACCTTTCTGAGCCTCACATCCTCATCTGTAAAATGAGAGGTTTTGTACATGATGGCTTCTAAGGCACCTCCCTGCTTTAAATTTATGATCTTGTAAGAAAGGAAAGCACAAATTTAGGAATGGAGAGTGAATTGTTCAGTGCTAAAAATAAAAAAAGTCACTGATCAATTTTCATTCTAATTTGTATATTAATTATGTATTATACAAAATGGGATTTTAAAAATTCATTTCTATTATCTTCTAAAAGTAGCCCAACTTTTGTTTCTAATCATCTCAAAAGTTCATTGTATGTCTTACTAGTTTCAAGGTTTGGTAATTGATTAATAAGAGTCATGAGCACTTGACTAACTAGATGCCTGAGGCTGGTTCAGTTGTGGCCAAGTGCTTTGGGTTTCAATAAAGACGGGATCTGACCAGAGAAAGTCCAAAAGGTCCTTTCATATCTGGTAATTGTGTCCAAAAGGCTACACTGTACTGCTTCCTTCCCTATCATCATTCCAAGGCTAGCATCATGTATTGAGACAGGGTAAGTTCCAAGTTTTTCCAAGAAATTAGAGTGATCCTGGTTCTAGCATGGAGGTCTGGATCAGTCGGTTGCCTCAGTGTCTTTCCTAGGCTATCTCAGTTGAGGTAAGGCCTCCTGCAGAAGGTGGTGTTTGAGTTGAATCTTGAAGGAAACCAAGGATTCCAACAGATGGACATGGGAGGAGAGTACCTGTCAAATATGGGGAATATTCAGGACAAAGACACGGAGATGGGAGATAGTAGGATTGAGTGTGAACAAAATCAAGAAACCAATTTGGCTGGACCAAAGTGTATGTGAAGAAGAGAAATATGTAATATAAGGTTTGAAAGGTAGGATGGGACTAGGTTGTAAAGAACTTTAAACGCTAAACAGAGCAGTTCATATTCAATACTAGAAGGAATGGGAAGTCAAAAAGTTTGCTGAAAAGGAGGCTGCTATGGTCAGAGCTGTGCTTTAGAAAAATCTCTGATAGCTGTGTAGAGAATGGAAAGAAGTGGGGAGAGAGTAGAATAAAGAAGACCAATTAGGTAGGTACTACCTATCAGGAAAGAAGTAAGGAGGGCTTGAACTACGGTGCAGCTATTTGAGTAGAGAGGAGGGGATACATATGAGGGATACCACAGAGGTTGAAACGATAAGATTTGGCAAATGAATGGATATGTTTGGGAAGAGAGAGTGAGGAGTCATGGATGGTGATTGGAAGGGTAGTGGTGCCCTCAACAGAATGAGGGAAGTTTAGAAGAGGTATGTGTTTGGGACAAAGGTTTTGAACAGACCAAGTTTGAGATTTCTGTAGAACATCCAAAACAAAATGTTTAAAAGGCAATTGCAGAGCTGGATCTGGAGAGGGAGACCATGACTGAATATATGTATCTGTGAATTAGCTGCACAAAAAGGTAATTAAGCTTATAACTCTCAGACTGCCTCAAAAAGCAGAAATCATGAAATTTTTTTAAAAAAGCAGTTCAAAGATAGTATGACAAGAAATCTAGCTAAGCAAAGTTATCTCTAGGTCATTTAAGAAAGAAAATGGAAGGAAAACTACAGTAAGGAGGAAGACTGAAAAGGTTTTTAAAAACTATTTCAACAAACTGGTTTTTTTCCATCAAGTTCAATGGAATCACCACCTTGGACCCTAATATTAAAAGTCTTGGATGTGCTTCTTTGAAAGTGTTGAAATGGCATCAGTCAGATGTCTAATAAGTGTCTGTTGATTGAAACAATTCCTTGTAAACAAAACAAAAACTTCGTTAACTGGAACACTCTTTTTCCTAACTCTGCAAAATGTGCCTTTGTATCTCCTATACCTAGTTACCTAGATCATAGTGGGTGCCTAAAAGTTTTTTTGAACTGAACTCAATAACAAAGAATGTACTGTATTGTCAGCATTGAACTATTCTTATGTACAAATTTCATAGGAAATTTTTTCTGAATGAACATTCAAAGCCATATTCTTCATTTTTATTATTTTAGAAGATTCATAGGCCACTCTTAGAAGTTTCCAGGCAAAATGACAAATGTTGGAAAGGATGTGGAAAAACTGGAATACTAGTACATTGTTGGTGGAATTCTGAACTCGTCCAACCATTCTGGAGAACAATCTGGAACTATGCTGAAAAAGCTACAAAACTGTGCAACAATACCACTATTAGGTCTGCATACCAAAGAGATTTTTTTTTAATAAAGGAAAAGGACCTATATGTACAAAAATATTTATAGCAGCTCTTTTTGTGGTGGCAAAGAACTGGAAATTGAGGGGATATCCATCAGTTGAGTAATGGTTGAAAAAGTTGTGGCATATGAATGTAATGGAATACTATTGTGCTGTAAGAAATGACAAGCAGGATGGTTTCAGAGAAACCTGGGTTAACTTGTATGAACTGATGCAAAGTGAAGTAAGCAGAACCAGGAGAAAATTGTACACAGTAACAGCAATATTGTGCAATACTACACAATACTCAAATGTGAATGATTTAGCCATTCTGATCAATACAATGATCTAAAATAATTTTGAAGGACTTACGATGAAAAATGCTATCAGCCTCTGGAGAACTGACAAAGGCTGAACGCAGACTGGAACGCAGACCGATGCATAATTTTTTCACCTTATTTTTATTGCTTTTTTTTGCAATGTGGCTAATATGGTAATATGTTTTGTATGAGTTCACTTGTATAATTGATATCACATTTCTTGCCTTCTTGATGGGTGGGAGAGAATTTGGAACCTAAAATTTTTTCCAAAAAATGAATGTTAAAAATAAATAAATCTTTCTCTCATACACACACACATATATGTTTCTAGGTAGTCCAATAGGGAAGCAGCAACAACACAATGTGTTTCATCTGCCTCTCAATACTCTCTGCACATGCCTCTTCTGGGAGGGGCACAATTAGAAAAGCCACACAATTCCATATGGCTGCTAGCTGACATCAGCTTAGTTGACAGACTTTGGCTTGGCAAAAGGCATTGATGGACACTATGTCATGAATGGTGCTAATGTAGTCAATATTTTTGCCACATGCAAAGAAAAGGATGTGTGCACTGTTCAAATATCCATATGGACACATGCAGAATCAAGGGAAAAATTTAAAAACCTCACTGATGTGATGGGTTTGGTGTAAAGGGAAGATCTCTCTACACTGGTAGTCCCGAGCTATTAAAATACCCAGAAGAAGGCCTCTGGTGCATTGTGAACATCACCTGTGCAGGATTTATAGAAAGATATGAATGAAAATCACATAGGATGAGGAGAGAGGTAAAGGCACATCTATTCCACTGAAGGCAAAATCTGTCAAAGAATGAAGTGTCTGGGGGTACCAATTGTTCTGCATGCATGGCAGGCCAAGGAGCGAAAGAAACCAACTTCTGTCATTAACAGCACACACATTTTATTACATTCTATAACAGGTCTCTGGGAACATAACCACTCCCTAGTCTGCCTTGCTGGGTTATCATCCACCTCCTATATCCTCCAATTAACTTTCTGCTTCTAATACCAAGGTATGGAGTCTGTCAAAGGCAGTCCTGACCTTGAGGTTTACTGCCTTTTCCTTATTTTCTCTTCTTTTCTGATAATACTTCTTTTCAGCTATTGCTCCAGTGAGATATGATAGGTCTCCATTTAGAAATAAATTTATTACAGTGTCAGAGAACGTTGGGATATAAACTCTATACTGTTGATAGATGGAAGGGAATGACTATATCCAGCTCCCTGACTCTCCATTCTAGCCCTTTGATTCTCTTCCCTTTATATTTTAGTAACCTCATCAATTTCACTAGATTGAATCATCCTCTTCATGCAGATGACTCTCAGATCTATCCAGCCAGCCGTAATTTCTTCTCCTGAGCTCCAATCCCACTTCACCAGCTGCCAATTTGGACAGTTCCACAGGCATCCAAAAATAGGACTCATTATCTATGCCTTCAAAACATCCTTATTTTTGCAGGGGGCAACACTTACCTCCCAGGCACACAGATTCATGACCTCAGAAATATCCTCAGTTCTTCCCTCCTCTTCAACTCTCCCTCCCAAATATTCAATCAGCTGCCAAGTCTTTGTCAATTCTAACTCCACAATACTCTTACTTCTGGTCCCTTTTCTCTACTGACATGACTATCAACCTAGTTCAAGCTTGTACCACTTCTCATCTAGACTATATTGCCATAGAATGAGTGGTATCCCTATTTCCAATCTCTTGCCCTCTCTAACTCATCCTCCACATAGCTGCCAAAAGAATCTTACTAAAAGCATACCCCTGACCATGCTATTTTCATACTCAGGGAAATTCAGTAGCTTCCTACTGCCTCTCAGACTACATAGAAGCTCCTCAGTTTGGCTTTTAGAGCCCTTTCACAGTTTGGTTCCAGCCTATTTTTTTTTTTAAGGCAATGGGGTTAAGTGACCTGCCCAGGGTCACACAGCTACTAAGTGTCTGAGGTCACATTTGAACTCCAGTCTTCTGAACTTCAGACAGGGTGCTGAATGCACTGAGACAGTTAGCTGCCCTGAAGCTACATTTCTAGGCTAATTCACAGCACTACCTCATGAATTTAATATTCCAGCTAAATCAAACTGATTTCCCCCCAAATCCGACATTTCAAACTGGAAAATAAAGACAATGATTGAGGTACCTGGGCCTCAAAAGCACCTTTTTGCCTAAAGTATATGAGTAATTCTGCCAAAAGCGTTTTACTAGACAAACAACTTTGAAAGACAGGAACTCAATGATCACTCGTGATTCCACAGGACCAATGACAAGAGACTTCCTGACAGAGAGGTAATGGGGCTCAGCATGCAGCAGGAGATAATTTTTTTCTTGAAATGACCAATGTGGGAATTTATTATTCCTGACCATGCATGTGTTACAAGGATTTTTTTTCCCCTTTCAAAAGGGTTGGGGAGGGAGAGAAAATACATTTTTGTTCATTTGAAAAAAAAAATTAAGTCTTTTACCAATATGGTCTTATAATCAAAGGGTCTGGGTTTGTGCTTGGCTATGATACAACTTACTGTGTGACAATGAAGAAGCAATTTACCATCTGAGCCTGTTTCTTTTTCTATAAGATACAGATAATCAAATTCACACCATTTGCCTCATAAGGTTGTGGTGAGAAAGTGCTTTGTAAACCTTAAAGCACTATATTAAAGTAACCTGTTGTTTATCCAACTCTCTGGAGAGTTGGATAAAGTGTTACACTGATAAAATTTGCATAGGGACCACTCCTAATTTCCATTCCTAAATCTCTCCCCTTCCACCTCTATTAGTCTAAGTCTCCACAGTAGAAGGGCTGGACCAGAGGGTACCACCAAGACAGAAGAGGGAGTAGGAAAGGTTTTAAGTCTTGGGACATGGCCACTGAAAGAAAAAATCTCCATTCCTTTTACCACTGGGTAGTGGTGACAGAAAGCTAACCTGAGATGGGTAAAATAGGGCACCTGGCTGGGAGATCGTAACAGGTATTTTGCATGAGAACTTAGTTTAAAATCTAGCAACCAGCAGATTGCTGGATCTCCTGTACAATTTGAGTATGTATTTTCTGGTCTCCATTCCTTCCTTCTACCAGACTAAATAGTTTTAAATCTGCAGTAGAGATAGACACTATGTGCAAGAAGCTGAATTACCTTATATAGCACTGAACATAAAGTCTTACAAAGAACAGGCATGATAAATGTTTTAGGGATGGATGAATGAATGAATGATTTATTTCCCATCCAAAATATACAATGAAATGGAACAACCAACATGCTAATTCACTACCCTTAGGTCATTCAGCCAAAATGATTTCATATACTAGACTCAAGTTTCTGTACCAGAGCACCTAAGGTTTTGAAGGATAGGATTATCTTCTTTCCTTGGAGGGGCGTCAACAAGGTGTAAATAGCAGCCTCCCCAAAACCATCCCCTCTGTATACTGCCCAACTGACACCCCCAAAACACAGGTCACACCACTTTACCCCCACGTTCAACAAGCTTCAGGAGCTTTCAGATAAAATACAAGCTCTTCTTTTTGCTACTTTGGCTCCAGCCCATCTTCCCAGGCTGGTTATACGCTGCTTTCCCTCAGGCACTCCATGCTCCTGCCAAACTGGCCTCCCTTGTTGCTCTTTGCAAATGACATTACAGCTTGTCTTCATGCCTCTGTGCAGGCTTTCCAACCTCTTGGAATGCTTTCTCCTTCCCTGTACCTCTTAGAACCCATTGCTTCATTCAAGACTCAGTTCACATGATTCCTCCTTCCAGAGCCCCTGTCCGATTCCCCAGATGATAGGGCTTCCACATGAGAGAGCTGATAGAGCTGCCCAGGAACATGCTTCATTCCCAAAATAGAATGTAAGATCTTAAAGGGCAAGGACTTTTTCATTCTTGCTTATGTATCCTCAGTGTCTGGACAGCTAGGTGGCACAGTGGAATGAGTGCTGGGCCTTCAGTCAGGAAGACCTGAGCTCAAATCCAGTCTCAGACACTTACTAGCTGTATGACCCTGGGGCAATTCACTTAACCCTATTTACCTCAGTTTCTAGTATCTCTGCCAAGAAAAACCTAAATAGAGTCACAAAGAGTCAGACCCAATTGAACAAGGACCTAATGCCTAGAACAATACCTGGTGAATAGTAGGAGCTTAATAAATGCTAATTATCATTGTTTGTTGATTGATTACTGTAAATGGGGTTAGAAGCAGAATCAACTTCTTTCCCCCCAAAATAGTTCCTTATCTCAATTTGTTGATTTCTATCATTTGTACGCACCACTTTCTAAATCATTCAAATTAAAACTTGTCATCTCTGACTGTTCTTTCTCCTTCACCACCTATGCCAAGTCAGTCACTAAAGTCCTACTGATTAGTTCATTACAATGCTTCTTCCAAATATGCCACTTCCACTTTCACTGCTACTTCCCTAGGCCATGCTTCTCCATGGGGCCTAATCTTGCTTCAAAGCCTTCCATGCCTCCCCATTCCAGTCCTTTGTCCCTTCAGTCCATCTTCCCCACCATTAGCAGAATCTTGCTTTCATTGTCCCTGCTCAGAAACCACTTATTCCCCCCCAATGCGTGCAGGACAAAGTCAAAATTCTTTGACTTGGGGGGCAGCTAGGTGGTGCAGTGAATAGAGCACCAGCCCTGGAGTCAGGAGGACCTGAGTTCAAATCCAGCCTCAGACACAACACAAAAAACTAGCTGTGTGACCTTGGGCAAGTCATTTAACCCCCAATTGCCCTACCTTCCTCCCTCTGAAAAAAAAAAGGCAAAATTCTTTGACTTGGTACAAGGGTTGGGTTTTTTTTTCATAATCTATTATACCTAATCCAAACTTATTTTCCATTACTCCATTAATACAAACCTGTTAGGTCCTAGAAGTGGAAACCACACAATGAAGAGCAGGCGCTTCCTATCCTTTTTTCTGGGTTTGGGGTACCTTAAGTGAAATTCTGAAATAAGCAATGTTCATCTTTGGCAGCCTCTCACCTTCCTTTCTGTGTACCTCTCTGACCTCACAGTATCTCTCTTTTTACAGGTCCCTCAAGCACCCTATGGCAGATTCGAACTCATGAGCTGTGTCTTCCTGACTCTAGGCCTGGCGCACTATCCACTGGGCCACCCAGTTGCCCTCCTCATATGTAGCATTCCTTCAAAATGCTTTTTCCACAGATGCCTTCTCCATTTTCACTACTAGCTTCCCTAGTCCAGACACTTCTCCATGAGGACTGAACTTGTTTCTCAGCCTTCAAGGTCACATGCTACCTTAAGTCCCTCACAGCAGGCTGCCTCCATCTTATAAAGTACTCCACATCTACTTCTACCCACTAATTAAAAATCCTAAGTGATATTTGGAGTGGAGTGCCATCCTAGCTTACTGAACTAATTTATACTGATGTGTGAATGACTATTATCCCTTTCATAGTAAGAGATTCCTTAACATCCCCCAGAGGTGTTGTCTCTTAAAAGAAGAAGCTTCTTTGTTGGATGGAATTTCAGTCAATTAACAAAGCAAAGTAAACAATTTTAGGTAGATATTTTGGGGTAGAAATCTTATCAGTGGCAGACCAGGGCTACCCAGGGACTGTCTAGACTAATGAGGTCCTTGTTTCTTCCAACTTCTCTTCTACCTCTGCTGAAACTACCAGTTCTCTAAAAGTGCCAGGTTTGGTCATATTAGGCCTCTTGGAAGAAGTAGCAGGGATTCTCAAAGTCTGTTTGTGCGTATAAAGGGGAAACATTCTTTTCCCAACGCCACAGTGTAGGTATCACTCAAGGGATTATCTTTGCCCCTCATCTCTTTTTATACTTTCTCTACTTTGCAATCAAGTTTGTTCCCATGGTTTCAATTACCATCTCTATGCCAAATGATGATAAATGAGAGGTGAGAGAAAGTGGAGTCCTCTGTTTTTATCTCTAGGCCTGGCATCTTTTATGAGCTCCAGGCTAACATTCACAGTTTGGCTACCCCATCACACAACCCCACAAACTCGACATGTCCAGAACTAAACTTAATGTATCTTTCATCTTCACAATATGGCCCCAACCTATCTTTCCACCTTCCTTCTACATAATTCTTCTTCCATTCTAGAGTCTAGCTCAAGGGTAGGGAACCTGCTGCCCTCTAAGTCCTCAAGTACAGTCTTTTGACTGAATCCAACTTCACAGAACAAATCCTTTCGTCAAGGTGGATTTGTTGGCTAGACTTGAGCCAGTCTGGCCTTTTTATGGTTCCTCACACACTTGTTATTTTTCAGTTGTTTTTCAGTCTCATCTGACTCTTTGGGACCCCATTTGGGGTTTTCTTGGCAGAGATACTGGAGTGGTTTGCCATTTCCTTCTCCAGCTCATTTTACAGATGAGGAACTGAGACAAATAGGGTTAAGTGACTTGCCCAGGGTCACAGAGCTAATAAGTGTCTGAGGCCAGATTTGATCTCATGAAGATGAGTCTTACACATATAGCACTCCTTTAAAATGCTTCTTCCATATATATCTTCTTCTCCATTTTCACTACTAACTTCCCTAGTTCAGGTACTTCTCCATGAGGACTAAACATGTTTCTCAGCCTTCAATGCCTCTCCATTCCAGGGCTTTCTTCCTTAAGTCCATCATCCTTACCACCAGAAGAATACTGCTTTCATTGTTCTTCCTCAAAAACCACCTATGGCTCCCCATTACATATATAGTAAAACCCAGATTCTCTGTCCTGACATAGAAGTTGTGTTCTTCAGGATCTACCCTACTAAATCTAAACTACTTTTACTACTAGCTTATCTTGTACCTGTACCTTTGCATGAGGCATTACCCAGCCTAGAATGCCCTCTCCTCTCCCCTGTGTCTCACAGAACCCCTTCTTTCAAAACTCAGTTCAAGAATCACCTTCTACATAAAGCCTTTGCTGGCCCCACTAAGAGTTAGTACTCTTCATAACTGCTTCATATTTATTTTTTACATAACTACATGTGTGCATCCTGTCCCCCCACCCCTCCTCATCAAGAATGCCTCTAAAACTCAAGAATGACTCTAGAGTCAGAGGGTCTGGGTTCAAATCCTGTGCTAGATGCTCTACTATTTGCGCAGCAGTCCCTCAGCAAGTCTCTTGACCTCTAGACCTCATTTTTCTCATTTGTATAATCAGGGGGCTGGACTCAATGGCCTCAACGGTTCCCTGCCTCTCTAGCCCTGTGATGCTCTGATCCCCAGTGCCTGGCACAATAGTAGGCACTCAATGAGTACTTCCAGATTGCCTCACTCTGCCTGTGGTAAGATGCAACCCCACTATTTTCATAACCTGGGGATTAGCTTTTGACATTTCCCTCCGACTCAACTTCATATTTTCAATTGGTTACAAATTCCTTTTGAGTCTACCTACACAGCATCTCAAAAACTCCCCCCAACCTCCTCTTTATCCCCACCTCTGCCACCTCTATTACAGATGCTCATTGCTACCATTTTTCATGACTGTAATACAAAATTCCTCTTTCTATCTCCCACTGGAACTACTTTCAAGTCACCAACGACATCATCCTCTTTAAGAAAATAAAAGAATTGTCATACTAAGTCAGAATTATTGTCCATCTAGCCCCCTGCCTCTGATGGCACCAAAAACAGCAAACATCTTAATTTTCCTAAAAAACTCCCTTATAGGGCCTGCCTGGCATTATGCCCCTATGACTATAATTCAGAGGGAACATGTCTCAGCCAGAGAAGGGAAAACTCTAGAAGTCCTCCCCTGTATGGGGGCAAAGAGCATGCTCCACAATGCTTAATAGGTATTAAACACTGAGAAAGTGCAAACATAGGTGGCCATTCATTCAAAAAATTTAGATATAAAAAAGAGCACAATCAAGCAGGAGTTGGAAGGAAAAGGGGAGGTCAAATGATGGGTGTTTCAGGTTTGGGGGATCTTAAACGTACAAGAGGACTAAGTGGTGAAAATTAACCTGTCATTGATGATCAGAGCCAATGCTGTGACTTTGGTATCCTGGAAGATGACTAGCTCATTGTAAGCACTTGGAGAGGAATTTACAGTGGTGATGAGTTATACAAGACTGAAACAAGAGAATACCCACCCCCAGGGAAAAAAATGCTTGAGCTGCTGAACTTAAAAAAATACAGAAAGAGACATACATTTTGAGGATGGCCAATGTGGGAATGTTTTGCCAGACTTGCAGCTATGTATTGAAGGCTTTATTTTTGTGAATTTGAAAAAAAAACTGCTCAGGTTGGTGGGGAGGTAGTAGAAGGAATAGACTGATTTTTTAAAAAAACCAACAAAGCCGGGAAAAAGACCATAGGAAACGGAATATCAAAGTAAACTGGTTATGAGATAAATAAGCAAAACAAAATTTGCTTATACTTGGATTTTGATTCCCTTGCTTTATAACTTAGAAGGTGGGGAGTGATTTTTTTTGGTAAATATTTACTTTGCTACTGTTAAAACAAACAAAAAAAACTCAAATAATTTTTCATAGTACATATAGCCAGGCATAGTGGTATACAACTATGTTCATAGCTATTGGGCAGCCTGAGACTGGAGGCTCTTGTACACTCCAGAGTTGCAGCGAGGTATGCTGATCAGGTTTCACATTAATGTGGTCGGCCCTGGGGTTGGTTAGGACAAGGAACTACTGGGTAGCCTACGAGGAGAGAACTGTCCAGGGAGAGAGATGGATCAGTGTCAGAGGTAGACTGGATCAGGGTCAAAGCTCTTGCCAATTAGTGGTGAAATTGGGTCCATGAGTGTCCCCTGTACTTTCTAGCTTGGGTGAGATGGGGAAACCCAGTTGCATCTTTTTAAAAAAAATGTATTTTTCAAAATTATGTATAAGTTCTGCTTCACTAATTCTCAAGAGTCTTGAAGAAAGGCAAAAATTAGGATGTGTATATATTAAGGAGCAAGAATTTCTCATACGTCTTCAGTGAGAATTTCATAAGAGAATTAAAGGACTCTTGATGACATGTGTAACAACCCCCCACAACAGCTGGACCGCAGGCATATTTCTTTGCCCTGCCCTTCTTGGCCTACGTCATACCAGCCGCCTTTGACCCATATAAGTAATTCCTTAAGATCTTTAAAAGAGATTGCAGCTGCTCCCCCACAACCTTCATCAGATCAGCAGATTTGACACAAGGACTTGGAAGAGCCAAAGACAAGAGGTATGATTAGGACCCTTTTGACAAAAGGAAAAAGGGAGTGAGCATTCTTCTGAGTCTGTGGTTTTCTCTTAAGAGTCTTCTTAGTTTAAAAAAAAGTAAGGAAAATGGCCATGATGAGAAAGCATCACTCATCTGGGTTCCCTGATTAAGTCAGTTTAAGACACATATTTTTTTGAGAAGAGAAAATGAGTGAGAAGATCTGAGGTCTAGCGCTGGAAAGAAGCTTAGAGAAATCATTTGCTCTAATCTCCTTCATTTTACAGATAAGGAAACTGAGGTCTGAGGAAGTCAAGCCACTTGTCTAACATTAATCACACAGGTAGTATAGAAAAAGTAAATTTTTTTTCTACTTTTAAAATTTAAAAGCTTAGATTCAATTCTTAAAAAGGGGTGAGAAGAGGTAAGATGCAATCTCACTTCTTTTTAGGAGGCCCTAAAACCATTCTACATGTTTCTTCAAAAAACTGATCTAACACAAAGAAATCCCCCATACACAGCAGATTATTTATAGCAGTGTATTTTCTGGTAGCAAAGAACAGGAGACATAGTAAATGCCCATGGATTGAGAAAATGGCTAAACAAATTATGATACATGGATTACTACCAGGTTGTATGAAATAATGAATTCCAAGAAGCATGGAAAGGCATGAACTGATGCAAAGTGAAGTAAGAAGAACCAATAACAAAATATGGACAATTACTACAATATCCTAAATAGACTAATTACCACAAAGCAATCAAAAATGAATATCACCCATTAGTTCTAATTCTTCTTTAGATCACGACTAATATGAAAATGTTTAATATGAATGTGAAGTAGAGTCTATGTCATATTGCACACTGTCTTGGGGAGTAGGAAGGAGAGGGGAAGAAAATTTGAAATTCAAAATCTTATGGAAGTGAGTGTTGAAAACTAAAAATAAATTAATTAAAAAAAGAATATCACAAAATTACAAACAAGAAGTTTGGCTCCAAGAGGAGAGATAAGGAGACACCTCTCCCAATTCCTTTGCAGAAATGGGGGCCCATGAGTGTGAAACATTGTATACAACATTAAATTTTTTTTCAATGAATTCATTAGTTTTGCTGAATTTTTGTTCCCTTTTTTTTTCTTAAAAATTTTTTTTATTATAAGGAATGGCTCTCTGGGATGGGAAGGGGAGGTTATGGGCACAGAAATTCAGGTAATACAAAAACAAAAATCTACTTCATAAAAAAAATTAAAATAAGGCTGTGCCTCTGGCCAAACCATCCCATTTTGTATTTCATCCACTGGAATGATCCATAAGCCATCCCACTTCCTTTTTCTCTTATTATCACAAAGAACTGCCAAGAATTCATTTAGAATGAAAGCCTTGAACTCAAGAGTTAGACTAGCTCATAAGTCTACCACTTAGATGACTTTCAGATTCTTGAAATCTCACTTAAAACCTGTTCCTCCCCCCTTCCAGACGAGGCTGCTTACATAAGCCTTGGATTGCTAAACGATATCGCATTTCCCTAAGAGATGCCACACCAGTATCTTCACAGACTCCATCTCAGACCCTGCCTCTTCCCAGATGCTAACAGAGTCAGTCTTCTGAACTGAAAATTTCACTCCTGAAAAATCAATCTTATGATATATATTTCTACTTTACTTTTATTTAGAACTATTGGAACTTCAGTGGTAAAGACTGACAATGCAAATGGAAACTTCCTTGGGTTCATCTTATGCTTGGTATTTAAGACTCTTGGGCAACAGACTTGAAGAATAGAACACCTTGGGATGGCCAGCATTAACCAGGAGTACTTATTGGTCCTTATCACTTCATTGTCCTTACTGTCTTCATGAGATCGCTCTTTAAGGGGGTTCACTAAATGTACAGAACTTCCAGCTTCCATAACTTTCCTTTTTATTCATTATTTATAATGTGTTATGGGAGGGACTGACACATGCTGGCTGTGTAACTCTGAGCTACATTTCTGTGTCCTAGAAAATCAAGACTGTAAATCACAAAGCAATTGTCTATCTGCATTGGTAGAATTCCCTACCAATGAAATCATAGATCTAGACCAGTGGTTCTCAACCTTCCTAATGCCACAACCCTTTAATACTTGTATGTGGGCATATCTGCATGTGGGCGGACCCGCCTGGAGACAGATAGAGGAGCCATGGCTCAGTTCTTAAAACCATCGGAAATATGTTTTCCCGTGGTCTTAGGTGACCCCTGTGAAAGGGTCGTTCGACCCCCAAAGGGGCTGGGACCCACAGGTTGAGAACTGCTGATCTAGACCTTTTCCCTACCTCCTACCCCCCCCTCCCACAAATTATGACATTCAGGCATTGTTCAGTTGTGTCTGACTCTCTGTAACCACATCTGGGGTTTTCTTGGCAAAGATACTGGAGTGGTTTGCCATTTCCTTCTCTAGCTCATTTTGTAGATGAAGAACTAAGGCAAACAGGGTTAAGGGACTTGCCCAGGATCACACAGCTAGTAAATGTCTGAGGCCAGATTTGAACTCAAGAAGCTGTCTTCCTGACTGCAGGCTCAGCACTCTATCCACTGCACCACCTAGCTGCCCTAATATACAGGACAATAGGCTTTCAGGAATTCTTACTGTGAACAGAACATTGTAACAGGCACAGGAGTACACATAAAAGGAAACAGAAGAAGTCTAGTACTCAGCATGCAGCACTTCATGTAACAGTACATAACAGATACTTAATAAATACTTGTTGATTGACAGGTGGTCCTTCTTCCCAAGATACAAGGATACAAGTGTTTAGTACGGTCATTCCTTCCACCAATGATAATACCCATCTGTAATTTGGTACACAACTTGCAGAGTTGGTAAGACTAAAAAAATTCATCATTTAAGGTCAAGCTTGTGATTTATGCCTTCCTAGTCAACTTCTCTAAATTTAAGTAGGCTCAGCTAACAGACATCCTCTCCATTACTGGGCCCATGCTTGAAGTCTTTCCAGTTTGGTCAAACCTGGCAGATCTTGTGATCCTCTCAGTTAGGTTTCTGTAATGGCAAGGGAATTTGAAGATCTTCCCTGCACCTTAAGAAGACCAGGGAATTTGAAGATCTTCCCTGCCCCTTAATGGATCTCACCTGGAGCCCAATGAGAGAAGCTTGCTTAGGGAAGCCTTGTTTTTCCAGGAAGGCCCACATCTTTTGTTACTTTGTAATTAGGCACTGGATCATGAAGGTTGTGATATCCTCTGACCCTGAAGAAGTGTGTGGTGTGTGTATATATGTATATGTTTTCTTAAGGTGAAGTTTTGCTTTGGGGCTCACTTATGGAAAGAGTTGTGTGATTTGGTCAGATGAGACTGGATAGCTGTTGAGCCCCCTGGCTCTGACAACCCAGATGCTAGTGCTTCTCTCTCTGGTAACTAACTATGAATGTATATAATGGTCAGACAACTAGAAGCCCTGTCTGTTGGTCTGTTGAATTATTTTCTCTGTATAATATAAATATATATGTTTGATTAAAGTAAGATTGTTAACCCCTTTTGAGTTGCTTTCCTTTAGAAAAGTGGATCAAAGAACCTGTGCAAGCAGCCATCCTGGGTATGCTAGGGTGTTTGCTCTTAGAGTTTCCCATCTCCACATCATGATGAGGCATCCATCAGAGGACTTTTGTTGACGTGAGGGGATATGGAGAAGTGAGAAGTAAAAGATGGAGTAACTTAAAACTTGCCCACAACATATTAATAAGTACAAGTTAATATACTACAAGTGCTGAAGGCATCAGAAGTAGATGGTTGGTATTACTTAGCTAAGACTTTCCAAAGGAAATACGTTTCAAGGCAGATTTTGAAAAAGTTAGTTGGGAGCATAGATTTGTGGAAAGGAATAGGAATATCATTCTTTTTTTTTTTTGCTTTTTTTTTTTTTTGGAAGGGGGAGGGCAGGGCAATTGGGGTTAAGTGACTTGCCCAAGGGCACACAGCTAGTGTTAAGTGTCTGAGGCCAGATTTCAACTCATGTCCTCCTGACTCCAGGGTTGCTCCTCTATTCACTGCACCACCTAACCACCCCAGGAAAATCATTCTTGATAGGGAGAATGGTGTATGCAAAGAGCAAGCTGGTATGGAGGACAGCAAACAGATTGGTTTGAGTAAGGATAAAATAGCAAATAAGTTCAAGTAAGAGAAGAATAAGCTATCCTCTCGTCTAAAATGCAATCTCTCCTTATCTCTAAATTAGGAGCTTGCTTCAAAGCCCAGTTCAGGCTCCACTTCCTACCCAAGGCCTTTCTTGGTGCCCCCAGTTATTAGCACTCTTTCCCTCTTGAAATTATCTTGTATATATTCTGTGTTTAGGTGCATATGTATTATTCCTGCCCCACATTATCAGTAAAATGCAAACTTCTGGAGGGCAGGGGCTATTTTATCATCACTGTATCCTCAGTGTCTTAGGCAGTTAATCAGAGGTTCCTGAATTGAGTTGAGACTGAGGTTGATAACATGGAGTAGATTGATTGGTAAACAGGCTTTAAAGGCCAAACTGAGGAATCTGTATTTTACATAGAGATCTATGGCAGCTATTGGAGGTTCTGAAGTAGGGTTAAACTTGACTATAATATTACCTGAAGATGATTACAGGTTCTGTGTGTAAAAGATAATGTAAAGGACTACTTCACTTACTGTGCGTGTCTCCTCTGTGCCTGGCCCATAGTAAATGCTTGATAAGCACTTGTTAACTGTGGAATTGGAGCCAGGAGAACAACTAGCGGCCAGCTACTATAACTCAGGCATGAAGCGATAAGGGACTACAAGGACAGTTGGTTGGGGAAGCAGAAAGAAAGGTTAGCGCTATAGAGTGAAAATTGGCAGGACATGATGGTTTACTGGATGTGAGTAGGGTAGGATATGATAAGGGTAGGAGGTAGAAGGTCTGGAAAAGGAGAGAGGGAAATTGAAAACAATGCCGAGGTTCTGCAACTAGGAGACTATGGGGTCACTGGCAGTGATGAGAAAAATTGAGAATAGTTTGACTAGGTAAAAAGATGGCATCCTTTGATAATTTAGGGCCCCATGAGAATACCTGTATATTAGCCGTCAAATGCTCAAAACCTAGAAACAATATCAATAAATACATCAGTTCTATATTTATAATTAATCATTTAAATCAATGAGAAAAATAATAATTTGAACTCAATCATCTACCAGGACTGGGAAGTAACACAATGTCAAATGCTCTGGAATTCACTCATTGTTGATATGTAAACTCTAAATACATTTCAATTCTAAGGACCTAGGGTCTGAAAAACAAAACAGATTTATAACATAATGTGCAACAGCACAGCTGGCTTGAAAACCACCCAGGTTCTCTTATCCTCGACCTTTGACCAGCTCCCTGCTCTCCACCTCATGCTGGAGTTATATGGTATCATTTTCTAGGCTGATGTCTCATACTGTCAGTGCCCTTCCTCCCTTTCTTAAATTTAAACGTGTATTTATTCAATCCCTTTAATTTGTTAATATTTCTTATTTGTAATTTATTTATATTGGTTCTTTATGTACTTATGTCCTTACTGTCTACTCCAGGGAAGAGGAATCTGGGGCCTTGAGGCCACACTTCTAGGTCCTCGGGTACAGCCTTTTGATTGAGTCCAAGTTTTACTAAACAAATCCTTTTAAGGGGATTTATTCTGTATTTTATTGTATTTATTCAGTCAAAGGGTTGCACTTGAGAACTTAAAGGGTCACAGGTTCCTCAACCCTGGGACCCCATTAAAATCTAAGAACGTAGTGAGGAGGGACTGTTTCATCCTCTGTATCTTTATCTCATGAGCCTACCTAGCACACTGGAATATGATAGGTACTTAATACATATTGACTGATTGATTGACTGATACAAGGCCCAAGCTTGCCTTCCAGACCACTCTGCCTTATCAACCCCATTCTACAAGTGTTGGGTGAGAAAGACTGTAGCACTCAAGCATCTGAGTCAGAGTTGAGAAAGGGGAGACATATCCAGTCCCTGAAATAAGACCCTGTGAAGAACTTGTCCTTTCAGCTCCTGTAGGACTGATGGTCATACATGGAGTAACTAACTGCCTTAACAAAAGAGATGATAAAGTGGAAGATCTGAAAGCAGAGAAGCCTTGGCTATATGCCTAGCAAGCTTTATATAAGCAAGCTTATATAAACAATAGTAAACAAAAGAACTCAATCATTTATCCTCTGATTATTCACAAGTTGCCTCTATCTTTGGAAGTGAGGCAGAGGTCGCTGAGCACAAACATATACGGGACTGACACCAATAATGGCAGGGACAATGATATGACCAAGTATTATTTGAGTCCATATTATGTCCACATGGAGCCCCTGCAACCCAAGGGGGCTTACCAGACTTTTCCTCTGACTTAGCACTTTTTGCCTTTCATTGTCCTTATTTGTGTATGTCCTATTCTCACCGTCAGAGAGCAAGCTTCTTGAGGGAAGGAATATGTCATCTTTTATCTTTTATCAGAGCCTAGCTAACAGTATACCTAGTGAACACTTAATAAGTTTGTTGAATTGAGTTGAAATGTGAAAAGAAATGTTGGCCCCAAGTTCAGTTAACGTTGACCCCATTGGCTCAGTTGATGTATTGCATTTACAATCACTTGTTATAAATATTGCTACACTGTACAAACGCATTTTCACCCCAAAATAACAAACATTTATGGAGTAAAATAGTGTCAGTCACTGTGTTAGTCACTGTGCTAGGCAATGAGGATAAAAGGAAAAAAACCTCTCAAAAATTATCCCTCCCCTTAAGGAGGGAAGCAACATATGCATAAATAAGTAAATAAAAGATATATCAGAAACAAATATAAAGCAACTTCATAGAGATGGAGAAAATAACAATTGGGAGGATGAATGAAGGCCTCATGTGGTGGGCCTTGAGCTAAATCTTGAATGGAGCCAGGGATTCCAAGAAACCCAAGCGAGGAGGGAGTGCATTCCAGGCATGGGTGACAGTCGGTGTAAATGCACACAAGTGAGAGACAATATTATATATGTGGAACAGCAAGTAAGACAGGGTGGCTGGAATGTGGAGGGGGAAAAGAAGTATAATACATAATTATGGAAATATAAGTTGGAGACAGCAAGTTTTTAAAATATCATTAGAATTAAGTAGATACTTTCTCCCAAGAAGACTGTGTGTAGGTAAAAGGGAATTTGGGAAAAAATTCTGACTAAGCCCTAGTTAACATCTTTTCTTTTTTACTGATATAAATTTTTAATTTTAATGGTCAAGGTACTTTGTGGATGCTTCTGGATTGGACAGAGGAATCTACAGTGGATCTTCTTTAGAACAGCCTTCTGCCATGTGGTCTGGTATTTATCCAGTCCTATTATCCTGTTATAAGTTCATTTCAACTCAACCCCACACTAGGACAGTAAGTCCAGGGGTGTAATGCAGAGATTTGTTTTCTGCCTTCGTGGAGCTTACAGTCTAGAAAAAAGAGGCGTTTTCTTACTTTTTTGAGTCAAAGATACATTCCTAGAATGTTTTTAAATTCATAAAATACACGGGATTACAAAGGAAACTAATTATGTGGAAATAATTGCCAAAATATTAGAAGAAAAACCAACCAAATTCACAGAACCAAGTTAAGAACTCCTAGTCTCTAGAAGAGGTCGTATTCTGGGCATATTCTAAAAGAAACTAAGCAGATGTGGCACATATACAGAGAACTATGGTACAATATAATCCATGATTTAAAAAACAAAACAAACAACCATCCAAGAGATATGAGAAAAGAACTAATGAGTCCTGAGGAAGGAAAGGTCATTCATGACTTATTCAGACATGAATCAGTTCATTCAGAGGCATTATTACCAGCTAGATCTCATCACCTAATACTATGAACCCCTATATGTCCCACTAACAGCAAAGCTCTAGCACCTCTAGGAAGCAACTGCCCTCCTTGGAAAAAAGAGTGAAACTGCCCTTTTCTGGGGGAATAAGGTGAGAATAGTAATGACCAGCCACTTCTGCATAGGGACCAGGCATCATGGAAGTTCCCCTAAACTGTTTTGTGGAAATGTGTAGTTCAATCCTAGTCTGGCATTTGAGAGAATCTAAACTTTTAATCCCTTGTCCTCTGATACCAAGGAGGTGTTCTGGTTTCTGGTCCACCCCTTGAACCAAGTGTTATATGCAGAGGAATGAAAGGACTCCTCAATCTTGCGCCTGTAAGAATGTGGAGCATCAGCAAGTTCTGTCTGGGGTTAAAGAGAGATCCCTTCCCTGAAAGTGTAAATGAGAGATGTACAGTGGGGATGTCTGTGTCAGGCACAGCCCTGATAAGGGCCACACAGCTGACTGCATGACTCTGGCCCACTTTCTCTCCAGGACCACAGCCCCCACGTATGAAGGACTGAGAACCAGACACAGAGCTACCATTAAGCAAATAATTACCTGTTGCTGTAGGGACCCATGAAGGGAATGACTTCTTCAAGTATAAGACAAAGGTACTGGTGGACCAAAGGGAACTATTTTACAAGACTGTGTTTTCATGATCAAAATACCATTACGTTACTGGCCAGAATCATCTATTATTCTGTTTCTTCTCTATTCCTCTCATTGTCTTTGAAAAAAAAAAAATCAGACTTGTGATTTCATTTGTATGGGGACCTCAGTGAGGATATTCTTGCAACAGTGTAGATCAACTCTTCAACTCTTGCTTTTTTTTTTTGGAGGGGGGAAGGTAGGGCAATTGGGGTTAAGTGACTTGCCCAAGGTCACATGGTTGGTTTTTTTTGTGTGTGTTAAGTGTCTGAGGCCAAATTTGAACTCAGGTCCTCCTGACTCCTGGGCCAGTACTCTATTCACTGTGCAACCTAGCCGCCCTAACACTTCAACTCTTCAACTTAGGAAATTAGGTGTCACAGTGACTAGGACACTACCTTTAGAATCAAGAAGATGTGAGTTCAAATTCTGCTTCAGATGCTTTTTAGCAATGTGACTCCATATAAGTCAGAACTTCTCTGAACCTCAGTTTCCTTGTCTATAAAATGGGGACAATACTGGCATCTATTTCAGAGGGTTGTTATGAGCAGCAAATCAGATAACATATGCAAAGTGTTTTGCTTATCCCTGCGAATGAGATAAATTAAGCATCTCCTAGCCTCCAGGCATATGGACTGTGAAAGTCACTCTTGGCTCCTAGAAGAAAGCAGGTGGGCACAGCCATTGTAAAACAGGGACAATTTGCGTATGTCTACTAATAGAATCTCTGATCACTTCTTGGGCCTTTTTTCCCTTCTGGTATAATTTGCCTAGTTTCTAGTAACAGCCGGCGACTTTAGGAACAGCATGTTTTTAGCTACTTCTGCATGCTAGCAAAATCAGTGTTGAAGAAAAACATACCACACAACAGGTCAAATATAGTTACAAAAATGCCCTTATAATGAATGGTTTACCCTAATTAAAGTATGTCTAAGCCTGAGCCAATGTTTAGTCACAATACTTGGTTTATCAGATGATGAAATTCACTGCTACAAATGGTCCAACCAATCTTCTTTCCCAATTCTTGATCCTATAACTGTTATTCTCATTTGACCGTTCTGCTTGGTAGACATGGAAAAAGGGGTGGAGGGTGCTCACACTGCAGAGCCACAGTCCGGATCTGATGCCTTGTAGTGGGTGATAGTAACCCAGGTTTCTCATAGAATCTGAGTTAGACCTCATTGTGGCAGCCAGGTGGTACATTGGATAGAGCACTGGCTCTAGAGTCAGGAGGAAGTGAGCTCAAATGCAGTCTCAGATACTAGTTGTGTGACCCTGTGCAAGTCACTTAACCCTGATTGCCTCTGGGGAAAAAAAAAGATGTCAGAAGTCATTTAGTTCAAACCACACCTGAACAATAATCTCACCTATAAGACACCATATGTAAGACCATTTAGTCTTTCAATCTAGTGTACTTTTGCATAGCTCTAATTTATTAAGAAGTTTCCCCTTATATCAACTGTAATTTGCCTTTTTCCAACATTCATCCAATTCCTTGTTTGTCTTCTGGGACCAAGCAGAAGAAGTCTAACCCTCTTCCATGAGAAAGGCCATTAAATAGTTAAACCTCTTCTCAATTAATAAACATTTATTAAATGCCCACTATGTGCAAGGCACTATTATGTTCCCTGTAAGTCTTGACTAAACCTCACCATGCCATGATCTGTCATGGTTGCCTTCCTCTACATACTTTCTTACTCTCTGGCTTTATCAATGTCTCTTATACTGTGGCACATAAAACTGAAGGCAATACTCCAGATATAATCTAACCAGGGCAGAGTACAGTGGAGCTATTAGCTCCCTAGTTCTGGATACCATACCTCTTGTAATCCAACCTAGGATTACATTTTTTGGATACTAAATCACATAACTAACTTGTGACTAAAATCCCTGTATCTTTTTCAAATTACATATGTAGTCATGCTTCCTTTGTATAGTTCATTTTTTTGGAACTCAAACTGCAAAGTCAAGAAAACAATACATACAACTGAAATGTTGATATTTTGGATACCCTGTAGTAGTATTTGTGTGAAGATGATTTTTTGGAAACCGACTATAAGACTTTTATCTTTACTGTATCTAATCATAACAGATTTGGCCCAATATACTAGTCTGTTGAGATCTTTTGGGATCTTGATTTTGCTATCCAACATGTTAGCTATCCCTTCTAACCCTGTGCCAGTTGCAGATTTGAGAATAATGCTCTCATGCCTTTATCCAAGTCATCAATAAAGATCTTAATTAGTGCTTGCTGTCTTGGAGAGGAGAGAGGGGTGGGAGGTAGGGAGAAAAAAACAATTTGGAACTCAAAATCTTATAAAAGTGAATGCTGAAAACTACATGTAACTGGAAAAATAAAACACTATTTAGTTTTTGGGGGGAAGATCTCAATTGGAACAAGACAGAGCATGGACCTTGGGACATTAAACTAGAGTTGTGATCCCAAAGACAATAAGCCTTTAATAACTATTCTTTGAATTTAGCCATTCAACCAGTTACAGCTTTCACACACTTCTTCCAACAAAATATCTCCTATTCATAAGTTTAGATCATATAATATTCCTTGACAGATACAGAGATAATTTTGCTCAATTAGCAGTAATAATGCTGATGACAGCATTTATGTAGTACTTTAAAGTTTGCTATAACCTTAAAATGTTGTATAAATATTTTATATTTTTATCCCCTTTGAGCAAAACTTAAAACAGGGAGAACTATGTTTCTGGAAGATATATTGAAAGATGTCTTGAAGTTCAAATGGAAGAAGGATTATTCTCCATATCGTAAAGTTCACCAGATATTCCCACATGCAGTTGCCATTTCATTGATTTCTTCAAGTCCTATAATACTATCAAGCCCCCTCAATTAAATTCATGACTACTCTAAAGAGATATTCCTAAATCATCCATACAAGAAAAACCAAGTGGATGAAGAATTAATATTACCTAAATTGTGACATGCAGTTGGATTGGCAGTCCATTGAATTAGTCCATCAGTAAATATATCTTGTAATGGCACTGTAGAAAGATAATGGGCTGGAACAAGGATTGAAATGCACTTGGTAATTAAAAGGACTGAATCATACTTGGGAAATTGCATAGTACTTCCCATTATCTCATTTCTCTCTGTGAGCAAAATCCATCCTTTTTAACAAAAATATGTTTCCAAGCAATAACATATGATTGTGAATAATCAACCATTATGTTCTGTGAAGAAACAAAATTACATGGGTCTCAAAGGACATCGTAAGATGATGGAGGATTTAAGTATGCTGCAGCATATTACCAAAGGTGGCTTGAAGTGTGATAAGTGGTGTAAGAGATATATCATCCAGGAAGTGTATGATCAGAAAAGGAGTTGCGCCAGTAATTTAGCAAAGCAATGGATAGCAAATAGAAAGCCCAAGGGATGTGGTGATATCCAGAGCCAAAAGACAGACATCATCAGCAAGTGGGGTTGATCCTCTGGGTCCGGGTAGGGTGAGAAGGTTTAACAGAAAGACACAGAAGAGAATTGCACAAGATAAAAGCAATGAAAATGGATCCATCAAACAACAAAATAGTGTTTGCCATCTTTTATGGCCACCATTAGACTATAAAAGCTCTTTGAGAGGAGGGTATTAGGTTACACTGCTTTGTATTTCCCAAAGCATCAAACTCAGTGTCCTCACCTAAAGAATATTTCTGATTCACTTCAGATATTGTACTGGGAATAGAGGAAGGAAAGGCACCTGACTCTTTTTTTCCTCTTCCCCCTCACCAAGATGTGTGTTCTAGTTCTCCTTTTGCCTAGAGAATATTCCTGATAATAAGACTTCTAGGTAGAAATTTAATTTTTTTCCCTAGGAGTTTGTTTTGATAGGACTTGACCCATACCACTTTTTAAAAAGACATCTGAATAATGCCTTAAATAATAAAAGTAGTATTCTATAACTGTTAGAAGAAAGGATAGGTCTCTGAGACGTAAGTAAAGAGAATCCAGAAGTTGAGAAAATAAATACTTATTAATTGAAAAAAAAGTGAAAACTAAAAAAAAAAACCTAATTATATAGCCTGTCTTCCAGGACATATTCAGTTCTCTCACACTAAAGCGACTAACAAGATGGTTCTCGTTAGTGGCCTACTCATCCAGCAAGGGGATTTCTCTCAATGAGAGAGGATGAGACCACGAAATCTCATCCTACTTCACAAGTCATTTTTGTACCTTCATTTTCATTCTCTCCTCTTTATTTCCTTTCTCAAGAGAAGAAGTATCTCTCCTAGTAAACTCAAGCTCTCCACTTGTTTTCTTGGTCCCATCATGTCACATTCTCCATTATCTTTCTTGCAACTTTAATCTTCAACCCACAAAGTAGGTATTCAGAGGAGGGTCCCCATGATGGCTAAGGGACTCAAGGTCCAACAAGAAATACTTAGTTATTTAGGAGAACATGATAACTGAGAAAAAAGAGATTCTATGATCATAGATTTTGGTACTGGAAGGGATTTGAGAGGTCTCTAGGCCAATCCTTTTATTTTACACATGAAGAATTTAAAGCTCAGAAATTAAATGATTTTCTCAAAGTTAAACAGGTAATAAATGACAGAACTAGCATTTCAATCCCAGGCCCTCTGATTATAAATCTAACGTTTTCCCCACTGTCTTCCCTGATTAATTAAACTTTTTCTGCTTAGCCCCTGTAGGGCAAAACTAGAAGCAATAGATGAAAGCTTAAGATAGGGTTTGCCCAGATATAAGAAAAATATTCCTCACAATTAGAGTTATCTGAAAAGACAACGTTCTGCCTCAGGAGGAAGCAGGTACTCCATTACCAGAATTCTTCAAAGAGGCTGGATTGACTGCTTATCAGTGACATTGCAGAGAGGATTTTTATTTGAGTTTATTTAGATTTTAAACGGTCTTTGACTTTCTTCAAGACAAAAAAGAAAAGCTAGACTGGAATTGGATTGTGAAGAGGTTTTAGTGACCAAAAGAAGAGTTTGCATTGTATCCTACCAAGAGACATCGGGACTTGCTAAACAAGAGTGACAAAGAACATGTCTTACCTCCTTTGGTACATTGTAAGCTTCTTATTTCACCTAAAGATGCCTTCAGAAATGAGGAAGGGTTTCTTACTCATCTCTATGTCATCTAATGAACCTACTATAGTATTTTGTACACTGAAGGTGTATGAATATCTGTGGAACTGCATTGGCTACAATAAGGGCCTAACCCACAAGCTGTTTCTTTGTCTTTCTGATCATGTAACAGACAAAAGCTAATGTTAGAAACAGAAGGTGGAAGAAGGTAGAAGGTGGAAGTCAAAGCTTGGAGATGAATGCTAAGGATTAAACCGTCACTGATCGTCATCATATCATTGCTCACATTTCTATCAAACTTTAAGGTTTTAAAAGCACTTTTCTCAATCTGGCCTCAGACACTTAACACTTACTAGCCTTGTGACCCTGGGCAAGTCACTTAACTCCAAAGTGCCCAGCCTTACCCCCTCCAAAAAGCAAAAAATAAAAATAAAACAAAATAAAAGCACTTTTCTCCCCACAACCCCGTAAAACACATAGTGCCAGTAATATTTGTATCTGGACAAGGATGGGCACAAAGTGCAGGTCTAGATAACAGATTTAGTGTTGGAAAGGTCATCAAGGCAGCCCTATCATTTTTACAGATGAGGACAGAGAGGCCTGTAGAGATTAACTGACTTGCCCAAGGTCACACAGGTAGTAAGTAGTAAGTGAATCAAGATTTGAACCAAAGTGCTTTGACTCCAAATCCAGCACTCTTTACACTGTGCAATGCGGCTAGGGAGGGAGCAAAGTACCATGGTACAGCTCAGGGTTCAAAGGATGGATCAAGTACATAAAGATCAAGGTGCCTTTGTATCTTTCAGGAAGGTCAAGCAGTTGAGGGAGCAAGAGAGTCAGTTTCCCCCTTTATTCCTCCTTCTCTGAGAGGAAATGTGGTCCAGGGGAAGGAGGGTTGGGTTTTAGAGTCAGAGGAACTAAGTTTGAATCCTGGTTCTGCCACTTACTACTTATGTAACCTTGGTCAAGTCACTTAACCTCTGGCCTTTGGTGTCCTCATCTGTAAAATAAGGAAATGACTTCTGAGATCTCTTTCAGCTCTAACTCTATGATCCTATGGCCCCTAGCTCTCTCTACCAGGGATATAACTCCCACAGTATAAGACTATCTCAGGCTACAACCTGGAAAGAGAAATACAAAGACCAGATTGAGGGGGGCAGGAGGAACCCACAAAGCCAAGGTTGCATATAACATACCAGTTCAGAAGCTTAAAATGGGCCACGTGGACATATGAGCTACATCATCCACTTCTGAGTTCCCTTAGTACTTGCAGTAGAAAAAAAATCCCTTAGTTTTCCTTCTGGTTTTCCTCCCTGCAAACTCTTTCCTCCTCTTGCTCTTCAAAAAAATTGGTCAAAAAAACAGGCTGACTCTACAGGAGCCTTTTCTAAGCTGCTATGTTGAGCCAGGGACAATGCTCTTAGAGTAAATCAGCTAATCCTGGCCCCATCCAAGCGAAAAACCAGAGAAGGGGAGAATGTGGAAGGAAGGACAAAGGAGGATCATCTTCCCCCTTCTTCCCCCTCCCTCACACCCTGTACTCATAAGGTGCCAGCTCTTAGTCACAGAGAAGATCAAACAGTGATTAATAGGAGGAAGATGGACAAAAGAAAATCTGAACTAAGTCCTGGAAAAAAGCGTCATCACATTTATATTTATTAGGCTAGAAATAGTCTTGGAAAGGAAGTGATTAAAAATGCCATCATGTTTTTGACCAGATGAGTTGAACATTGGCAGACATTCATTAATGACTTTCTGCATTTGGAGTTGAGATGGTAATATTAGATTGCCTGTCAACCCTTTCCATGTTCCTACGTTTCATACTGGGATTTTTTTTTCTTTTTCTTAATCAAAACAAAAATAACAATTAGTGAAAGGCAAACAAGGCTGGCAAACTCAGAAAAAAAGTACTATTATTCCATTCTCCTACCTTAAGGGTTTTTTCTTAAGCTATTACACATTCAATCTTTTTTCATTTGACCCAAATGCCCCAGGATGTTGATCTCTACCTTATTAAATCCCTTTCCTTTCACACTATGTGCATTTAGGAGAGAAACTAAATAGTGGCAAAGTATGTCAGCATTCCATAGCAGTGATCATGGTTCCACTGTCACAGTATCGGGCTACCAATATTATCTGATAACAAATCTCTATGGTGATCACAGCTTTTGAATTCTATCTTCTACCATGTCTTGGGGATGACTGAACATGCTTTACAGAGACAAAACAAATAGGGGTCCACCTTTCAATGTCTTCTAATGCACAAGAGCGCCAAAGATTGATCATTGATATTGTGAGCTCCATTTTAATCCTGCTGTCTACAAAACCTTTTTAATAACCACCAACCTTGCACGTTTCAATTGACTGGAAAGTATTTAGGGTTCAGATGACAAGGTCATCTGGTTGGCTTCACTACACCCATGCCACTTTGGGTAAGTCACTTAACCTCCTTGGCTCTCAATTTCCTCATCCATAAAATAAGGGGTTTGGGTTAGAAGATACCCAGAAGGTCCCTTTCAGCTTTGCGTTTTGGTTTCTGTTCTATCACAGAGCACAAGGCATCTAGTCCTTTAGTGATATTTTGATAGTTCCTCCAGTCAATCAGTAAGCATTTGTAGAATACTTACTTGGGTCCCAGGTGTTATTATGATCAGATAGCAACAAAAGACAAGTCACAATTACTATCCTCAAGAAACCTGAGATCTAGTTGGGGAAAATAAAATCATACATGGAAGAAATGTTATAATAGTTACAATGCAATTATTAACTTGTGAGCTTATGTCAAAAGTACAAAAGCCCTTAGCACAGTGCCTGGTAAATGGTACACACTTAATACATGCTAATTGACTGACTACAAAATGATATATCCTTTTTTTTTGGGAGGGGTCCACATCTGTGATTTCATCAGTGTAGAAACTCACATTGGAGAAGGTCCCTCCACTAACTGATAATCAAGCAACAGAGGTTCATCAGTGCCAGGTGGGGATGCAAAGATAAAATGGAATCAACCTCTGCCCTCGAAGAGTTTATATTTCATCCAGGGAGACAATATGTGTGCATAAGAATATACAAAACACAGGAAAAAGAAACACAAGGTAATTTCTTGGGAGAAAGGCATTAGCAGCTAGGAGGGTATTAATTAGACAGGAGGCAGCAGCATTTAAACTAATCCTGAATGAAACTCAGTGGCTAGGTGGTGCAGTGAACAGAGCACTGGGCCTAGAGTCAGGAAGACTCATCTTCCTGAGTTCAAACCAGCCTCAGATACTTACTAGGTGGGTGACCCTGGACAAGTCACTTAAGCTTCTTTGCCTCAGTTTCCTCATTTGTAAAATGAGCTGGACAAGGAAATAGCAAACTGCTCCAGAATCTTTGACAAGAAAACTCAAAATGCGGTCATGAAGAGTCATGATTCAACAAAAACTGAATGAAATCAGTGATTCCAAGAAGGAAGGCTAGGAAGGATTACATTGCAGACTCTGCTGTTGGCAAAGATGTGGAGCCATGATCTGGATGGAATGTTGCGTGAAATCTGGCTGCAGCGTAAGGTTAGGGTTAGAGTCAGAGTTAGGGTTCTAGGTTAGAAATGGAGTGAGTTTAGCAGCTAAAACATTAGGCTTGGAGCCAGGAAGATCCTAGAGCCTTCTTAGCTGTATAATCTTGGGCAAGTCACTTAACATGTTTGCTTCAGTTTTCTCATCTCTAAAATGGGGATAATACTATCACCTACTTCCGAGAGTTGTGAGGATCAAATGAGATAAGGACAAAGTGCTTAGCACAGGTGCCCGGCAAATAAGTGCCACATTAAATGTTAGCTACTGTTATTGTTCATATTAATGTTATTATTGTTGTTATTATGTAGAGCACATAAGGAGGAATAACATGTAGCAAGTCTGAGAAAGTAGTTTGGAGACAAGGTTACAAAGGACTCTAAATGCCAAACAGAGGAGTTTGTATTTGATCCTAAAGGCTGTAGATCAATGAGATCCCCAGCACATCGGAAGCTCAAGTGATTTGTCACGTGTGATTTATTTGCTCACACAGTCAATATGTCAGGGACAGATTTTGAACCCAGGTTTTTCTGATTCCAAAGCTGGTCCTCTATTATGTCATGTGGCCCTTCTCTCTCTTTATTATATATACATATACACACACATATATACTGTATGTATGTGTATAATATGCATATTATATATAAAATACATAAATTTCATATCTATATCTATACCACATCATGCTCTGCTGTGCTATTCTAAATTATGCTAAACAATTCACCACCTGTTTGGCTAAATGTCCAGAATACTAAATACCAAAGTAGCAAAATCTACAACCAAAAGCAACGTTAAGCGTGCGTCTTGGCCACTTTGATACATGGGGACAGATGTAAAAGATGGCAAATAACCATGTTACTAAGGAAACAAAAAATATTCTTCTTATAGACTGTGAGTATTGCATATGGGCCATATTCAATTCAACAGAAATTGATTAAGCCCTTACAATGGCCCAGGCAATGTGCTAGGCTGTGTACACTGGGGATACCGAGGAAAAAAAAATTAAACTGTTGGCCTCTGAGAATGTACATTTTATTGTAAGAGTAAGCATCTAACCCAGAAGCTTTAGACCTCCTTCCTGAGCCTGAGAACCTCAAATGGCTAACAATCATGGCCCTAAGTCACCATATTGTATTGTCTCCTGCACACAGTTATAATGATTAACAACAAATTCAACATTTTAAAGAGAAATCTTTGGGAAAAGATGAATTTGCCACAAACCCACAATCTCATGACTGGATCACACAGATCTTAATACTTTATCATTTTCTTTTTCTTTAGTCATAGAAGTTCTTTTGAGATTAAATCTCAAATATTTGGGGGGGTTTTAGAATAATGTAAAAAATTGATATGTACTATTATTGTAAACTAAAAAACAAAGTAGTATTTTAAAATATACAATTCTTTTTTATTTTAAGCCCACTTTGAAACCTCCTCCAACCTCCCCTGCCCCCAAAAGGTGCAATATCTGTTATAATTTTGAAGGTGGGGAAGAAAGTATTTGGACCTCAGATTTTTTTTGTATGTGAACTACTTGGGGGTGGTGTGAGGAGTGGGTAATTCCTTCCACCATTTTCAATCTTGACAGCTATACTATAACTTAGTCATGTGTAATTTATAATCTTATCCAGAGTTGCCTGGGCCACTGAGAGGTTAATGGCCTACCCACAGTCACATAGTATGCATATTAGAGGTATATTTAAACCCAAGACTCTCTGATTCCAACAGTCAGCCTTCTATTGACTCCCCCATGTTGACTCTCATCTTGTAATCACATCTTCAAGATAAAGAAGTTTGCTTCTGTTATTCCAAACCGACTCTTTTTAAAATTGAGCAATATGTAAGTCAAAGAGTGTAATTAAAACTCAAAATTGCCATTCTGTCTGTCAAAAGGAAATACAAAATAGTTTACAGAATGAAAATCACTTGCCAATCTTTTCCAAGGCTACCAGGAGGTTGAGAGAATGATCTTCTGCCTCATGTACCAGGAATTACAATGCCTTATCTTCTTTTCTCTCAAAACAAAGGGTCAGAAAGGGCTCCAGCAAGAGACAGAAGGCAGAACAATTCAATGGCGACCGGACATTTTCAGTTAACCAATCCGTTGTTTTGTTAACTCCAATGCTGAACAACTAACTTGACATTTGTTTTTTTATTGAATTGATAGGCTACTGTGGGTTCGTATAGAAACAGCTTAAATTGACACTTTTTTTTTTTGCTAAGGCCTTAAATGGATTGAAAGTAATCTCTGATCAATTCCTAGCAAGTATATCTTAGCCTCTGGGGACTTAGAAAATAGTCATGTAATCACCATATTGCATACTTTTGCATCCATGTTCTTAACAGCCTTTTATATTTACATGTCAAAAATAGCAAACTAATTTGAATAAATCTGAAGAGACTTTTAAAGAGGCATTGAAACAAGGAAGGAAAGGAAATTGGATGGAAAAATCCAAGCTTCCAAAGGGATTTTAAACCTGTAAGAACTAGCTCAGATCAATGATGGAAGAATACAGTTACAAATGGTGCAATAAGGGAGGAGGCTTCAGCATCAACAGTGTGCCTTCACCATGCAGAGAGACAAAGAGAAGGCCTGTAGCAGACAATGGAAGGGAGTACAGAGAGTCAAGGTTTAAAAGGCTGGAGCAAGCCCATAGATGGTCTGAAGTTAAACAAAGAGGCTGTTTGGGAAATGGAAACTGAGGTGAACACAAAGATAGTGGGATTGTCTCTTGGGGCACAGAGAATGTTTATGAAACAAGCATTCATGAGAAGTCAAGGCAGTGACAGTCACAGGAAACTTTCTGGTGAAAAAGGGTGGATGGAAGAAAAAAACAAAACCAGTCACAATGCAGGATTGAAAATACAGACATTCTCATCCCTGCCCTCCCCCAGTAGTATTCAGTCTTTCTTAAGCCTAAATTGGGCTAATTGGTTTTAATTTTAAACAGGGAACCAAAGGTCTAAGCAATAGGAAGATTATACAATACAAATCTAAACAATCCCCAAATTATTCATACAAGGTACTGTGCTTGAAGCTAGCATGGGAAGGATTTCCATGTCACATTTTAAACAATTGAGGCGCATCATTTTTGTAATAATAGCCAAAATTTATATGGCATTTTAAGGTTTGCAAAGCACTTTAACATATTAAGTCATTTGAATTCATCACATCCTTGTGAGGTAATGACTCCCTCATGTTTACATTTGAGGAAACTGAGGCTGAGAAAGGTTAATTGACTTGCCCAGGGTCACACAGCTTACTTGTATCTGAGGCAGGATTTGAATTCGGGGTGCCTTCTGACTCTAAGTCCAGCTTTCTATCCAGTAGGACATCCAGGTGCCAGAAAATGCTTTCCACATTGAATATACATGTTAGGCTTAAATCTGAGAGGCGCATCTATTTCTTCATTTCTTAATATTATTGGACTGTTAAAAGCTACCGTTTTATTTAACAGGAAGAAGTCAGAACGTTTTCATTCATTACAATTTTTCACTAATAAGACACAAATACTCTTTTTTTCTGTTTGATACTGGGGACAGGAGAACCTTGGAAATAACATTTAGTAGAGGTATCATGATGTGGAGAGAAAGCCAGCCTCAGTGTCTGGATGTATCAGCAAGCACCCTAGCATACCTAGGGCGGCTACTAGCACAGGTTCTTAGATCTGCTTTCCTAAAGGAAAGCAACTCAAAATGGGTTAATAATCTTACTTTAATCAATCAAATATCATTTACCTAGTTCAGGGGGAAAAG
>CM053581.1:184849734-184870071 GCA_028627135.1 Pseudochirops cupreus | reverse complement strand
GGCCCTTTGCTAAAGTGGCTACGTGACCCTGAGGACCTTTGGATATTTGAAAGTATACTCTGTTCCCTAATAGGCTGAATGTGATCACGTGGAGCCTGTGGCGCCAGGCTTGTTTTCCAGGAATGCCTGTTTGCCTTGTAGCTTTGTGATTGGGCAGTGGGTCTAGAGGGCTGTGACATTCTCCAAGCCAGGAGAAGGCTATATATACGCCCTGATGTGAGGTTTTGGTTTGGGGCTCACTTTGAGAAGAGTTGTGTGATTTGGCCAGAAGAGACTCTGGGCAGCCGTTGAGCCCCCCGGCTTGAAAAGCCCAGATGTTGGTGCTTCCCTCTTTGGTAACTGACTAGGTAACTGATGTAACGGTCAGACGCTGGAAGCCGTCTGCAGATCTGTTTTTCTGTTTGTTTGTAACTTCTTGTTTGTATTCTCTGAAGTTCAGGGTGCTGACTTTTCCCCCTGAACTAGGTAAATGGTATTTGATTGATTAAAGTAAGATTGTTAACCCACTTTGAGTTGCTTTCCTTTAGAAAAGCAGATCTAAGAACCTGTGCTAGCAGCCCCCTGGGTGTGCTGGGGTGCTTGCTGATACAGATATGAAAAATTAGAATTGCCTGGAAAAAAAAAAGATACATGGATAGATGCCCAAAGTAAGGAAATATACACAAGTGTGCTTGAGTAGGAGTAAAATTATACCTAGGAGGCAAGTTGAAAGCAAATTTCCAAGTGAGTCTATTTTCTTCATCCTAGCAAACACGAATGACTGATTTTAATATCACGCACATTAAGCTTGTTTTCCTTGGCTCTGGGGGAGCAGAACCAGGAGCCCTGGGAGGAAACAGCAGAGAAGCAGCCATGGGCAGTTTTCTAACCACAGTAGCTGTCAGGAGCAAGGCCGCACCTCCTGAGGTGCTCAGGAATCTACTGTGTCTAGAGAGAGTGTGATTACAAAGTGTATGCTAAAGTTGGTGCCCACACTCCTCGGTTTGCTAAGGGTACCATACACTTGGGTGGAATCCCTGAACAAACATAGCATGAACTCAACACTGAACTTGCCTGGAAAATGCACTGAGGTAAACCAACTTTGCCAGACTTAGTTGGCTCCTTAAGGTTTTTGCAGAAGGGCTTCTGGGAAGGAAGAGGTAACCTCTGGAGCCAGGAAAGCATTTTCAGCTGCTGTTTATAGTGACAGAATCTTGTACCAGATGTTTGCATCTAGACAACCCAAGGGATGGCCGCAGAACCCCAGGTCTAAATGGCCCCATATGTGGGACTAAGCCTAAGCCAGGAGGACCTTCCTAACCATTGTAGCTGTCAAGTACACTAGACTTATGCCTCAGGAGGCTGTTGAGTTATTTCCCTTTCCTGGAGTTTTCTGGGATCCTTCCCTAGCCATGATGTTCTATGGAAGGAGTTACTGCTCAAGCAAAGGCAGGGCTGGAAGACTGACCTCTAAAATCTCTTCAGGTTTCAATTCTCGACTTCTATGGATTCATGCTAAAACCTTACTCCATGCCCCTCCTTACATTTTCTCCTCTTTAACTCAACTTACTAATATTGGGTTACAAAATAAGCAGGTCTGCAACTCAAAAACCTTATCACGCACACTCTGTTGCTGCTGGGTTTGTAACAACTAATTTTTTTTTGTTTCCCTCAAACATTTTAAATTCATTTTTCCAACTGTCAAGCATTAATTTTTCTCCTCCCCATCTCCTGTTCCCTTTCCCACTTCCTCCCCACCACCAAGAAAAAAAAAAGAAAGAAAAACAAAACCTTTGTAACAAATAAGTACTGTCAGGCAAAGCAAATTCTCTTATTGACCAAGTCCAAAAATGTGCCTCATTCTGCTTATTAGGTCGTCACTCTCAACATTTAAATATGCAATTCAATGGATGGGAGGATTGCTACCGAGGCTCCTCATCAATCAGCAAATACTTATTCCACACCTACCACGTGCCAGGCAGGGATACTGGGAACACACAGATGAAAAGGAAGCAGGCCCTGCCCTTCAGGAGTTTATATTCCATATAGGTTGCAGTCATCCATCTAACGAGGTTATTCCACAAGCATGGATGACTGACTCAATGAATGGGTCTAGCACCAGAACCACATATGCAAGTGCGGCCAGGTGCTGCCTCACAGCCTCCCCAAGGCTTGGAGTTCTTAGCTCCACAATAGCCAATTAAGCTTCTTCTCTGTTGAATTTTACTGTTTTGGTCCTTGACCTGGAGGGCACTGGTCTTAAAACTCAGCCTCTAGAAACTGATAGACTGAAGTCCAGAGTTTGCCTAGGAATCCCAGTTGAGGACTCTCAGAAGTACCATAAACCCAACTCACAAATGTCACCTGACCAAACTATCCTTTCAATATTATGTGAGCTTTTCAACATAGCAGGAATGGCTTCTATAACAACAATAATAATAGCACTCATAAAGCACTTTAAAATTAGTACAGCACTTTTCAGTTATTATCTCTTTTCCATTAGTCATGCCTTAAGGTCAAGAAAGCACCTAGCCATAAATATGCTAGTGACTGGGGAGGAGTGGGGGCTGGAATATGTACTCAGGACACATTTTTAAGTTTACCTGCATTAACATTACTCCATTACTTTCTTAAGTCTGATCAACAAAACAATAGATCAAGCCCTGATCTGTAGCATTTTTGACAAATTTCTGAAATGCTCCTACTGAAAATTTAATAAACCAGGATCTTGAGAAGCCAGTTATGAACTGGCTCCCGAACACTGATGCATTTAACGTAGCACCTAGTACACAGTTTTATTCCGATAGCCCATCTTATGCGTTAGAGATTTTGTCATTGCAGAACTTCATGGTATGAGAATTCTCTTCACCAACACAAACAGCAACCTGTTTATGACTTAGAAACTAAAAATTCGAAG
The DNA here is from genome assembly GCA_028627135.1 of Pseudochirops cupreus. Taxonomy (NCBI): domain Eukaryota; kingdom Metazoa; phylum Chordata; class Mammalia; order Diprotodontia; family Pseudocheiridae; genus Pseudochirops; species Pseudochirops cupreus. The sequence continues at coordinate 184,867,175 of CM053581.1, read as the reverse complement.
GGGTTGCCAAAATCAAGATTATATAACTTGTTCAGGATCACACAGCTTGTTAAGTGCCCAGGTAGGACTAGAGCCCAGGTCTTTCTGAGGCCATATTAAACACTCTCCCACAACACCTTGTTGCCTCTCCATAAAAATACATGTAGCATCATGGATTTAAAGCTAGAAGGGACCTTGGAGACTAATCCAACACAATCCATTTTACAGACAAGGAAACTGATAACCAGAACAATGAAGTGATTTGCCCAAGTTCACACAGGTACTAAGTGTCAGAGGTAGAATTTGAGTCCCAGCTCAAAATCCATTGTCCTTTCTAATGTAGCATGCTGCCTTTCTAACCAATCCAATAAATATAGACACAAACCTATCCTCTTGGTTTCCTACTAAATGCCTTTAGAATGTGGACTTGATTCTTGTTATTTTTGATATCAGAAATGTAAGCAAGAGGTAAGAAACTGAAATCCAGCCAAGGAGAGAGTTCGAGGTAGCTGTTTGCAAGAGCTATGCCAACAGACTGCAGAAGGGTTCTACCCATGTCTCTGACAAGATGTTCATGTAGCAGTATTCTCTGTGCATGTTCAGGAGGAGCTAATGCAGCTGCTTTGTTCTGTAAACCTTTATTCCTCACCTTTTGGGTCATGAACACCCGGGATTGAGCAAATATGCAGTTGACTCAAGTAGCTACAACTTTTATGCACAGTGGGGACTGGCTGGAAGGAAATTAGTACTCACTCTCTAACTGTGCCTATCAACATGCCAGTGTGGTCTGGATAAGACCATCTCACCTATCTTACCACCATTAACCTGCTACCACAGAAGGAAGAATCACAGAATCCCATCATGGGAAGTGACCTAGACACTATCTAGTCCGATCTGTTCCTGAAGAAGCATCCTGTCTATACTATCCATAGCAAATGGACAAAAAGTCAGTATTTGAAGATCTCTAGCGATGGGAAGGGAACCCACTAGTTCCCAAGGTTGTTCATTCCACTTTGGGTATACCTCTGATTGTTAGGAAGTTTTCCTAAGCCTAAAGATAGCTCTTTGAAATTTCTACCTATGGCTCCTAGTTCTGCCCTCTGATGTCAAGAAAACCAAGTCAAAGCCCTTCCACACGACAGCAACTATACCCTCCCCTGTTTCCTTCTGTCTTCCCGTACTTCCCCCAGTCTCCTCTTCTCCAGACTAAATATCTTTAACTCCCTCAACCAGTTCTCAAAGTGTTTTCCAGCTTGAGAATCAGGTTGATGTTTGTGAAATATACCAAATTAGTGGAAGAATTAAGAGCTGTAAAAAGTTCCTAAAAAGTCATACAGATTACAAAAATGATCCTATTCTAAAACAAACTAATTGTAACATTTCTCCATGTAATAGCCTGAAGATCTACCCATCTATAAGATACAGAAATGTCAATGTCAAGAGTTTGGATTTGTTTCTATTATTGGGCTTCTTATTTTTCCCTGTGGTTTGTGGTATATTTAAAATGTTCCTCTGGCTGTCCCCTTCCTATGTTTACATTTGGTTAAAGAGCTCAGACAACTAATATTATTCACAGCTAATTCTAAAACAAGATTCTGAAATTAGGAGATTAAAAGTCAAATCCTTAAGTATTTTTCAAATACCTTAAAAAAATCATTCACACCCAAAAACTCAAAAAATCCATTTTTCAAGTAAACATACTTTCGACCAGCCAATAAGTCTTTTCTGCTCAAAAGCTGCCTGGGGAAGCAGCTAAGTTCTCCAGCATCTATTTGTTTCTTTATTATAATATGGTAAGCACGTAAAAATCTTTGGAAATTCATACTCAAGAGAAGATCACTGAGACATCTTCTTTCAAAATATTTGAAAAGAACAGAAGACCAGAAAGCAGCACAAACAGGGCAGTATTAAAAGCTACAGGTTATACTTAATATATGATTTTTTAAAAAAGGGAACTGTGCGTAATAGAAACCTACAGCTTCATGCACAATCATATTTCTGTTCCTATATAGAAATGTCCTTCATATTTGTTGTTAAAATCAGAATTTAAAAAATTAAAAGGGAAATTCAAACTCTGAATGATGGCCTGGGAAAAGGGAGAGGAAAATTTCATTAGTTAATCGAAGGACAAACCTAAAACTAATTAGTGTTTTCTCCTGGAGCATGATCAGATCACATTATTTGCGCTGTCTCTATCACAGTTCTAGTTTAGCTCTTTTTCTCTTAAAGGTATCCTGGCACCAAACTGCTTTTCATCTATTAAATAAATAAATGCCAATTCTTGCACGGTTCTTGGAACATAATAGATGCTTAATAAATGCTTGTTTATTGATTTTAAATACACATCATCTCTAACTTTATTAGTTAAACATCTTTCAAAAAACAAAACAAAAAGACTGGTTGTCGGATAGGCACATGTGGCGTCACTGGATGTGGAGCCAAAGGACATGAATTCAAACCCTAGTTTTGTCATTTGCTACTTGTGTGACCTCGGGCAAGTCACTTAAACTCTCTGGGCCTCAGTTTCCTCATTTGTAAATTGAGTAATTTGTTCTAAATGGCCTCACTATGGCCCCTATATCCATGATCCTACATTTCAACTTACAGCGAAGATATGAATTCCAATTGCTGCTCTGACAACATCGATATCTATGGAGCAAACTAAGAGGAAAGAATAGAGGACTCCGCCAAATTTCTTACTATTTTATGCTTCGATTAAAAAAAAAGATCTCTTTTCCCCCCACCCAGGGCATCCATGTCCTAAATTTAGGTCGGGAGACAATACGTGAGATCGGAACCGACAGACTGGGTGTGGTCATTTGGCAAACGACCCGAGGCCCATCCCTCTTCCCCGTTATGCCGCTAAGAAATGAGAATCAGCTCTACTCCTGGGCTGATTTTTACAGCAGCCTTGTTCCAAATTTCACCAGAAGCATCCCCAACCATGACGACTTCCTTTTACACACGCACATGTAACCAGTCGTACCAGACTCCTCGGCAGACAAAGCCCCGTCTTTTAAGCAAAAGCGACCCCAAGAATATTTCATTTTTGCACTAGGGTTTGGCACAGAAGAGGCTCCCGAGGAAGACATACGCGGCTATGACTGGAACTGCTGATGTCGACCTCGCCACATTTCTGATACTAACTCCACAGAGCAAGGTAGACTGTCCACAGACAGAAGGCACAAGAAGCACTAAGGGGTGGGGACAGCGCAAGTAGCCGAGGTGTGTAATTGAGGCGGGCTGGAGCAGCGCATACAATTCCCCACACCAAACAGGATTCAACAATGTGTCGGAGAGGAGAAGGCAAGGTCTGCATGAAACTGGCAAGATGCTGGCAAAATAAAGCCTTATTTTAGTGTGTGCCCTTACAAGTTCACTAAATATCTTAAATAAATGTCTTCTTTAACAAAAAGGTGGAATTAGAGCCCTTTTGGGGGGGGCGTAAGATTGGGGTTGGAAAGAAGGGGTATTCTTTCCCAAACATAATTATCCGAAAGATTTCAGTACTTGTTTTTTACATTTTACAAACTAGAAAAACAAAAACACTCTTAAGGCCATTTTCAAGCAGCAGGTCTGCTGCTCTGAGAGCCTCTGAGCTTCGAAGAGGAAAAGGTGGGTGGGTTGGGGATCCGCCGGATTTTCCCCAAACGTGTGGCCAATCTCCCTCCCCCAATCTCAAGCTTTGAAACAAAGCTCCATCTGGCTCAGATTTTACTCTTACCTTTCTCTAGCCCCCAGCATCTCTCTTAAACCCAGCCTAGAGTCACGCCCTGCTCAGAGCCTTATTCCCAGCCTCCAGATTTTGCATACCCACACATCCTTGGTTTTTGCACATCAAGTCTTTCACCCGAACTCCCACTTCAGAGCTCTTTTTTTCCTTCCCCAGAAACCCAAAGCACTACTCACCCCACCCAGTCTCCCGCCTCCACCCTTTCTTTCCTGAAATCCAGGCTCCTGCTTCTTTCAACACCCCCCCCCCGCCCGTCTACCCCCCAGCCTCATTAAGAGCCCAGCCCTAAAAGATCCATCCCATTTCTTTCCCCAAAGCTTGCAAGGTGGAGCTTTCATCTTTTTCAAAGCAGGTTGCCCGAAGGGCCCAGAGAGCTGAATATTAAGACCCCAGGCATCTTTCTTGCCCTCAGAGCTAGCTGTGTGGCGAGTGGTCTCTTTGTGGCCCTGGGCAGGTGGCAGAGGCATGCGGTGGTGCCGCGCCCTCTCCCCGACGCAGCGCGGGGACTGGGCTGGGAAAGAATAGCAGTCAGCTCACAGCTGAAATCACGACTCTTGGGGCCACAATCAGGCAGAGGGGCATAGAGGGTATGGGGGAGGAGAGAACGTGCAACCAGAGACCTCGAAGCGCCTGAAAGGGGAAAGGGACTGGCGGGGGGGCGGGGGTTCGTGCATCCCCAGATCGGACCAGCTCAGCCTGCAGCAACCCACCATCAGTATCTCAACACAAACTGCCCTCCTTCATCCCATTCCTCACCCCCGACCCCGACCCCCACGCAACAATTCCTAATGCACCCAGTACCCTCCTTCACCACCCCTCTTATCCTCAGGAGCCCCAGAGGTCACCCCAGACCAGGCCCGCTGACCTCCGGTCTCCGGCCTCTAGTGCGTGTGTGCGAGGGTGGTGGCGGTGCTGGGGGATGGGGGTGGGGGAAGAATACACACTCCCACCCTACCTCCCCCGCCCTCTTTAGGAGTCGGGGTGCGGGGAATTACCTCCCTCCTGGTGCGTTCGGGGATTATTTCCTCCCCATCCCTCCCACGCCCTTTTGTAAGGCTTCGCCGAGGTAATAAGGCGGCAGATGACGCTGCTGCTGTCACTCGGGGAAAAGCCCACTGCCCACTATGCCATCACCCACTCTGCCTGGCTGCCAACGCTGCAAGCTCCTGCGTCCTCCACCGTCCTCCTGTCGTTGCGACCGGACTGGGGCCGTGGATGCTCTGAGCCAAGAAGGCGGCTGCTGCCGCTGCTGCTACCGCTGCCGCCGCGATCCGGCTCCGCCGTGGCCGCGTTCTGCGATCGGTAACCCCAGCACTCTAAGCAAGAACTCGGGAATGGGAGACGGAGTGGGGCGGGGGAGAGGGAGGAGCAGCTCGGGGTGGGGGGAGAGTAATGCGAGAGGGGGAACAGAGAATGGGGGCGGAGGAGAGGGCACAGAGGGATCAGCCTCAACCAATCACTGAGTGCTGGCTCTGCCTCCCCTCCCCTTCTGCACCGGGCGGCGGAGGCTCCTAGCCTAGGACTAGAAGACTGATAGGGACCATCAGTCTTCCAATCCTGTGGTCCTCAAGGCAGGGAGGAGGCTTCGAACTACGACTCCCGTCAGGCCCTGCTACAGAGCTGAGTAAAGAGATAAGTGAGAGCCGCAGGAGGAACCGACTGCACAGCCCACGCCCCTCTTCTCTCGTTCCTTTTTGGTTTCCATAGTGACCAAAGACACTTCACAAAGCCCTGGGCAGGCGGATCTCCCAAGAGAACTCTGGGGAGAGAAGAGGGGCGGGGACCCCAAAGGAGGCCCACCGCGTCCCCTCCCACCCCTGCTCCCGCTCCAGAGCCCGCCGAGGGCTCCAGTGGAAGTTGAAACAATAGGACGAAAGAACCATCGTACTGCATGGAGGATCTCCGGGCTGCTCAGCCCCAGACCCTGGCGAGGCTGGCTACTCCCCTGCTGAACTTCCCCGTGCTCCCTCCAGTCTGGTTCCCTCGCTGTTTCCAGGGCCCTCTCCTTTCCGGAGAGGGCAGTTTGCAGGATTTTGGTGCATCAGGTGGAGTGCGCACACAACCTTTTTCTACTACTCTGAACACAAAATAGATATCCCCCGGTGTGGTCCTAGGAGCCCTAGGAAACCTGTAATTTGGCAGCACTTTCTCCTGGGCACAGTTTAAATTTGAAAATGGCGCCCCCTGGGTTGCTGTCCACCAGAATATGTAACGCTGATTTAACTGTACAAAATAAATAGTGGAGTGTATTAAGCATGTGTGCATTTATTTTTCTTAAACTAATGGTGTAAAAAATAAAAAGTCGTTTCTTGGGGGTGGGGGAAGGGCGCGGGAGCGACTCAACCACACTCCTGCCTCAGAGCTTAGTGTTTCATAGTATACATTACTGCGGGTATCAGTCTTCCATTTGTTATCTTATATTGCTGAATATATCTCGTTGCATAAAGCACAATCCTCTGAATTCAGAGCTCTCCTTTCTAAAAATGCAAATATTGATAGCTTTTGCTTGCACATCACTTTCCTTTCTAAACATATCCCTTCCTCGCCTAGAATGCTTTTCTTTGTAACAAAGAATTTAAAAGCACCAAAAACAAAGACAAGCACGGGGCTGGAGGTGGGGGTAGGGAGCAAGCCCCATACCCAAAGTTTCTAAAAAGAGAATTGCAGCGGAGGAAAGTGGCTTTTCTTATTTCTTCTTTTAGGTCAAGCTTGGTTATTATAATTCCACTCTAGCGGGAGACTTTTTTTTTATGTTTGTTTTGTTTTTCTCAACCCAGACTTTTGTGACAAAGTTGCCTATCCCTTTTCTGGGATATCTTATGTTACAGTCCTTGTGTGGCCTCTTTATAGAGAGACTTGCCTACCCTATCACTTCCGAATTCTAAACGCTTTAAGGAAGAAAATGGCCTTAGGCTCCAGAAATAGGAGTAAACTTCTGAGGAATATTTCCCCTTCACCCCCATCCTGTGGACCTCTGGGAGTATTGCAAGGGATGCAAATGAGATTACCCGTCTTAAAACCAAATCTCCCCAGGTGGTTTCTCAGGGCAATACTTGTAACACTAGAACAGTTAGGTGAAGAATGCCTCCGGGGATATTTCGAAGGAAAGTTGCTATTCTCTGCTCCAGCCCAGAGAGCGTGGCCAGAGGGACCCCTCCCCTCTACTGCAAAAATCCGCCACTATACGGAGGCTATGGGAAAAGAGGATAATGGAAGCCAGACAAAATTATCCCCACCTCGGCCCTCGAGTCCTTCGATTCCTCAAGGTGTCCTGTGCTTTGCACTCCTGGGTCAGTACCTGGCTGGTCCTGTACTTCTTTAGTAGAGGTAAGACTAGTGGAAAAAGCAATTATCTTGGAGGCAGAGCACACTAGGTTCCAATCCCAGCTCCGCTACTAATTAGGATTAAGCTACGATTGACCAATGTAATTCTTTGAACACTCCATCTCTTTTGCACTGACTGTTTCATATGCGCCTGTAGTACTTGGACTACTCACCTCTGTCTCTTCAAGATTTAGCTCAAATACCAACTTTTTGGGCCTTTCCCAATTCTACTCCCACCCCAACCTTCCTCTTTTACATTACTGTCACCTTCTATGTACAAGGGTAGCTAGCTAGCAAAGCAGATAAGCCTCAGGAAGATTCATCATCTTTCCCAGTTCAAATCTCGCCTCAGACACTTACTACTGATGTGACCCTGGGAAAATCACTTAACCCTGTTTGCCTCAGTTTCCTTATCTCTAAAATGAGCTGGAGAAGGAAATGACAAACTACTCTTAATATCTTTGCCAAAGAAAACCCAAATGGGTACACAAAGTCAGACACCGCTCAACAACTATGTACATATTTTGTATCTCCTAGTTATTTACACGTTATGTTCCTTATTAAAAAGCAGAGACTAGGCGTTTTTTGTGTGTGAGGTTTTTTGTTTTTTGTTTTTTGCATTTCTTTGCATCCCTAATGCACAGCACAATCCTTGACCCATTTTAGGCACTTGATAAATGCTTGTTGGACTGTCACCTATGTGATCCTGGACAAGTTGCTTTACCACTTTTGTGGGTCTCAGATTCCGCCTCTGTAAACTGAAAGGATTGAACTAGGTGAACTCTAAGTTCCCTTTCAAATGAAATAGATGTAGCAGTGACTGGGACAATTTTAAGAGTTCCATATTATCTGCACTGAATCATCCAACCTCCAGGGAGATGGTATCTATTCTATGCCTCTTGTGAGCACCGGTTGACATTCAGAGTGCCTCTACTGTACCCCTCCATGTAACCATGCAACAGCATCATGAAATCTAGGCACTCAACAATCTAGCAGAGATGGAGTGTGATTATAAAGTGTGTGTTGAAAAGATTGGCACTCACACTCCTGGATTCCCTACAAGTGCAATACACCTGGGGGAAATCCTTAAACCAGCATGGCATGGACCCAACACTGAACCAAACCTGGAGAATATGTTGAAGTGAACCAATATTGCCAGCTTTAGCTGACTCTTTAAGGTTTTTGCTGAAGTGCATGCTGGGGAGGCACAGATAGCCTCTGGGGACAGAAAGCATTTTCAGCAGCAGCTTATAATGACAGGCAATATCTTTTTAGTTTCTTATGTTTGCAAATTTTGAGTTTCCTGCCTGTTTTCTCTATAGGCTCATTTCTTAGAATCGATACTTGCATCTGGACAGTACAAGGGATGGCTACAGGGCTGAGCCTAATCCAAGGGTCTTCAAACTTTCCAAGAGTAGCCTATATCTCTTCAAATATGGGACCCTGAAAGCTACTCTGATGTTCAATTCATGATATGGATCAGCATCCACAGAAAACATAGCTCATGAGCCCCCACTGATGGTTTACTTTTACTAAAACAAAGTAGAGAACACATTAATTCAAAGCAAAAGGAATAGTTAATCAAAATAGAATGGCAAGGAAAATAATAATACCCACAAACATATAACATTTAAATTGCACCCACTATGTGCCAGACACTTTACAAATATCTCATTGAATCCTCACAACAGTCCTGAGAGGTAGGTGCTATTATTTCCTTCATTTTACAGTTGAGGAAATTGAGACAAATAGTGGCTAAGTGACTTGCCCAGGAAAAGAGTCTGAGGCTAGATTTTCAAATCAGACATTCTGACTTCAGTCCACTATCCGCTCTATCCACTGTGCCACCTCACACAGGCTAGGCAACTTTTCTGACTCGGAAGCTGCCATGAAATCTTCTGGTTGGTATTATCTTCGGCTGTTTTGAAAATGTCATCTACTAGTTTTCTGCTGAATTGTGTGTGGGCTTCTGAGGCCATCAATGGAGCTGTTTATGCCACCTGCTGGTTCTCTACTGAATTGCATCAGCTTCTCCATTCTTTTTTTCTGCAGGAAAGCAGTCTGGCTCTTTTGCAAGATAACTCTATAGCCAAGGGCTATTTCCAATTTTTTTTTAAGTGGGTTGGATTCACAGTACCGAGCATGCGTGGCTGACTTATCTCATAAAAGTCATTTTGTCTCTCATTTTTAAAGTTTGTATTTTTAAAGTACGTTTGGCTTTAATTTCTTTAGTTTCATGAATAAAAATATCCTTGATGATTTAGTATTCCAAAAACATTTGCCTTAAAAAAAGAAACTAAATTCCCTATTTGCATACCCTAATGAACAGGTCTGTGCTTCCCCAGCTGAACCCCACCAGCCAGCCAGCCAACCATCTGGCAAAAGCATTTAGGTCAAGACTTTCTTTTGAATTGCATAGCTTCTGCCTCAGTGACCACTTTCCAAGGCCTACTCTTTGATTGGAATGAGAAAATGCCTTACAACTGCCATGCCCCTGGCATGAAATAGAGGTAAGCTCCATTACCCTGGATCAATCGACCTGTATTAAGTGCCTACTATATGCCAAACACTGTGCTGGATCTTAGTTTTAACATGCCTAAAGAGGTGAAAGGGGGGAGGGGAGCAGGTAGCTTTTAGCTTACATCGTTTCAGTTGTACCTCTGCTTTCCCTACTTAAGAATGGAAAAACAACCCTTCAGTATTGATGTTTACTTATCCATTCATATTCATCCATCCATCCATGTATTTATCTATTCACTTAACAAGGATTTATTAAACAAGTATTAAACAATTTTGTTGTAGTTCAGTTGAGTCTGACTCTTCATGACCTCACTTGCAGTTTTCGTGGCAAAGATACTAGAGTGGTTTGCCATTTCCCATAGACACTATAAATATAAATAAACAGCATAAATAATTATCTTACCAGTAACACTCCCTCTCAACTACCTCCCTCGTTTGGTAAACTTGTTTGTTGCACGATGCCTTCCCCGGGGGATCATTATTACCTCCCAGTTTGTGGGTCTGGGATCCTACACAATTAGTTTAAACCAAAGGCATGTCCTAAGATCACATATTAAGAATAAGAGCTACAAACCATTCTTCCATGTAAACTTAGGGCATTTTTTATTGTTGAGTTGTCTCAGTCATGTCAGACTCTTTGTGACCCTATCTGAGGTTTTCTTGGCAAAGATACTGGAGCAGTTTGTCATTTACTTCTCCAGTTTATTTTATAGATGAGAAAAATGAGATAAACAGGGTTAAATGACTTGCCCAGGGTCATACAGCTAGTATATATCTGAAATTGGATTTGAAATCTTGTTTACCTGACTCTAGGCCCAGGACTCTATCCACTGAGCCACCTAGGTACCCCCAAACCTAGGCATACTGTCCTAGAAATATACATAGCATCTGTGAGAAGAGAGTGCACAAGCAAGTATAATGGTAGTAGAACCCCGAGAAAAGGAAACCCATGTGGTTAAGGCAACTCACACTTCAGTACTATAGGGTTTTGTAATCTTTTTTTCTCTCATGGAATCCTCATAATGATTCTCTCTTGATTTCCAAGCTTATTCTTTGAACCCACAATCAGCTCTCTTTTCTGCTCCAAGGGATCATCATGTTCCTTGACATTTCTACAGCCCTTACATGACTGTGTCTGTTTCTGTCTATTGTCTCTGTTCCCTGCTGAATTCATCTAAACTGTTTCATAAATTCTCAAGTTGCTGAGTAGGCTGTCGCCTTCTGGGTGAGTAGCTCTGGTTCTAAACATTATCACCTATGGTAGGTGTGGGGAGCCAAAGGAGGCCTGATGCAGGACTCAGATAAAAATCTTGATAGTATGCTCTAATTAGGACCCCTCAAGATGCAGCTTGGCAACTCCTTGCAAAGGCTGGCTCCCTGGGACCCCCTGGGGTTATGCTTAAAAGGACTTTTGCTTGGGATCCTGACATCAAAGCCTTTGCCCTCGGACTTCAGGCACCTAAAGAACATGTTCCTTATCAAATCATCCATTCTGTCTTAGTTCCAGTATATAACAGACTAAAGACAATGATAACACCTAGATAACATATTGCTTATCAAATTCTGTTACTTCCAGGATCTAACAGGCTAAAGACAATGATAGTAAAACTTGAGTCCTTTCATCTTTCTGTGTAATTTTGCTCTATAAAAACCTTGTTCAAAGAATCATTAAATGGAGGTCTTTCCTACAAACTACCTGCCTAGTTAATTCTTTGTCACGTCTTCACTCACACTGAGTGTGGTGTGGGTACCACTTGGCTGGTACCCAAGTGGCCCACGACAGGTAGGGAAAGGAGAGAAAATCTCCTCCAACCCCATTGCCTTCTGGCATAGTCACAGGAGTCTCCTTCACAGAGTAGCTCCCGGCTTAAAGAAACTCCAGCTGCCTTTCTATTGAACTGCTTGTCTTTTCAGTGCCACCCTGGGGATTAGCCCACTTTTGCCTCTCCCCCAGAAGGGGAGGCCAGGTTCCTCTTCTAATTCAGTTAAGGAGTTTGTTCATAAAGGAATCAACAAGCATGGTCACTACTTTTATGCTTGGTTTAACACCTTGTTATCTTGTTCTTTGTTTTCTGTGCTGCCTTCTGGACATTCTGGGCTGGTTAGATGGTCAAAAACCAATGTCCCTGAACTCTATCACAAGTTAAACATTTGCTTTCCCCAGCAAATCAAACAGGGTACTTTTGGTTCCATTAGTCCATAGTCCCAAAGCCTGTATAGCTCTAATGACTTAAGCAGGCTTTGAACCATCATTCTTTCAAGTGTGTTCCCTAGTACTTTGTACTAACTAAAGAATCTCAGCAAAGTTCATGTGACACAGTTCTTAAACAGTCCAGAAATTAGCATTCTTCTGTGAAGGTCTAGGTTTTCGACAGCTAGTGGGTTTGGGAATTGCACTTAATTTCAAATTCAACACATCTACATCATTTTACAAACTCTTAGAGGTTATTGCTTGTCCTGGTGTTTGAGTAACAACACAGAATTATTGGACTTGGTAAGGATGGTGCTTGGGGATTCCCCCTTTCCATCTTCCACCAAGTGGGACCAGGACCACCTGGGCTCAGTCCAGTAGCAAATATCATTGGTGCTAGTCCCAATTGGGTTGGGGCAGTCAGATTCTACCTCTAAAATGAACTGTTCCCAGTTTGTAGGTTCTAATCTAGTTGTGAGTTCAGGCTCCTCCTACTATAGCCCAGGAGCCACCACAGAGTAGTGACCCTTCGGGCTACTTCCCCCGAGGGCATCTACTCCTCCAACTCCATGCATCTTCTACATGTTGGCAGCTATATTCTTCCCAGGTCATGACTTCTACCTGGACTCATTTGAACTGAATGAATCTGTTTGTCTTTTAAGGGCCATCTAGGGGTTTGGCTAATCATTTCTCAGTCAATGGTCAGGGTCTCTTTCTAGTTCTGTCAAAGAACTTGTTCTGACTTCATAAAGGTATCACCAGAACAGAGGGCCCCTCTGCTTTGAACTCACAAATAGAAATGGATTTAGTCCTGGATTTAGTTAAAAAAAAAAAATCCTTTGAGTCCTTGCAACATATGAGACACAAACATTTGCTCTGGAGATCCTTATACTATGTAGAGAATTTCAACTGAAGGCCTAGATAAAAAATTTCCAATTAGATTTCGTACACATAAGCACCTGAAATTTCTCTAGCGGACCCAGCAAACACACAGAACAATCCAAATGGAGGTCATGATACCTTGCACAAACGAATTTAAAAAGAAAGCAAATTAATTCAGACAGGCCTAAACTGTGACATAAATTCTCAAATTGCTGGATAAGATGTCTCCTACTGGGTAAGTAGCTCTGGTGCTATACCTCATAGCCTATGGTAGGGAGAAGAAAGAAAATCCCCCCCTACTCTTCTGCCATCGGGCATAAGCAGAGGAGTGTGGGAGTGGGGAGTAGGCACTTCAGAGTTTATAGGCCCTTAGACAAACTTTATCCTATGAACCTGAAATCCATTAGGATCTCAGGCTGTGTGAACTCATTCCCCAATTAGGCAAAAGAAGGAGGAGGAGGAGGAGGAGGAGAAGGAGAAAAGGAATGTGGATGAACTTTGACAATATGCTTTAAGTAAATCATTAGACACCAGTATCTAGAGTTGTACCTTCCATACTGCTCATGTCAACTTCTATGCTTATCATGAAATAGTAACACAGGAGACATTATTAGTACTTGAGCATTCAACCAAGGAAGTTATCTCAAAGAAATTATTCTAACTTGTAAAGGAAACACAGTAGAATTATTGTCCAACTGTAATCTAAAATAAAAAAGGAATCCACTCTCCCCCACTAATTTTCCTTCAAGAGATCTCTGCGATACTAGAATATCTGAAAAGGAAAGTACCAAATGGAGAATCTCTACAAGAGAATCTCTGCAGATGTATAGTAGAGGACTCAAATATATCCTGAACCAAGTTCCCACAGCACCCATTCTGGTTACCCTCATCCTCAGTTTGGCACTCATAGGAGGATCTCCAGGGAAGTGACTATTGCCAGGTTGTAGGTCTGTGGGTCCAGGCTCCTCTTACTGTAGTTCATGAGTTTAATGGTATAAGAAGCCCTGAGTCTTCTAGCAATATAGATTCAAACCTTCTCTGCAATTTAGAGTCCTTAGAGAGTTGTCTGAGGATACTGAGAAGTTAAGTGATTTGCTCAGGGTCAAACAGTCAGTGTGGGTCAAAGATGGGACTTGAACCCATCTTTGGGTTCTCTTCTCTATCTACTGTACCAGGCAGCTTTTATCAGAATTCCTACTTGTATATAAAGGAAGCAAAAAAAAAAAAATCTCCTAAATATTACCAATGACTACCTGATTGTTAAATCCAATTGCCTTTTTATCACTCTTCATTGACATTCCTGTAGCATAGGACATTGTAGACACTAAATATTCTGGCCTCCCTTAGCATGAGAGTTAAGATACTGTCCCGTTTTCTTCTCTTTAATCTCTAATTCTTCCTTCTTTAATTTTTCCATTGGTTCTTTCCTCTATTCTTGGTCTCTTAAAGTGACCATTTGGCAAAGCTCTGTTGCTGGCCCTCTTCTTTCTTCTCTTTATGCTCCCTGCTTGGCAATTTCATTCACTCCCATGGTTTCAACTATCACATCTATGCTGATGATTCTCAAATCTTTATCTCTAATCCTGACCTCCCTGTAAAGCTCCAGATCCGTATCTCGTTATTACAGGATATCACCATCAGCTCCTCAGACTTGATTTATCCAAAATTAATGTCTAGTCCTAGGGAAAGTATTTAGGAAAGGAAACAATATGATTGCTGTGTTGAATAAGCTGCTCGATATCATGGAGAATTCTAAGGTTTCCAGGGTGATATCTAGTTTGGGGGATATAGAACTATATGCTTAAAAGTTCCTTCAAGGCACAACACGATTGTTCCAGGGAACCATAAGGCTCTACACATGGCAGTGGATGGACATAGAGGCAAAATGACAAGGAGGGCCTGGGCCATAATAGGAACTACAGAACAAAAATGTCAGCAGTGGCATGCCTGTATAGAGGAACAAGAAGATCCTGTATAATTTCTGGGAGACCTAATTTCTGTTTAAGTATAAACAGAATCCAGTCTGGGTGAGCCTTTGCCTGGGGGAAGAGAACTCTTTGTCCTTCCTCCCTTTCATTAGAATTCAGGGCAACCCAGCTTATGAAGGAGAAAATAAGCTGGAGAGGTCAGGATGGAGATGGCTTCCCCTGACCAGACTCCTGGAGGCTTCTGAGTCTCATGATCAAACCACCTTCTCAGCAGGAGGAACTGAAGACTGTTAGCCTAGCTCCTCATTAAATGCCCGCTAATCTGGGTTGATCTTCACTTGTCAGGGGAGCTCCCTTTCAGAAGGGATTTAAGGCATTTCGGGGTCTCCCTTGGTGTCTTTGGTCACCAAGAGAAACCACTGACCATTAATTTATTGTTTCTCAACTAGTCTAATTAATAAATTGATTATTAATTACCCAGAAACTCTGTTTCTTAGGCTTTTCATTCGTCTCAGTTGGGTTGAGAACAGAGAGTTGCAGGAAGTCCCTCAAATGATTTCCTTGCAATTGTATTAAGACTTAAGACAGTAACATGAGAGAAAAAGGCTGGGTTTTTTCCCCCTTGATTTCTCTATTTGGGAGGGGAGTGATGTGGCAGGGAGAAAATGTGAATCTAAAAATAAAATAAAATTTAATTTAAAATTAAAAAATAAAAAAAGGGGTGAGGAGGGGATGTAGCCCAGGCATGGGTAGACTGGTGATGCAAAAGCCTGAGTGGTAGAATGCTAACTTCATAGAACTTAGTAAACAGCAAAGAGATAGTTTTGTGGGAAGGTAGAGCATGTGAAATAAGCCTGAAAAGGTGGGTTACAACTATATTGGGAAAGGCATACAATCCCAGACTCTGGCACAGCTTTTATTTGATCAAAGATACAATAAGGACCCATTGAAAATTCTTAAATTGGGTGTAAAATGGTCAGAACTATATATAGAGGGTTTTTTTTACATATTTAAAATACAATTTTATTATGATATAAATGAAAATGGAACAGGAATGACAGTAACGCACAACATTTACCACCCAATACTATGGTGACATCGCAGCAGAGTTATATTTGAAATACAAGGGGGATGGGGGATGGAAATGTGGTCCAAAACAGTTAAATTCACAGGTCCAAAATATGAAATATATACGTGTATATATGAGTGTGTGATATGTATGCATAATATATGTGTGTGTACGCATATATGTATACATATATGTGTATGTATATAACTGTCACACTCTGAATTCTATTTACCTCCTTCAGAATCCCAAAAATTAAGCATATGTTCTGCTCATATATGATTAATGATGTAATTAAGTGGTAAACCTGCTATGTTACTGACATCACAAGACAGTTGCCTATGAAACCAGACCTCTGACTCTGGGCTCTGGCTTTATTCCCTTATGGGCCATCATCTTCATCAGGAAGCACAGTTGTCTGAGCAATCCATAAGTCCTGCTCATTCTGTGTTACCAGTGCTGGGTCCAAGACAACCACTGGGGATGCAAGAGCATGACAACCAACTCTGAATTAAGGTCTCCAATAAATTTTCTAGCAAGCTCAAGGAAGGAATTCTCAATATTGGAGTTACTCTTGGCTGAAATATCATAGTGCTGAGGATGCTTCTTCCTGTGGCAGATAATGGATTTCACCTTGATTTTTCTCTTCTTAGTATTCACTTTGCTGCTATACAATCCTTTTGGGTTATTTTCACATACTTATACCAGACCTCTATTCCAGTTAGGTACATTCTTGTAAGTAACTCTTAGTGTTATGTCAAATATTGTAATGGCACACTGGGCTTGGACACACTGAGAGAAAGCACATCTCTAAGACCACCAAATTTCTCTGGATGAGCTGTATCCCACATTTTGTTTTTTTTTTTCTCCATTGATTTGTTTATTTACTTTTAGTTTACAAGATTCAGTTCCACAATCCCTTGAGTTTCAAATTTCCCCTCCTCCTTTCCCCCTCCCCCCATGGTGGCATGCAATCACGTATAGGATCTGCAAATACTTTCACATTGTACAATAGTCTGGTTGCACAGAAGGGTTGTAACCAATGGAGTGAACAATGGGAAAAAAAAAAGAGAAACAAAACCAAACATGAAAAAGAACGATAGAATGTATTGCTTCAGTCTCCATTTAATCTCTAGTCTTTCTAGATCTTTCTCTGAATGTAGATATCTCTTTCCATCCTGAGACTTGTAGAGTTGTCTTATAGCTGTGCGTTGCTGAGAACAGTCCAGTTTATCAAGGTTAGTCGTCACACATATGATGTGTCTGTGATTGTGTACAAATTTTTCCTGGTTCTGCTCTTCTCACTTAGTATCAATTTGTATAGGCCTCTCCAGGTAATTATGAAGTCCATCTTCTCCCCATTTCTTATAGCACAATAGTATTCCATTACATTCATATACCACAACTTGTTCAGCCATTCCCCAATTGATGGGCATCTCCTATATTTCCAGTTTTTTGCTACCACAAAGAGAGCTGCAGTAAATATTTTTGTACATATGGGTCCTTTTCCCACTTCTATGATCTCTTTGGGATACAACCCCAAAAGTGGTATTACTCGATCAAAAGGTATGCAATGATTTATAGCCCATTGAGCATAGTTCCAGATTGCTCTCCAGAATGGTGTATCGGCAAGCACCCCAGCACAACCAGGGTGGCTGCTAGCACAGGTTCTTAGATCTGCTTTTCTAAAGGAAAGCAACTCAAAATGGGTTAACAATCTTACTTTAATCAAGCATACCATTTACCTAGTTCAGGGGAAAAAGTCAGCACCCTGAACTTCAGAGAATACAAACAGAAGGTACAAACAAACAGAAAAAC
>CM053581.1:184810441-184849234 GCA_028627135.1 Pseudochirops cupreus | reverse complement strand
GCCACTTTAGCAAAGGGCCTAGGGGCAGGGAAGATCTTCAGATTCCCATAACAAATGGTTGAATCAGTTCACAGCTCCACCAACAATGCATTAGTGTTCCAATTTTTCCACATCCTCTCCAGCACTTGTCATTTTCCAGTTTTGTGATTTTAGCCAATCTGACTGGTGAGATGTTGTATCCCATATTCTGAATTTAATAAACTCTTGCTAGTATAGAACCCAAGAAGATGGACCTCAACACCCCTGGTGGCTATGTTGTTATTCAGTCATTTCAATCATGTCTGATTCTTCATGACCCCATTTAGAGTTTTCTTGGCAAAAATATTGGAGTGGTTTACCATTTCCTTCTTCAGTTCATTTTACAGATGAGGAAACTGAGGCAAACAGCATGAAGTGGCTTGGCTAGGTCACACAGCTAGAAAGTGTCTGAAGTCAGAATTGAATTCAAGAGGATGAGTCGTCCTGACTTCAGGCCTGGTACTCTATCCAGTATGCCATATACTTGTATATACTATATGTACTATATATGGCTATATAAGTTTTGCAAATGTGGCTTGTGGTTTTTCCTGAACCTCTATCACCAACTAAGACAAGTTTGAACTGAACTTGGGGTTCTTCTTGAGTAGTCATCATGATGTTTTTTGTTTTTTTGGAGCATTTTCTGCATGTCTGCCTTAGATCTGTGTTTTAAGACTATTTTGGTAGCTATATGGAGGGTGGATTAGTGAGGAGGGAGATTAGAGGCCAAGAGTACAATTAGGATGCATTGTAATAGTCTAGGCAAGAAGTGATTAAGGCCTGAACTCAAATGTTGGCCATGTGAGTGAAAAGAAGGGGCATATGCTCAACAAGACTTAGCAATGATTAGAGACATGGGGTGAGAGGGAGAGGGAAGAGTTGAGGGTAACATCAAGGTTGCAGACTTGCATAGCTGAAAAGAATCATAGTGAAATCAGAAGAAAAAGAGAAATTTTGAAGAAGATAATGAGTTTTTCAACTCATCTTGAGTTTGAGGGGGCAATGGAATGCAATTAGCAATGTAGTACTGAAGCTCTGGAGGGAGATTTGGCTGGATATAGAGATGTGAGAGTCATTTATAAAGAGATAATAATTGAACCTCTGAAAATTAGAGAGATCAGTCAGTCACTAGGTCAATAAACATTTATTAAGCTCTTGCTATGCTGGTCCTAAGGTACTGTACTAAGTTCTGGGGATACAAAAAGAGGCAAAAGACGGTTCTTGCCCGAAAGGAGCTCACAATCTGGTGGCGATCTAGTGAGACTATGGAGACAAAAGATCTAGGGATCTGAAAAGGCCTTGAAGGATACTGGGGTGGAGGGGCAAAAGATAAAATGACTGAGGAAACAAAGATTTGAACTTCTGAGCACATAGACTTATTAAGCAACACATGCCAATTGCTCAATAAATAGGGACCACTTGCCTTCCTCAGCTTTGGTACTGGACCCCAAATACAGTGGGATACAGATTTTTATACATTATAGACAATTAGCCAAATGAGGCCAATTAATTAAAATGAAACAATTAACCAAAGTACAACATTAGGTAATCTGATTTCTAAATGAAGGAAAGATTAGGGACTTTCCCAGGTGAGAAGTGGAGAGTGAACAGGTCCAAATCCCTGAATTCAGAAAAAGAGTGTCTGTAAACAACCAAAGGGACATGGACACAATAACTGACTGATCAACATGGGGCCAGTTTTCAGGCAAGACACATGGGTTGCTTGAGACGTTGTGGTTGTTTGTCCTTCATTCTCAAAGAGGACCATGACATCAGGAAGGTGACTTGCAAGTGACTTGGATCTAAGTGAGGCAGGGCTGTGCAAAGTCACCAACCTCATTTTGTCCTCTAGAGCCATCTGTGTCCAGTGGCAAGATATAGGTCAGAACAAATGGAGATGGCCTTGCTTGGAATGTACAAATGTGAGAAAATTCCTTGCATCAATCTTTGGATTTGACTGGTTTTCTGGTCAGCATAACTCAGGTCCTTAGTTAATGGTCTCTGAACAGTAGGTAGAGGTGGTCCAATCCTCTCATAATTCCTACAGTTGAATGAAGTTTTCTCACAGAAATTGGACTAGACTCATAATTGAATAGAAAGGGAACTGAGCTAGGGGCGGCTAGATGGCGCAGTGAGTAGAGCACCGGCCCTGTAGTCAGGAGGACCTGAGTTCAAATCCCACTTCAGACACTTGACACACTTACTAGCCATGTGACTTTGGGTAAGTCACTTAACCCCAATTGCCGTCCAAAAAGACAAAAAAAGAGAAGGAGGACTGAGCTAGCTCCAGAATTGAGTCACAAGAGTCAGTGTGGTTCACTCTGTTCCCATTACCACTTGCTGCTCCAGTCCTCCCACTACCCTGAACCCCCTGGGGTGGTGGAAGGAAGGTAATGATCCCGGTAGGCAGGCGGAGAAGGTGTGGTCAGACTGGGAAGAAAGGAACTAGAACAGAACTAAGTCATGAAAACGCAAGAGGAGAGAATATTCGAAAGGAAGGAGTGGTCAGCTGGGTTATTGTTGTAGAGGTAGGGAATGAGAGGTAGGGAATGAGAGATTGAAAAATGCCATTACATTTAGCAATTAAGAGATAATTGGTAACAGATGAGAACATAAACTGCTCCCTTCCCATCTTTGGAAGAGATGGGGAGAGGAATTACTGATGTGGAACATTTCATTTACTGTCACATTCAATTGATGTGCTGGTTAATTTTGCCAAACTTTTTCTTCTTTGTTGCAAGGGATTTTTTTTTTTTAGGTACAGAAGGTTAAGGAATGTATTTGCAAATGAAGGTAAAATAAAAATAAAATATAGCAAGAATTTTGAAAGGGTGGTGACAACCTTGAAGAGAACCGTTTCGTATATGTAGTGGGTTTGGAAGCGAAGATTACAAAGGGTTGAGAAGTGAGTGGGAGAAAAGGAAATAGAAGCAACAGATGCAGGTGGCTTTTTTTGGAGTGTGATGGTGAACTTAGCTATGGAATCGAGGCAATATATAGGATGGTGACTTGAAAGGATAAAGAGATATTGGCAGATAGGTGGAATTGTAGGTAAGAGTGCTGGACTTGGATTCAGAAAGACCTGAGTTTGAATCCAGTCTCAGATATTTATTAACTCTAAACCCTGGGCAAATCACTTACTTCTCCCCACATCAGTTTTTTCATCTGTCAAATGCAGACAACAGTAGCATCTATCTCCCAGTGTGTTGAGGATAAAATGAGGCAATATTTGTAAAGTGCTTTGTAAAGCTCAGAGGGCCATATAAATGCTAGTAGTGGAGGTAATGATGACGATGTTAGAAGGTAGCAGAGGAGTCCTGGCAAGGGGAAAATGCAAAGGAAATAGAAAACAGTCTTTGCTCTCAAGGACATTGTAATCAAAGGGGAGAGTTAGAACACGACTGACTATAAAAGACGTAGAAACGTACATATGTTCAGGAAAGGAAACAAAACAAAGCAAAAGGATGTTAAGACAATTTTCCTTTATCAGATCATAACCTTCACTCCTAGTCACCTGCTGCTGATGAAGCCGGAGAATCTTGACATCTAGCCGAGTCCACTACAAATTTATATTACATAACCATAAGTGGGCCCTCACTGGGGCAAAGCAATCTTTTTACACCTTTCTTATTTGATTTCCTGGGGGGAGGGGGTAGCTAGGTGGTACAGTGGATAGAGAGCCTGGAGTCAGGGGTCTTGAGTTCAAATGTGGCCTCAGGCACTTCCTAGCTGTGTGACCCTGTGCAAGTTACTTAATTCTGTTTGCCCTGGTTTCCTCATCTGTAAAATGAGTCGGAGAAGGAAATAGTAACCACTCCAGAATCTTTTCCAAGAAAACCCCAAATGAGATCATGAAGAGTCAGACACCATTGAAACAACTGAACAACAACAAATTTAAATTCTTCTAACAACAACAGGAGGGATAGGGACAAGGGACAGATCCAGTGATTTCACTGATATCTCATTGTATATAGCTGGGCAGCACAGTGGATACAGCACAGGACTTGGAATACAGAGAAATTGAAGTTAGAATCCTGCCTCAGACATTTACTAGCTGTGTGACTAGTTAGGTGACAGGCAAGTCACTTAACCCTGTATACTTCAGGCTCCTCATCTGTAAAATGAGCTGGAGAAGGGAATGGCAAACAACTCCAGCATTTGGCCAAGAAATGACTGAATGACAACAGCAAAAGAGAAGGGGTCAGGAGAAACGGAAAGGATAAGGACTTGAGAGAAAGGAGCATGATTAAAAGGGCCAATTCCTAGGAGAGACAGGAGGGGATGGGATCAAAGGTAGCAATAAGAGTTGTCCTTGGTGTGGAGAAAAGCCACATCTTCAGCAGAGACTAGAAGGAAGAGGAGTATGCTGGAGAAAATGGAACATTAGGGGTAGGATAGGGGAAAAGAGGAAATTCATTATTGTAAAAGGCCTTCTCAGGGGATGCTTAGTTCCACTGTGTCCCTTCCACATGGGTGGGCATACCCTCCTTTGATTGGCTGCCTATCTCTTTCCTTTTCAGCATGGATGTCATAAATTGAATGGGTGGGAGCAGGAAGATTCGCCTTCTTCCTGCTCCCTTTCACCTCCAGCTCTGAGAAATGGGTATGGTGGGGTTTCTTTCTCTTCTGTGCTGTTTGTCCTCAGTTTCAGGTGCAGAGGGTATCCCCACGGGGCCAGGAGTTCGAGCCACGAAGACCTTTGAGCCAGGACTGCAGCCACGTTGGCATGTAAGCCCTAGGAAGCCAGAGTGCCTGAGTCTGAGGTGGATTTGAATATTTGGATTTGAAACTGGGACTATATTCTATGGAAATTGAGCTAAACGATGAACCTAATCTCCTTGACCCTTCAGAGACTGAGATGGTGTAGGAGGGGAGCAGGATTATACTTCCCACATGTTGGGGGAATATGTTTGATATTATACCTTTGGAAGTTAATATTCTTTTGTAAAAGCTGATCTGACCTGATGGAACTGGAGTGCAGACCTACCCCCTACAAAGGCAGGTAAGGGTGGGGGAAGACCGTAGCTGAGGGATGAAGTCATTTGTAGAGGGCAAACCCCCGTGAGGATCCTGGGGGACCTTGGGAGGAGGACCGGTGAAATCTAATCTTTCTGGCCTTCAGTCAGTGGGGGCCAGCAGGGTCTGTTACAATTAGAAATGACATCTCTTGTCTCAGTGTGGGTCTGGAAGTGCTAATGTGTTAAATGAAGGGTAAAGGTGTGTTTATGACTTCTTATCCCCTTAGGAAGTGGTCCCCTGGAGGAATTGAAAGGGCAGTCTAGGCAGTCAAGGCAGGAAGCAGTTTTGTGAAGTGCGTCCTCTGTACTTCTAGCACAACCCAGCAGGAAAACGTTCCATCCTGGAGTTGGAGGGAGATTCAGGTCAGGAAGAAGCTTTCAGGAGTGTGACCCTTCCAGTCACAGAGAAGGGAGGGAACTAGATTCAAAGGAGAATTGTACCTGGTAAGCACTTAACAAATCTTTGTTGCCTAATGAATTTATTGCCTGGGAAAGTGTGCCTCTTGGTTTCTACCTTAACGCCGTCTACCATGGTAGAATACAGGTTATGGTACAATAGCGCCACCTAGTGACAATATACTTTGACTTAAAAACATGCCTACCCATTGCTACTGCCACCCTTTGCCACCAGACCCCTCTCCTATCTCCCAGTCCCACAGTGGCTATTGCTAGAATCCTGGTCCAACCCCAACTTCTCTTTCCACGGTTGCTGGACGTGGAAAGTCTCATCCCCTCATCTGACTCCACCCAGGCTCCCTTATCCTTTATTTTGTGATTCCTCCCCGGTCTCCCTATGAGTTTGGGGAGTTCAGAGTTTATTTAGAAGTTGAATCTGTAAAACCAAAGACATGAACTAGAGCCAATGCCAAGTTCTCCAGGGAGATCCAACGGCCTTCCGAAAAAAGGCATTGTCAGTGTCTGTTATAGACAGGAAGTTTCTATTGCCACAGCTTATACCTATCTCTTTTGCTCCTGCTTTTTGGGGAAGAGAGATTTGTTTACCAGTGTCCTTCTAGAGACAGTGGTCAAATTCCCTCCCCAGGCTCCCTAGGTTAAATTACTCAGATCACTTTTCTTTTCTTTCCCACCCCTTTCCCCTTTTTTTCACCACAAAGCCCCTAAAGCACAAGCTACTTTAACCCTAGGAGAAGAAACTTCTATGACAAGAAGACAGATTTATTAGCTCCAGAAGGCCTTTTGACTTGCATAAATTGCCAGGTTGCCTGCCCTCTTTTTAGCTTTTGAGAGATTAGAGATTAGGATTGCTTCTTTACATACACTTGGAAGGTACCATTTGACAATTGCAATTATGCCATTATTTTGTATCTACCTCCTGCCCTGATCCCCCTTACCAAATCTAGCTTGGTTTAGGTTGGATCCAGATGAGAACAGAGAGAAGAGAGGAGGGGAACAGCTCAGTGGGGGAAAAAAAATCCCCTAAATCACAAATGGCAGAATCCTAGGCTAGATCTTCAGTCACTTTGATTGTTCAATGTCTCAAACTTGCTAGGGTTAGTTTCTCAAACTTTCTGGTCTCAGGACCCTTTTATACTTTTTTTTTTTTTGGAGGGGAGAAGGTAGGGCAATTGGGGTTAAATGACTTGCCCGAGGTCTCACAGCTAGTTTTTTGTGTTAAATGTCTGAGGTCGTATTTGAATTCAGGTCCTCCTGACTCCAGGGCCAGTGCTCTATTCATTGTGTCACCTAGCCACCCAACCCTTTTATACTCTTAAACATTATTAAGGACCTACCTCCCCAAAGAGTTTTTATATGAATACAGAGGTATGCTGTAAAAATGGTTAACTACCAGCTTTCTGAAAAAAATAGAAGGGCACAATTTTAAAATTTAAATTGCATTATTACCATTTTATCTATCACTTCTTTAAGTCTACACAATTAACAAAACAATTAACTCAAGCCTTGAGTTTCTAAGGTACATATTCTCACACCAAAAATTTAACGATTGCTCTTTAAGCTGACTTTCACATGTCCATGACAGTGATATTTCTTGTGTAAGAAACAGAAATGTCCTAGTATTACTATTAACAAAATAATTTTGACCTCACAGATTCCCTGAAAAATCCTGAGAACTGCTAGAGGTCTCTGGATCAAACTTTAAGAATCCCTGCTTTAAGAGACTATGATTTAGTGCTAATGCTGAATAACTGAGGATAGTGGGGAGGCTGTTCCATAGTTTCTACATGCTGTACTCTTATATAAATTATTTTTAATTTTTAACTTAATATTGCCCCCCAATTATATGTAAAAACAATTTTTAACATTAAAAAAATTTTTTGAATTCCAAATTCTTTCCCTTCTTCCCCTCTCCCATCACTGAGAAGGCAAACAATTTGATATAGGTAATACAGTGATGCAAAACATATTTCATATGAAGTTGTCATAGTCACGTTGTGAAAGAAAACATAAAGCACAAAAAACCCCAAGAAAAATAGTAAAAGTTTTAAAAAAGTATGCTTCAATCTGCATTCAGACTCCATTGTCCTTTCTCTGGAGATGGATGGCATTTTTCATCATTAATCCTTCAGAATTATCTTGGATCATTGTATTGCTAAGAATAGGTAAGTCATTCATAGTTGATCATCATACAATATTGCTGTTACTGTGTACACTGTTCTGGTTCTGCTCACTTCACTTTGTATCAGCTCATGAAAGTCTTTCCAGGTTTTTCTGAGCGCATCCTGCTCATCATTTCTTAAAATAGCACAATAGTATTCCATCACAATCATACACCATAACTTGGTCAGCCATTCTCCAAAAAACTATGAAATGCATACAATATCTAGGGATCAAGTTATCAAAGACAAAAAAAAAAAGACATATATATTCAGTTCCAAAGTACTCCTTAAAGAAATAAAGAACAACCTGAATGACTGGAAGAACATTCAGTACTCATGGCTGGGTCATACCAATAGAATAAAAATGACAATGCCACCAAAATTGATTTATAGTTTTAATATTATGCCAAATACTAAATTCAATTCTCAAAGACATCCTATAGAATAATAATAAATTTCATTTGGGGAAACAAAAGATGTAGAATATTGAGTGAAATAACATAAAGAGGTAGGCATGAAGGGAGAATAGCATTTCCAGACCTCAAACAACAATCATTAAAACCACTTGGTATTTGTTTAAAAAGAGAAAAGTTGATCAATGGAACAGACTAACCAAGGAGAAACAATGAAACTCAATAACAGAAAACATAATGATTTAGGAAAGAACTATTTATTTGATAAAAACTGCAGGGAAACCTGGAGAGTAGTGTGACAGAAATTTGGTTTAGATCAACACTTCTTGAACTGTGGGTTGCGACCCCATACGGCATCGTGAAAAATTTGGCAACAGCAAAAGGTTTCTGGATTGTACTGACCAAAACTGAATTAAAAATCTAACATGTAATGAATCCGAGGTGTTTCTGGCAGCCTTGACCACGCTGCATAGCACAACTTCCCTGCAGCTTTGCGTCTGGACACAAAACACGGTGCCCTTTGCACTGTGCATGCCCTCAGGCTGTGCAGTGCCAATGGGCTGCCAAAATGCAAAAAAGGGATCATGAGTAGAAAAAGTTTAAGAAGCTCTGGTTTTGATGAACATCTTATTTGCACTGTATTCCACAATAAATTCTAAATGGGTATGTGACTTTAATAGTAAAGCTCTTGCCATAAGAAAAATTAAAAGAGAAGCAGATATATATTCCTTGCAGCTAGACTGATGCTTTTCAGATTTAATTACTGAGGCCTAACCTCATTTCCAACCTTCTGACTCTCACGTCTATAACTGCTCGTCCAGTAAACATCTTAAACTGAAGCTGTCCAACATGTCCATTATCCTTCCTCCCTAACCCTCTTTCTACTTTCTGAACTGCCCTATTACTGATGAGGGCACCATCTACTTCTTAGTCACCCAGGCTCACAACCTGGGTCATCATTGACTCTTCACTCTCCTCTCCCAATATCCAGAATGCCCTGTCAATTTTGTCTTCATAACGCCTCTCCTATACACCCCCTTCTCTCCCCTGACACTGTTGTCACCTGTTTCAGGTCATCACCTCACCCTTGGACTATTACAACAGCTTACTGGGTAGTCTCCTCACTCCAGACCATCCTCCATTCATTCAGTGTTCAAGCTGATGTTGCCTTACCTATTCAATAAACCCCAGTGGCTTCCCATCACTGTTAGGATCTATTTTATATTTTAAAATCCATTGTTTGTCATTCCACGTCTTTCATAGCCTGGGCCCCTCCTACCTTTCCACTCTTCTTATACCTTATTCCACTCCCCCTTCCCCAGGTGCACTGTGATCAGGTAATTCTCCAGGCTCCAGGCATTTTACCGGCTATTTCCCATGCTTGGGATGCTCTCCTTCCTCATCTCCTATTTCTGGCTTCCCCAATTTCGAGTTTCAGCTAAAATTCACCTTCCACAAGAAGCCTTTCCTGATCCCCTTTAATGCCGGCACTTTCCCTTTACTGATCATCTCCCATTTATTCTGTATACATCTTGTTTCTTCATCGTTTATAATGCTGTCTTTCCCATTAGACCATGAGCACCTTGAGAACGGGGGTTGTTTTTTACTTTTTTCATAGCCCCAGTACTCAGCACAGTATTGGATACCTAGTAGGAGCTTAATAAATGCTTACTGACAAACTATAGAGATGTGTTTTTAACTTAACAAGAGATAGGAGCAATTGTAAAAGAAAAAATGGGTAACTTTGGTTATATGAAAATGAAAAGCTTCTGTGAAAACATTAATGCACCTAGGATAAGAAGGGAAGTGGTTGAGTAGGAAAAAAAACCATCTTTTTCAGACAAACTGCTCTCTAGCTATTCCTTTCCCATCTTGACTTAACAAGTTAATTTTTTTGTACTCAAGTCTATAGGAAAGAAATCATAGAATTTGCTAATTGGAAGGGACCTCATTGGCCATCTTTATTTTAGTCCAGTACATGTCTAATAAGAATCCCTAATATAAGATACCAGCCAAGGCCATACGACCTTTGTGTGAACACCTTTACACTTACATTTGTCTCTACTGAATTTTATCTTAGATTTGGTACAACATTATGCTCTGTCAAAACCATTTTGGTTCTTGACTCTGTCATACCAGAAATGAGGTAAAATTGAAGTTTCCTGCCCTCTGGAGGGATATTTGCATATGCTACTACTAGGAAAAGTGAGACAGATATTTATGACATTACAACACTGTAGTACTTATTAGCATTAAAGTCCAGATCAACATAGTGAGAATGCTAATGTGTGGCTGGAATCAAAACTGAATGAATCATTTAAAGGACACATGATCAAAAGAGCAGTCAAAATAATTCTTTATAAAGAGAATATGCAACTTCAAGAAAGACTTAAATTAAGAAATAAGACTTGTAGAAAACTGCTTAAATAGAAAATACTACAATTAGGTACCATATGCGGTTATAGTAAGAACCTGATTCTCCCTTTATGTCTAGGACCACCGGGCTTCAAAACTATTGACCCACTGACTCTGCCCATAGGAAATTTTCTGATTGGCTTTTCTCTGATTTATGGGTAGTCAGTCTCTTTCTTATTGAGTTCTCTGAGTTACCTCTTAGTTTCACTTATTGCTTCCCCTAACTATACTTCTTCCCCTTTCCATCTCCTATTCTTATTTCCAAGGTTCTTCCACGAAGACCTTTTCCTCTGCTCTGGGCCAATTTATCTGTCTTCTCTTTAGGGCTTTCCCAATATTTTCTTAAAAAACACTTTTAGGTATCCAGTCATATCCTAGTCCATCTAATAGCTTACAAGTCCCCCTTGCCACCTCTTTGGAAAAAGACTGGGGAAGGGGACATTGAGGTCAGGGATCTAATAATTCAGATTGCCATCCCCATGGAGATGAAATGAAGTATCCAAGAATGTCTTATGTCCTCCTTGAAAATGGTCTTAAAGTATTTTTAAATATAGATGTAATTTACAGATATAAATATAGGTACTGGCAAGAAAACTAATGTATAGTCAGTATATATAAAAAAGGCTAGATGATGTAATATTGACTATTCCCTTTTGCTGTCCAGGATCTGACTTGATGCCCTGGTTGTGACTATTAGCAGTTGTACATATTGGGGCAGGGAGAGAGAAGCTTTTAAACTATTCACATGCTGGTACTTGCCACTTTCTACTATCCTTTCTCTAGATATTATCATGTACTTGGTATGATCTCATTTATTTGTCCCTCAGCTTTTTGGATTCTTGTTTTTCTGGTCCCTTTTGCTTATAATTTACACAATGAAAACTACCAACAAGATAGAGAGCTTAGTACCTGGAAAGTGTCTGCTGATCACAGCTCAGACATCTGACTATGTCTGGTCTCACTAATTGCTCTCCCATGCATAAAGATTGGCTCTGTGTCATCTCTGTAAATTATTTATATTTTCACGAAGACAACTCCCACCACCACCTTATTTTTGTATAGCACTTTAATTTTCATGAATTTGTTTTTATACCCATTGAATTGGTTGATCTTAATCCTGTGAAAGATGTAGGAGGTGGAGGTACTTTGTAACTAGCCCTGGATATGGAGTTAAGTGACATGACTGAATGTCAGCCCTATCATTTGTTACTTGTGTGACTTGTGGGCAAATCCTTTGACTTCTTTGGGTCTCTGTTTCTTCATCAGTAAAGTGAAGGATTGGTTTCCAATGCTCAGGCATCACTTAGCTCTTTAGTCTTGCTCTAGGTTAATTTGCATACCAATCAGGTGGCTTCCAAAATGGTTTGAGGAGATACAGTGATTAAATCAGGGATTTAACAAGAGTTAAAAGGAATTTTCTGACCCCAAGTCAGATAGTTAGCAAGTACCAGGGGCTTTGACAACGGAGAGATTAATAGAAGGCATTCACAACTTCTGCTGGCTGTCTGGCTAGCTTCATACTAAAAGAACTTTCTGCCTCCCTGGTAAGGAGAGGCTTTCTAGTCACTGTTCCTGATGGCCCAAAAAACCTCAATATTTAGAGACCAACAGATGCTAAGAGAGAGCAGTTCATCACATGCACACGAAGTAGACATGATGACATCACTAGAAGATATCTGTTGGCTTTGTAGCATTAGGCATATGAGTTGCACAGATTTCATGTGTTCCTTCTGAGTTCCCCTCCATGTGTGTATTCCTCCACTGAGAGCATAATCTTGTATGTTTGGCAGGGAGGGGGGGAGGGAGATATCTTTTTTTTTGTTACTACCTTTCTATTCTGTTAAGCAAATGCCTTTTGCTCTGAACTAGTATATATTTTCTGGTTGACTTAGTTAAAACTAAACATTGATAAAAGTTCTTGAGCTGTACAGTTCTGAGTGGTTGACAATCCTCAGAGGGCCTTGAGTCTGGAAAGGAGCCTTCTAGAACTGGGCCACTGCCAGCTATCTTGACTTTCTTGACTGTCTTGCCAACGAACCCAGATGACTCTGGAGGAGAGAGTGAGGTTGTCGACTTTGCACAGCCCTGCCTCATTTCAATCCAATTCATTTGCAAGTCAAGATATCACCTTCATGATGTCATTGAATGAACAACAGCCTTCTAGAACCTAGGTATGGGGAAGGAGGGCTAGGTGTTACAATTACATTTTATTACCTCCTCAAAGCACACACTGTTTTGAGAAGGGGGCAATTTTTATTACATGGAGGAAAACTGGAATGTATCTTTACAACCTCTACCCTTTTCTAGTGAAGAGTATAGTACTTGGAAGCCAAAGGAGGCTAGGCTAGAAAGGGTAGAATTGAAAATTCTGTTCAATTTATTGAGAAAGCCTAGGAGTGAAGCAAGAGAAATCAGACTCACAGAGTCTCAAGGCTGGAAGAGGTCTCAGGTATGATCTAGTGTAATCTCTACCTGAACAGTAATTCTCTCTACAACACCTGAACCCAGTGGTTATCCAGCCTCTGCTTGAAAATATCCTGTGATGGGAACTCACTATATACATTGAGACAACCTATTACGTTTTTGGAATTGTTAAGTAGTTTTTCTTTATGTAACCCTTGTGTCAGAGGCTCACTCATGACACAAAGGGCACAGGTACCTTTTGGGGACCTCTTACTTCCCTGGTCTGTCACCCTAATCAAATGACCTAGGAATTTTTGTATCTGGCACTATCCAAAAGTAATCACTATCTCTTACAAGCACATAGGCTCAAATGGTTCAAAACAGAAATTTTATTTAAAAATTAATGGAAAAAGATAAGATTTGCATCTGAGTCCTTAGAAAATAATACCCCTCCAGTGACCACTCCTTCCCCCAGGGACCTGTGGAGCCTCTGTGACACCCATTATTACCCTGCACAGGGCTCCCATCAGCACTACCTTTCATGGTTGCTTTGTCACAGTGCTTTTCTTCTGCAGCAATCCTACAGTCATCCAGAAGGTGTCACCTATCACTACTGCCCATCAGTGCCTCGGTCTGCTATATCTTCCACTGCTCCATGGTAGCTCTCCTCCCCTCCCAGTAGGTGTTTCTGCTTCTTGCCACTCAGATTTTATTCTGCTTCCCAGGAGATCCAGGACAGAATTCTGCTAGGAAGCTAAAGAAAGAAAAAGAATCGGGAAGAAAGGGATGGTCAGTGGTGTCAAAAGCTGCAAAGAGGTCAAGTAGGATAAAGACTGAGAAAAAGGAACTGGATTTAGCAGGTGAAATCATTGCTGATGTGGTTGGAAGCAGTTTCAGTTAAGTGGTGGGGTCAGAAACCAGAATGCAAAGAGTTAAAGGGCAAGCGGTGAGACATTGGAGGCAATGACTTGTTTCCAGTTTAGCTTGCTCTGTCCCCAGCTCAGCACTCCACTGTCTACCTCTAGATGCCCCTTTACCCGCCACGCCTGGAATGCAGTGCCTTCTCAGTTGCCCCAAGCCCAGGAATGTCCTGGACCTTTTCTTTCTCTCACACTCCTCATCATAATGATCTAGTTCAATCCTATGGGTTCAAATATCATCTCCACTCAGATGATAAATAAGTCTATATATTGACTCTTTCCCTTTAACTCTAGTTTCACATTATCAATTGCCTGCTAGATGTCTCCATCCAAATATCCTCAAGGAATCTTAAATTCAATATATCCCACTTGGCACTTCAACTCCTGCCCTGAGAGAGAGTTCTCCATGGCCAGCTCAGACCAGACATACCAGGCCACTCTCCAACCTTCTTGGTGCCATGCTATTTGTTCCCTCTCAGTCTGCTTTAATCAAATCAACACTGACATACCTGGAAAGAACAAGTTAATCAATTGTCTTATGGCTTGACTGACCATCTCTTTGACTTTCCAGATAAAAACATCCCTCCTTAGTCATCATTCACCCATATGCATTGTTTTCCCACATTAGAATATAGGCTCCCTAAAGGAACAACAGTGTTTGGCACATAGTAAGGGTTCAATAGGCATAGTTTCATGCATTCATTTATATCTCAAAATGGAACTTTTTACTTTTGACATAAAAATTATCCAAGGATTCGCTGATAGGTACTGCTGCCAATCATATTTATCAACATGCAGAAACATTTTAATAACCAGTTTATGTTAAAGTAAACCAGTTTATATAAAAGAGGTAATAAAGCTGAGGCAGAAATTCTCTTATCACTAACCAATTAATCACTGGAGCTAAATTTGATGTTACCTAAGTCCTAAAAGTTCTAGCTAGTTATGTGACTAGGTGTCTTAATGATATAGAAAAATTATCCTATCACATCTTCCTCCTTAAATTTGCTCCTTCAAATTTTCCTATTTCTGCTTGGGGACCACCATCTTTCCGTTTATTTAGGTTCAGAATCTTGAGTTAGTCTTGATTCTTCCCTCCCCTACCTCACCTAAACATTAAAATATCCTGGAGAAGTATTATTTTTTAAAAAAATTTTCAATTAATAAGCATTTTTCTTCCCCTTCCCCCTGGAAAAACAAATGGATGTGATAACAAACAAGCATTGTTAAGGCTTTGAACACATTCCTATATTAGCCATGTCTAAAAATGTATATCTCCTTCTGCATCTTGAGATAGGTATCAGAAGGGTAGGCAGGCTCCTTCATTGGTGAGAATTCTAAAGTCTTTCAAAGTTACTTATCTTTACAGTGTTGTTATTGTATAAAATGTTTTCCTGGTTTTGTTCAGTATCAGTTCTCAAGCCTTCTAGGTTTCTCTGAAACTTTACCTTTCATATCTTAAGTCAAATAATACTCCATTATATTCAAACACTATAATTTTTCTAGTCATCCTCTAATTGATTCATGCCCTCCTAGTTTCTGGTCCTTTGTCACTAAAAAGAGTTGCTGTAATTACATATGTGTACATATGGGTGTTTTAGGAATGTACTTTCTAAGGGTTTTTTGGGAGCCAAAGCAAAATGCATCAATATTCAAGTGACCATAATATTCTTTGTTCTAATATGTATTTCATGTTCTGGATATCAGATTGAAATGATTAAGATTATGAGTATTGATGCCTTTTGTTTTTAATTCAGTCACTTTTAAACATATCCCATGTCCTCATCTCTTGGAATTGAACTCTCCCTTGTAACAAAAATTTAAGTAAAAACAACTAGTAAGTGATAGCACCTAATAATGTATGTGTGTATATATATATATATATATATATATATATACACATACACACACAGACACACATATATATACACACACTACACACACATACACACACACACACACAGACATACACACACATATGTGAGATACACTTTGCTCCACTGGTTCCCCACCTCTCAGCTAAGGAGGTATGTTTCATTATGTCTTTCAGCATCAATATAGGTTTTTGCAAATATTCAGCATTCACCTTTTAATGTTTTCATTTAAATTATTATACTCACTGCACCGGTAGGTGCTTAACAAATGTTTGTTGAGTGACATTTTAGTGATTTTATTTGCTACCTAAGACCTGGTGTTCTTCTTAAATTTTCTTCTCAAGACCAAAGATGCTTCAATTCAGGTCTCTCTGCATATGGGGAAAGACTTCCTGGTGAGACTCTCTCCTCATGGACATAAGTTTCTCTATACTTACTTTAACAACCTGTTGAATTTAGGATCTTTAGTCTACTTTAGCAGATTATACTAAAAAACCATTCAGTTTTAAAAAAGTTAACATTGTAAATATAAGCATACAGAATGAAAATATACATTGGTCATATCAGAGAAATTTTAACTCAAAGACAAATAGGCCGAAAATTATTCATTAAGATGAAGATCAGCTCAATCATATAACAATTTGCCTTTGTATTTAGGGTTTTTGGGGGGATCATAGCTTTAATTTCATTGGTGTAAAAAAGTTCTGATTAAGGGGCAGCTAGGTGGTGCAGTGAATAGAGTACTAGCCATGAAGTTAGGAGGCCCTGAGTTCAAATGTGACCTCAGATACTTAACACTTACTAGCCTTGTGACCTTGGGCAAGTCACTTAACTCCAATTGCCCTGCCCTCTCCCCTCCAAAAAGCAAAAATTAAAAAAAAAAGTTCTGATTAGAGATTTCCTCTGCTACCCTAGATAGGCACTATCTCTGCAACTTATGTCTTATAAGACGTGCTTAGAGTACTGAGAGGTTAAGTGACTAATACAGACTCACTCTATTATGTGCCAGGGGTAGGATATGAACCCAGATCTTTGATTTCAAATGACAACCACCCCAATGTGTCTCTTAGAGCTTTAAGGCTTACGGATTTCCCTGCTTTTCATTAGTCACTTCACTCAGCCTTGTTAATTTTGAACAATGGGTCATGCACCAGTCAGGCAAAGAGATCACATTTATGAGAGGGAAGACACATATATGCAGACTCCTGTGGAGAGAAGCAGTGGAGGATACAACTTGTAGTCAAAGTACCTTCAGGAAGACTGGTTTCAGAATACACAAGTGCTACAATGTTATTATTCAAGGGGTAAGATG
Source organism: Pseudochirops cupreus (assembly GCA_028627135.1). NCBI lineage: Eukaryota > Metazoa > Chordata > Mammalia > Diprotodontia > Pseudocheiridae > Pseudochirops > Pseudochirops cupreus. The sequence goes on along the minus strand of CM053581.1, from coordinate 184,832,285 downwards.
GCTAGGCCACTGGTCAACCAGGCAGGTATTGCCCCTTGCAAGAGAGGAAAAGAAGGGGGGAGAAAAATTCTGTACTACCCCCAAGGCTGCTTCTCTAATTCTTCCCATTGTTCCTACTTCGAGTGAATTTGAGAGGCAGAGGTATTATTGTGCATAGAAAGCCAGAATCAAAACCTGGGTTCAAGTATTACTTCTAAGACATAGGATCTTTGTGATACTAGGCAGGTCACTTAACCCAACTCTTAAAAGCTGCAGAAGCACCGCGGCTTCAGCAGAGGGAGATTCATCATTTACATCGATAAAATCACAGGTCCAGTTCCTATCCCTATGTTTTAATGAACACTCCATTAAGGAACCTGATAACAGACTCCAGAGGACATTTCTCTAGATAATCCCTGCTCTCATCTTTTCCTACACATACCTCTCCCCCCAGCAAAGAGAGGGCAATTCTGGCCAATCCTTAATTAAAAACAATTTATTTAAATTTTGTAGAAAGGAACAATCCAAGATTCTCCCAGAGAACTGTGCCCAAGAGATGGGTATGATGACAAGGTGATGAAGGTGGAAAGTGGCAACTCCAGACTGGGAACTCAAATGGTTGAAGAAATAGAAAGGAATTAGATTTTTAACTCCTGGGCTTACGGGTCCATTGGTACTCAAGTACTTAGCCTAGTCCTTCTTGCAAACCTCGGATCCTTCTGGCTAGTTGAATATCTTTGGGATACAGGGTTACCCTCCGGGCATGTATGGTGAGGAGATAGGCATCTTCAAATAAATGAGTTATAAATGCTTCTGCTGCCTGGGTACAGGGAAAGAGAGAAGAATTGAAGTAGTCTAAAAAAATTGGGGAAATTTTTCTTAGTGTTTTCTACTCTTACCCTACCATATTCAGAGGCAGCTGACCTCAACAAAGGTAGGTTCCACTGTACTTACACAGAACGAATGAAGTATAATACCATTTTTCATTCCTGGACCTCAATCTTGGGGAGGGGTTCAATACTATGTAAGAGATGGAAACTCATAACACTGAGGCCATAGCATTAGAGGGGCAGTGTCTAGATCTTTGGGGTCCTACATATTCTAGTATCTACCCCTTAAGCCCTCAGCTATTTCCCCATATTCCTTGTCTCCCTTCATTTTGTGAAGGGCTCAGACATTCTACCTCATAGGGCAATTATGCTTCTTTCTGATATTCTATTTTCCAATCAGGTGCTGTTTGGGAAACTTTTAGTATTCTGTGACAACTCTTTCTTCCAACAACCACCCCATCCTACTTAAGGTTAGAACATCCTTTGCCCCGAGCCTCACCTCCTGTAGGGCCAGTAGGGCCTGAGATTGCCAATAAAAGTCTACTCCTCTGGTATATCGGAGGCATATTTCTCTAACCTGTAGTTTGAGGAGAGTAGAAAAAAACAAAAAGGAAAAGATCAAGGCTAAAATATATTCTTGACAGGAAAGGGAACTCCCCCCCCCCCTTCTTTCTGGACTTCATTCTTGGAGATGGTTTCAACCAACCTGGGGATGGACACATCACTGGGCAGGTATTTAATGGGTAGTAATTTGGCCAAATAAGCCTTTGTTACGTGGCGACCCCAGTTAGGGGTAGTGAGAAAATTAAAACCATGCACGTAGAAGGTTATCACTGGAAGTCCTAGGGTTTAGCAGGAAGTCCCTAAACCTCAGGAGAAAACCTAAACATTCATTAAGGGCAGGCACAGTCCTACCCTTAGGTACAAACAAGAAATCCTATAGGTTAGGAGCGGGGTTATCCATGATGCTCACGAGTCGCCCAAAGGGTGCCTTCCTGATCAGCAGCTGTGTGCTTTTCTGCAGCTTGCGGATCTCCCGAAGAATTCGAAGGCTTGATGTACCGGGAAAGCGGCGGCGGCGAGGACCTAACACAGAAAGGGTCATTAGGGGAAAGGGAAAGGAGCCGGGGGAGGAAAGAAAGGGGAGGGGTCCGAGACCCGGGGCGGGTCAAGGCAATGGTTACCTGCAGGGGGTGTAGTGGAGGTGGAGGCGCGGGGCTGAGAGGTCCTGGGGCGCTTCCTCGGCGTGGATTTGCGGCGTCTCGGTCCCATGTTCCTGCCTGGCGGGGGCAGAGTGTAGATGGCTAGAAGGCCGCGGGCCCGGGAACCTAAAGCTCGCTCCCTCCCTCCTCCAGGCAGCTCGCGCAGGGCCCAGGGAGGCTGCTCTGATTGACTGACCTGTGGTCTGGAGGGCACGGGGCAGTCCGGGGGAAGGGAGATGGTCAGATGAGGGAGCCGAGCCGAGGGGAGGCTGGAGGAAGGAAAGAGGGGTGTGCTCGGACTCAGCCCCTGCGACCCAGAGTCACTTGCTGCATGCCTCTAGAGTAACCGCTACCTTTACTTTTGTAATTCAAACTTCGCGCAGCGGGCTACATCACTTCCGGCTTCAGCCTTGGCTAGTTTCAGAATTCTGTGTGTGGGGAAGAGCCCACGTTCAAAGACCAATAAATATGAGACAAAAGCAGGGAGGCGGGGGAGGCTGAAAAGGGGGAGGGCTATTACTTGATTGAAGGCCAAAATAGCCAACGGGAGCTCAGTATTAGTCCACGGAAGGCCGGGATGCCTCATCTGGACCGCCGTCAGTGGGTATGGGCTTTCGCGTCAGCCGACAAATTGGAGCCTGAGGCAGTGGAATAGCTTAGGTTTTATTGACACCCGTGGGAGGGTATCCTGGGCAGGGTGGGTTCGCCCCCTAGCGGAGATGTGAGTTTGTGCTCGTCTGGCGCTCAGCAAAGGGTCTTCATCCGGGTGTGTTTGGCTGCTGGCAATCTACATTCGGAGAAAGAACGCTGGAATCTGAATGCATATCGAAGCTTACTACTTTTTCTTCTCCCCCGCCCCCCTTTATTCTGTTTCTTCTTTACAACACGACTAATGTGGAAATATGTTTAATATGATTGTACATGTACAGTGTGTATCAGATTGCATGACGTCTTGGGGAGGGGAGAGGCGAGGGAGGGGGAGGAAATTTTAAACTCGAAAGCTTATAAAAGTGAATGTTGAAAACTAAAATTAATTAAATATTTAAAAATGAAATTAAATTAAATTTAAAAAAAAGATTTAAGTAATTTATTCAAGGTCACCTGGTATAAGTGCTAGAGAGCCAGGATTCAAATCCAAGTCCATAGACTCCAAATAAATGGTTTTCTCCCCTGTAACAGAGCTTGAAGATCTTTTCCTTTTCTGTGTTTCTTTAATTTTATTCTAACTAGACTGTGGATTTCCTGCTAACCAAAGTGAGACCTCCCAGTGGGACCTAGTTTCATTCTTCAGACCTATTTCCCTAAAGTAAAGAATGCAAATAAAGTCAGCAAGGAAGGATAGAAAGCTATTCAGTCACCGCTTAGGGTTTTTAGGATTTCAGTCATTTCTTATTATTCCTAGTTCCTTGACTGAAGGAGGCAAATTTTAATTTATCCCTAGGATGGTAAGTTGCACAGAATACTTGATTACCTATATCTTAAGTGCTTAGCTTGTATTAAGTATTGCATCAAGGTTGTATTAGAAAGACAATTCTCTAAGGCAGGGGTTTTTAACCTTTTCTGTGTCATGGATGCGTTTGGCAGTCTGGTGAATCCTATGGTCCCTTTCTCAGAATAATGTTTTAAAATACATAAAATAAAATATGTAGGTTTACAAAGGAAGTAAATTATATTAAAATATAGTCATTAAGATATTAAAAAACAAAGACAAGTCCAAGGACCCCAAATGAAAGTCTATAAATTCATCTAAGTCTATAAATTGCAGGGTGGGTACCAATCTGCTTTGGTAGAAGTCTCTTCATTAAGAGGTTTGCCTAGACCAGTATAATCATAGATCTAAATTTAGACCTAAATAGGTCTAAAATTGCCAAAAGTTAATCTATACTGAACTGGAGGACTTCTGTGTTTGTAATTGTGTATTAGAGGCCTATTGTGCCTTGTAATTTTTCACTAATTTATCTAATTTTTCTACTAAAACATACTTTCATTTTAATTTCTGATGAGCATTGAACTTAAATTAATAAAGTTCTTAACATTTAAAATTTATTACAATTAATTAAGTTTAATTAAAATGAATAATTTATTGAAATTAATACAGTTAAATATATTATTTATTATCATTATTGTTATATATTTTCTCTTTTTCTATTTACTTATTCTTGTTACTATATTCAGTATCTGTATGCATTATTGATATTTTGTAAATATGGACCTGACCTGTTTTCCCATTTAGAATGTAATCTCCTTGAGTGGCCATGATTTTTAAAGTTTCCTTTTCATTCCTGTTTTCTCCCTATCATTCCTACACACACACACACACACACACACACACACACACACACACAGATATTCTCAATAAATTTTGCTTATTGAATTCATCTATGAGAAAAAGGTAGTGGCTACAGAAGATATCCGTATTATTTTTGGAAAAGATGGGGGCTAAACATATAATGTCTTGATTTATAATGTAGTGCTGTGATCTTGTAGCTAATGAATAGAATCACAGAGTTTTAGTCTCCTAAACAGTTTAAGTAAAATAAGGAAGGTGACAGTCCTTTGGCAGTTTAGGGACAGTTATAAATGTGGAAGTACCCAAAGGAATACAGGAGGTTTAAGAGTCTAGAAACTCTTGTTCCTCTTCAACATTTACCAAGTACATACTGTGTCCATTGCACTGTCTTATGTTTAATGATTGAAAAAATTGGGGCTGTTTAGCCTGTAAAAGAGACTTAAGAAAGAAATCAAAATCTGTCATCACATATTTGAAAGGCTTTTGTGTGGAAGTGGGTTTTTCCTATTAGATATATTCTGAATAATTTCAGAAAATAAGGTGCTGAGAATAAAAAATATAGCTACCATTGGGGTGGAAGTTATAGTGGGGAAGATTTTGGTTCAATTTGCAGAAGAGATTTCTAATGATTTGAACTGTTGAAATAGAATGAGTGGCTTGATGTGGGAGTGAGCTCCCTGTCATAGAAAACATTTCTGGAGATCCTGAATGACTCCTTGCTGGGGATATTGTAGAAGCTATACAACTGCATTCAAATCTAACTTAAGATACTTATTAGATGTGTGACCTTGAGCAAGTCACTTAACATTGTTTGCCTTAGTTTCTTCATTTGTAAAATGACCTGGAGAAAGAAATGGCAAACCACTCCAGTATCTCTTCCAAGAAAACCCCAAATGGGGTCACAAAAAAAACCTGAAAAACACCTGGACAAATACAACTGCTTTGAAGGGGATGGACTAGAAGATCTATGTTAGAGAGCTTTCAACTTTTCAGATTATATAAAAAAAGGTACTTTCTGTTTGCTTTCATGGTTGTGTATGGCAAGGGGATTTTGAAGGGGTAGAAGCAAAGCCCAAACTGCATTTACGAGCGTAAAAAAGGAATTAAGTTTTAACTTCCAAGAGGAATATGCATGTTCTTATCTTTTGGACCAGAGGTTTCAAACAAATGATTGGAGACCTCCAAAGTGAGGGCTGAACCAGATTAAAGTGTAACTGAGAAATATTTAACAAAATCAATAAAAATAAAATAAAATGTAGATAATGCGAATATGGTTTTTAAGTTAATATGTAACCTAAAGGGATCATTATGTAATGTTTAGTGGCCTCCATTTCTTTTTTTTTTAATTTTAAAAAATTTTTTTATTATTATTTTTTTCCCTCCATTTCTATTTGAGTTTGATACCACTGCTCTGGGTACTTTTTAAAAAGTCTTTTTTCCCCATGGACTTGGGTCTGTGTAGCTAATAGCATGGGATTATTACTGTTCTATGGGTTTCTTTTATGGGGAAAGGATTGAAATTTCAGGGTATATTCCAGATCCAAGGGCGTCCAGCAGAAGAGGGAATAGGGAGAGATGGAGGATACCATGTTTAGTTTGAGATTTCATACCAAGCAGTAAATAATTATTTTCTTGAGACAGATAATTTAGAGACTCTTCTACCATTGCCAAGTGACTTGATGCATGAACATTTCCATGAATCTGCATATGATATGAATCAATCTCTGGGCATATCACATTTATAGTTTTATTTTAAAAAACATTCTAGTACCTCTCTAACATTTTTTTCTTTCCATTTTGAGCTCCTCTGATCCATTCTGATCTTATTATCCTCACTAGAGAAAGCATACCTTTTTGAAATTGGAAGCAACTTGTGCTACCAAGAAACAAGTTGAAAACTGCAGTCATACATTTCCTTGATCTGTTCTTCCTGGCTTCCCACTCATATTTCATATTACGGGTGAGTGATGCACTTGATTTTTTTCATTTCAGGAATAAAAGCTCCAAGACTAAATTGAAGGCACAGTAGGATCCAGAGTTTCCATTAATGTTCAGTGGAATTAGAAAACCTGAGAAATAAATTAATAAGCAGGAATGCAGAGTGCTGTGTTTTCTTGCTCATCTCCTGAGCCTGTTGAAAGTCCAGTTGTATTTGGGGTAAAGTGAAAGTAGTGAGAGAATTAGAGCAAAATGGATAATATGATCTGGAGCTGAAGACTGGAGATAAAGTTCCATTCTTAGATCGGACACTGCTTTGTCATGTGACTCAAGAAAGGCTACATATGGGTTTCAGTTTTCTAAAATACAATAAAACTTTACTGGTTTATGCCAATAATATATAATTATCATAAGTCACAATTTACAGTCATTCAAACATGGCACATGTAATGCTTGTTCAGTAAAAGGGTTGAATTAATTGCTTTCTTTTGCAGTTTTCAGGGTCTTTTTTTCAAATAAGGATAATGCAGTTTAAAATCTTTATTTCCCTTCTAAACTAATGGACTTTGATTTACAAGTTTAACAATTAGGTTTTTAAAAAAATACAGATTTTTGTGTTTGTAATTGTGTAATAGAGGCATATTGTGACTTGTAAATTTTCATCAATTTATCTCATTTTGCCTATAAACCCATTTTCATCTTAATTTCTGATGAGCACTGAAAAATTGATAATGTTCTATTTCTTTTAAATAGTTTATATGTTTATATTATTATTGTTCAGTCTTTTCTCTTTTATTATTCACTTTGTCCCGTCTGTCCCACGTTAATGATATAGGAATAAAGAGAGAGTAACTGTAATGTGCTTTGAGAACATTCAACTAAAATAAGAAATCCCAGAGTCCCATATTTTATGGGTATTACCAGGAATGGTTCTTATGACCTGTTTCCATGGTGATGACAAGAGTAATAGATGAGTCAAACCAAAGATGGAAATAAAAAGCAATATTAATTTAGTCTGATCACTAACCATAGCTCAAGTTAGTCACCCAAAGGGGCAGAACGCCCTGGGACACTCATCCCACGCCCTTGTGGTATAGTCTATTTGAGAAAAGTCATGTTCTATGTAACTTATATATTCACATTGCCAGTCAGTAGGATTACCACATCTCAATTTAGCATGTGCTAAAGTGTGTGGGGCAAATAGTATGGGCAAGTGAGAGCTTTGCTCAAACTTCAAAAGGTAGATCTTGAGTTTAAATATTTATGATAAAAGTAGAACTAAGACAACAGCAGTTAAAAGAAATCATGCTAATTTGATTGCTGCCTATTATTCAGGGCAGTGCTGAAGATGGGACCGTGAGTACATATCCCCTCTCAGAAGTTAGCACTACTGTTCTGAAGAAAGGGAGGGATGGAGATTGGAGTTTTTTTAATGTAAAGAAGAGAAAGGTCATGGGTGAAGTTTATTTAAGTAGGACATGACAATAAGTGCAGACCGGGGGATGGAAGGTTAAGGGAAAGGTTACCTGTATAGATATCCTGCTGGAATGGGCTGTTTTTCTTTTTACATCTGTTTTATTTCCCATTAGAAGCTTGAGCAGATCATGGTGCCCACATGATGTTGCTTCCCCTTTTCCCCAAAAAGAATCCTTATGGCCCTAAAATAAGGGACCTTAGGGTATATAGGGAAAGAGTTAGATGAACATTGGTGCTTACTTAGGTTTGTAATGGAGCCAGGTCACAGTGAACACAGGAAGCAATGGCCAGTGAACACAGAACCCCAAGCAAAACCAGAAAAGAGATCAGAGTGAGTTATAACTTTCATTAGGACTTCATCTCTCCTACCTACCCACTCAGTGAACCACATAGTAAGCAAAGCATGTACTAAGTACTTAATATATATATTTTTAATCATCCATTCATTTATTCATTCAGTCTTCCTGTGTCTGGCTTAGGGTTTCCCAAGGAACTGATGATACTCGTGGTTTAATAGACACTATTGTAATGGCAAGGGTTAGCAGGGGTCTGGAGGAGAATAGAGAAATGCCTGAGAGACTTTGAGTTGATATGAGTCACCTATCTATTAGAGACTGAAAAGGGAAACAGTAGAGGATCACAGGCCAGTGGGACTCTGACCCTGATGGCTAAACAAGCCCTCTCAGGTAAAGAAGTGCTGATGGGCCTGGATTGGTTCCCCATCCCCCAGGAAAGAGCTCAGACACACAGGTCTGAAGATTATCTCCTTGAGATAATCATGGCATTTACATCCACAGCCTGGGAACAAAGAATGTGCAATGTCCTCAGGGGAAAACAATTAGGAAGGAGATTTTTGGCTCTATAAAGTTTGTGCCTGGAAGAATAAACCTTGGCTCTCTACTTTCACTGTTCTGGGAATCCCATCTTCAGGACAGGAGGGTTTCCAAATGAAAAAAGTCTTGGAATGTGAGAAGGTCTGAAGGAATAGACTTTCCAGGATCCTTAATTCTGGGGTCTCTGATTCAGGCCACTCAGGGTTAACTATGGTATGATCTACTAACTGAGATTTTCCTCTCTGCTCCAAAGTCTTTTGGAATGTAAGGATAAACATGTAACTTCCAGTATTCCTATGGGTACTAATCCTGTCAGCCAGGACTCTAGAGACTTCTGATATTCTCTGAGGAGGTGTTTTCCCTTTTGTACACTAGAGTCTCCTTACAGAGAACAACTGAACCCCAGATAGAAGATAGAAAGGGAGGTGAGGAGAAACTTAAGGTTGAAGAAGAGCAGGTCTTACCTTTGACTTCTGGGGCAATGAGAGATGGTGGTAGCCCCAGGTCCTGTGTGAAGCAAAGAATGGATTTCTGATTAGCTTGCTCTGTAAAATCTGGCTAATGATGCTATCTCCTGGGATAGAATCTAAAACTCATTTTACCTCTTCCCCAGCTTTCTTAGAGAACTTGCATGAAAATATATTACAAAATTTTGAATTTGCATAATTACCATATCTGTATTCTTTACTGAATAAGACTACAAATTCCTCTTTGCCTCACAACCATATCTTTGGTGAAATTTCATCTTTGCTCTTCACTTCTACAACGTGGCTACTATCCTGTCATGCACTCTATGAGTGACTGATAAAAATTCACTGAATTTTGAGGAACATGGGTAAGACAAAGGGTGAGAAAAAATAATCTAAATCAACACCAGGAATAAATCCTTTGGGGTTTGGGAGCAGCAGCAGGATCTATTTCTTACATGGTAGCTAAAACTATGGAGGAATTCTTGTATTTGACTTGTTTGAAATCTTCCTGCCTTTGATAAAGAATTCTGTGTATGAGTCCTGTTTTGAAATGAAAAAGGCAAGGACTTGCTCCATGTGTGGTTTTTAAAAACTCCCCTGGGTGGCTACTCTATGGTGTTGCCACCTTCTTTCCATGCCCTCCAAACCCACCCCTGGATCCCTCATCCCATAGAGGACATTTAAATCAAGGAGGTTATTCTGGGAAACCTTGAGAAGCTACATGGGAATCAGAGAGTGGTTCTGTAGAATACTTACAGATTTCTAGTAGGGAGATGAGAAAATCCAACCAGGAACACAGCATCCCAACCGGGAATGCAAAAAGACAACATGGTTCATTATCATATGATAATCAGGGCAAGGAGTTTCAAGTTTGTTTTCATATCCCCAGAATATAATAGGCTAGCGCCTAAGATGTGGTAGATGCTTAATCAATGTTTGTTGATCAATTGACTGACACCTCTAAGTCTATAAATGCCTTCTTGCAACTCTATCATATCATTAGGGATATTAAGAGCATAGGGATGTATTATCTGGGTTGTAGAATGAGAGGAAATAACAGCAAGGAAGTAAAAAATAGATACACCCAAGAAAAATTCTGTGTGAATTTCTCTTAGAAGGAAGTTAACCTGCTTGAGAATGACTCTAGGACACCTATTTTACAAGATTGTTTTGAGGATCAAATGAAATAACATATATAAAATACTTTGTCAAACTTAAAATGCTTTATAACTGCAACTATTGTTGTGGGATACTGAGGGCCATCTAATTGTTCATGGATGGGGCCAGGTATGGAAGCATGGGAAGTAGACTGCATTATAGTTGGAAGATGAAGCACAGGTTAATTTATCCTAGGGATTTGAATGGGAATGGAGGAAGTCAGGGAAGAATATTAGCACAGGAGGCAGAAGTAGAATGAAGAAGCATTAATTTGTGGAGCAGAGAAGAAAATCTCAGTAGATCACACCATAGTTAATCCTGAACGGCCTGAACCAGAGACCCCTACTGGAAAGTCTATTCCTTCAGGCCTTCTAAAAGATGCAGGCTAGATTCTAGAAGAGCTAATATCCCAGGCTCAAGACCTAGAATTTATGGATTCTCAGCAGGTCATAATGGGTTCTGCCCAATTTGGTGAAATTAGAAACTAACAGAAATGAAGAAGAGAAAACAGGACATAAGCAATGAACCTTTAGTGACACCCATCAGTCAATTCCTTCTAGCCTTGGAGATCCTCTGGAATTACTTAAAGCTCCCATTGGGACCTAGAGGCTGTGACAGTACTGTTTTCTCCAGGATACTGACAACTCTGTATAGTTGGCTTTAACGGTTCTCAACAAGAAAGATTAAATTTTGTCCTTTAGGTAGGTCCTCTCCCATTTCTTACTGATACTATCTTCTCTATGATCATTAATAATGGTCCTAGAGACTATCATGGATATATTGGGTCCTAGGCATGACGCTCTTAGCACAATTCACATCTACAAATTCTCTTCCATCTCTAGCCAACCTACTGTGACACTCAATGCATGACTGTCCTGTGTGTTGTTTCATCATGTACTCTGGCCAACAAATGAGCATCATAGTAATGAAAGACAGAAATAACTAGTCAAATTTTCCTTTGCTGTACTGTAGGTCATGCCTAGTTCTTTGTTTCCCAGGATTCTGACTAAGCTTTTTAGTGACCAAATGCAAGCCATTGGGGAAAAAGAAACAACACTCAATATCTGTTTTTTTCTTCTTTTCTGAAAGATTTGTAGGGTTAATATTTCTTCTAGTGGGGTTACATGAGAAATTGAAGGAAAATGTGTATATGAGCAGGATCTGTACTCATGCAGCCCTGGATAAAAGCCCAACATTGTTCCTCCAAGAAGTAAAACATTCCACGGGGACCTAGAACAAAGATCCAGATGGTAGCAAGAAAAGACATCTTTTTTAAAGTTAATTTTTATGATGATCTTGATTATAAATCTTATCCTCTTGGCTAAATCCAATGATTTTTTTCCAATTAAAAACCACCCTACTCCTTGATATTCTTTCTACCCTCAACTTTTATAACAATGCTTTCTTGGCTTTCTTCATACTTTCATCCTCAGTTTCCTCTTCCTCTCATTACCTGAAAATAATTCAAAAATCAGAACTGCAGAAGAGAAAGCAGAACATAGGAAATGATTCTTTAGCAATACCCGAGGGAATACTCATCAGTCAATTCCTATCAGCTTTGGGGATTCTCTGGAAATACTTAATATTCCCACTGGGACTTTGAGGCTGTCACAGTTGGTACAATCTTCTTTAGGATTCTAAAAACCCTATGTGCTTGGCTTTAAATGGTTCCCAGTAGAAAAGTTTAAATTCTCTCCTTTAGGTAGAGAACAACTTGAGATTGATTGTAACAATTCTATGTACTTGGCTTTAATGTTTTAATGCTGTTAAAGGTTCTCTGAGGGCCTTTATCTGTTTATACAGTTTAAATTACTACCTGTACTCCTCAAATCAACTCCCAAATCAACTAAAACAGTTCCTATATCCTGTTGCCTATAGCACAGAACAAGCCCACTTGGATATTTAAAATTTGACTTGCCTCATACTGAACATGTTGTCTTTCCTCAACTCCTTTCTGTCAAACAGTGAGTGTCCTGCATTGGGACACTTCAGTATGGGGGGAAGATATCCTTCATATGTCATGACATCTTGAATTTCCTCACTTCTTTTTGCCAAATTTTGGCTGGAAGAGTGAAAAGGGGAAGCTGAAAATGGTAGTGACCATAATGGAGAAATGGTGGCGAGGGTGTGTATATGTAAGAATGTGATTTGATGGTTGGACATGCAGATGAATGGATAGCTGGAAGCTTTTGCAGACCTCAGATCTTTCCCAGCAAGTCTGTAAGTATATCCCATAAAAAAAAAATCAGGAATGTTACATGCTAGGAAGGAAAAAAAAATTATCCTGTCTTAATTTTATCATTATTTGTGGTAGTCCAATATCTTCTCTGTCCTGCGGACTTTGAAAAATCAAGTTATTTTAAACTCTCTTTTCTACCCTCATAGTCATTCTCTCATTGTGTTCCTGTTCCCTCATAACTTCTCTTAGATCTCTTCATGGTTTGCCTATCTCATCTCTATTCACAGAGCTTGTCTGTCTCCTCTTTGCTTTTAGGATAAATAAAAATGTCTCTCTTTGACATTTAAAGACCTTCACAGTCTGATTCCAGCTTATGTTTCCATGCTGATTGCACATTACAGCCCTCATGTACTCTGTTTTTTTTCCAGCCAGAATGGCCTAATTGCTGTCCCCTGTGGATGACACTCCATCTTTATACCAAAGGACAGACTCTCCCCCTTGCACAGAATACTCTCCCCTTACCACTGCTTGTTGGAACATTTAGCTCTCTCTTCAAGGTTCTTTGAGGGTAGGGACTGTTTCATTTTGGCTTTGTCTAGAGCCTAGCACAACATCTGGCAAATTTTAGTCCCTTTGTATATGCTTGTTGGCTGATTGAATGATCTGTATTCCCAATGCTTAACATAATTCCTGGTATAGAGTAAAAGCTTAACCCTTATTAAATTGAAGTATATTGGCAACAGTGGGAAACAATGAATTAGCTTTAAGTGTGTACCAATGATTGTTTGACCAATGGACCATGTTTCTACAAGTATACACAGAGTGCAATTCCCTATGTGGAAGAGTCTAGGGACCCCATTTCCCCAAGAGTTGTGATGACATGTATTGGAAGTGCCTTGGAAAGACTGCAGCATGTGGAGACATCTTTAAAACCGATTCTTTGGTGAGGGTGAGAGGGTGAGAGTGAAAGCTCTCTTTCTTGACTGACTGGGGACGCATTCAAAAGGTCTGGACAAGCAGAACATCAGCTGAATTCTTCCTTTTAGAGTACTTTCTGTGAGGTAACACTATAAAGGGGAAGGCCCTCTCCCCAAAGAAGGCTGACATATGGCTTTGTCAAAATGGGCCTTGATTCTTTGCTCAAAGTTCTTTCATTTTCAGTGAAGGAGATGAATCTGGAGGCTACAACCTTGTGAGTTTCAAAAGGTCAGGAGAAGAGATCACCTGAAGTCCAGGAGTTAAGAATAATTAGATGCCTAGTTTTGTAGCCAGTCAAACATCAATGTCCTGAGGCCTTCAGGACCTAGCCTAGCTGTAGCTGAGACAAAGACTCATCCCAAAGTGATGGTGCATAAGGACATGAACATAGTGACACCAAAGCTATGTAGAAACTGTCTTAAGTCTGAACCCACTTTATGAAGAGACCATAGGGGAGAGAATGTGCCCTGGAGGTCTTGGGGGGAAATGTGTGTACTTCTGTTTTTTTGCCCTATCTTCCAAGTAAATTAATCCCTTTTAAAAATGATGTTAATTAGTGTAAGAGGTGTAAGAATTGGAAAAATAGAAGTCAAACTATAAAGGGCTTTAAAAGCCAAACAGAAGATTTTATATTTGATTCAAGAAGAAAGAAGGAGCTAGAAAAAAAAACCAAATTGAAAATCCCCAATTAAATACTAAATTAGAAATAATGGAAACCGAAGGAGAGATTAATAAAATTGGATTTAAGAAAACTATTGAATTAATAAATAAGACTAAGAGTTGGTATTATGAAAAAGCCAATAAAATTGACAGACCTTTGGTCAATATGATAAAAAAAGAAAGAAGAAAACCAAATTACAAGTACAAAAAATGAAAAGGGTGAATCTACCTCCAGTGAAGAGGAAATTAAAACAATAATTAGGAATTATTTTGCCCAATTGTATGCACATAAATTTGATAATCTTAGTGAAATGGATGAATATTTACAAAAATATAAGTTGCCCAGATTAACTGAAGAGGAAGTAAATTACTTAAATAACCCCATCTCAGAAAAAGAAATTGAACAAGCCATCAATGAACTCCCTAGGAAAAAATCTCCAGGGCCAGATGGATTTACTAGTGAATTCTACCAAGCATTTAAAGAACAATTGATTCCAATATTTTACAAACTATTTGGGAAAATTAGAGAAGGAGTGCTACCAAATTCTTTTTATGACACAAATATGGTACTGATACCTAAATCAGGAAGAGACAAAACAGAGAAAGAAAATTATAGACCAATTTCCCTCATGAATATAGATGTAAAAATTCTAAATAGAATATTAGCAAAAAGTCTACAGCAACTTATCATGAGAATCATACACTTTGATGAGGTAGGATTTATTGCAGGAATGCAAGAGTGGTTCAATATTAGGAAAACTATCAGTATAATTGATCACATCAACAACAAAACTAGTAGAAACCATATGATTATCTCAATAGATGCAGAAAAGGCTTTTGACAAAATACAACACTCATTCCTATTAAAAACACTAGAAAGTATAGGAATAAATGGAGTCTTTCTTAAAATAATAAGTAGCATCTATCTAAAACCATCAGCAAAATTCTTGACCAGTGGGGTAATGAGGTAGTCAGACCTGCAGTTTAGGATGATTCCTTTGATAGCTGAATGGAAGATGAACTGGAGTGGGGAGAAACTTGGGGCAGGGGCACTAATTAGCAATCTGTAGCACTATTCCAGGTTGTAGGGTCAGAGGAGAAAAGAGGCCATGTAGGATACATATTATGAAGTAGGATAACAGGACTTGGTGCCTGATTGGGTGTGGGATGTGAGAGAGAGTGAAGGGCTGAGGATGACATCTAGGTTGTGAGTCTGAGTGAGTGGGAGGATGGTGGTGCTCTCAAGAGTAATAGAAAATTTTGGAAGAGGGGAGGGTTATGGAGGAAAGATCATAGGAGTATGTGTAAGTGATAGGGAAGCAGAGAGGGAGAGGTTGAAGATAGTGGGAGAGTAGGAATAGTAGAGAATGCAATCTTTTGGAGAAGATGGGCTGGGATGAAATCACAGCTATTCTTGGCGAGGAGGATCACTTTTTGTGTGTGAGAGAGTGGGGTAAGACATCTGAGTAATGTCAGATGAGGAGGAGAGGAGAAGACAAAACTCTCTGTGAATGGCCTCAATTTTTTCAGTGAAATAGAAGACAAAGTTCTCAGCTGAAAGAAGTTGGGGAGGGGGGCACAACAATGGGAGGTTTGAGGAAGGATAAAAAGGTTTGGGAAAGCCACTACTATGAGTGGAATAGTAAATCAATTATTGTTCAGTCTTTTTTTTCAGTTGTGTCTTGACTCTTCATGATCCCATTTGGGGTTTTCTTGGCAAAGATACTGGAGTGGTTTGCCATTTCCTTCTCCAGCTTAATTTACAGGTGAGGAAACTGAGGCAAACAGGGTTAAGTGACTTGCTCAGGGTCACATAGCTAGTTAAGTATATGTGGCCAGATTTGAACTCAGGAAGATGAGTCTTCCTGATTCCAGACCCAGTACTCTGTCCATTGTACCACCTAGCTACCCTCCTCCCTTCCCCTCAGTAAATCAATTAGGAAGGTGTAAAAAAATTGCCCCAGTGAGGGCCTGTAATGAGAATGGGCATTTGAAGATCTTCTCTGTCCCTTAATAGACTTCGGAGGGAGTATGAAGACCTCCCCTGCTTTGAAAGTAAACTCTGCCCCCTAATAGGCTGAATGTAATCACATGGAGCCTGTGATGGAGGGAATTTGCTGAAGGGTGCAGCAGAGCCCACGGGAAGCTTTCCTGCTGTGAACATAAACTCTGCCCCCGGATAGACTGAATGTAGTCACATGGAGCCTGTGGTGGGAAGAGTTTGCTGAGGGAAGCAGAGCCCACAGGAAGCTGGTAGTCAGAGTTAGAGAGATGGTAGGGGAGAGAGGAGCTCAGACAAGGAGATAGATAGGGTTGTGAGTAAATATTGATCTTGTATTGGTTTGTGGGAAGGCTGAAGGATGCTGTGGCTCTCAGCATTATTATGGCTTCTGAATATCTTTGGTACTATGATGGAATTGACTTACTGGTTTTGGCATCCAGTTTTCTGGTGTCTAAATAAATGCTTCAGTTCTATCCTCTATCTGGAGAATTTGGTATATTTTGTGATCAAATGTCATGCGATACTTATAGTCACAGTCTTTATTGTGATTGTGGGTAAATATTGCATATTACAGGGTCCAGTTATGGTTATATAATATGAATTTGTAGTGGACTCGGCTAGATTTCAAGATTCTCCAGCTTCATCAGCAGCAGGTGAGTAGGAGTAAAGGTAATAGTGACAGTATTGGGCTTAGCAGGATAATATTGGCAATAGGATTAAGGGGCAATGGACTCTAGAGATGAAGGAAATGCAGAGTTGAACTGGTTCACCAAGGGGTTGAGATAGGGAAAGAGGATAGCTCTTTTATGGGTGATGGCCTGGGAAAGAACTGAGGGGTAGAAGGGTTGGAGATCATGGTGAGGATGAAGACCAGGTGTGGGACTGTAAGGCAGAGAGATAGAATAATAAAAGATTATGATCTGATAAAGGAAAATTGTCTTACATCCTTTTGCTTTGTTTTGTTTCCTTTCTTTAGCATATGTACATTTCTATGTCTTTTATATTCAGTCATGCTCTAACTCTCCCCTTTGATTATAATGTCCTTGAGAGCGAAGATGATTTTCCATGTCTTTTGCATTTTCCCCTTGTCAGGACCTCCTTCCTCCCCAAACCCAAGAATTGGTAGTCTACATCGAGCCAACACTCAGCAAATGCCACCATCTGGCAGGGTCACCTTTGCTTTGTACCACCAGCCTTGATGGCAGCATTTTCATGGGCCCTCAGCCCAGATTAGAAAGTATTCTCTGCATTTTGTCCAGTTTATATACTGTTAAGGCCCTTTATTTAATATTTTAATTCACAGAACCATAGACATTTGGAAATAGAAGGCATCTTAGTGGCCATCTATTCCAACCCACATACAAAATGAATCCCTACGATAAGATATCCCCCAAAAACAGTCCCCTGGCTTCTACTTAAAGACCTCCATGATGGAGAGCCTACTATTTTCCAAGGAAATCCATCCTACTTTTGTACAGCTCTAATTGCTGAGATTTTTTTTTCTTTTAGATTTCAAGCCTAAATCTGTTTCTTTGAAATTTCTTTTCTGTTTTTTTTTTTTTGCTTTTTTTTTTTTTGGAGGGCAACTAGGGTTAAGTGACTTTCTCAAAGTCACATGGCTAGCAAGTGTGTCAAATGTCTGAGGCCGAATTTGCACTCAGGTCTTCCTGACTCCAGGGCCGGTGCTCTATTCGCTGCGCCACCTACCCACCCCTTCTTTGAAATTTCTAACCAAAATTCCTGGTTTCTTCTCCTTTTTTCTATTTGACTGTTTTGGTACTGGTTAACATTCTACCTCCACCCAGAACCTAGAAATCAATTTTGCAAATTATTGAGAGCTTTGGCACTGATTTGATGGGACAGAAGTTTAAAGTTATTGAACTTCTATGGACTTAATTAGTCTGTATTATTTACTGGCTATCCCCCATTACTTCTACTGCTGATGATGAGGAAATGAATTGGGAAGTGCAAAGAGAAGAAAAGCCACCTGGTAGGACCTTCTGTCTTTGCCTTGTGACTTTCCCTCTCTCTGTGCTTGTGTGTGTATGGGTGGGGGCATGTGTGTCTCATCTGTCAAGGTAGGAAGAAGTGATCAACAGTAATGGTTTTTCACTCCTAGCTTGCTAGGAGGCATAACCAAGCACATTTGCCTTTCAGAGGCAAAAATGGATGTATCACAAAAATCCTGAATTGGACAGCAGTAGAGAAATGAATTGACTGACCTCAGCAGTTAGAAAATCACCTTCAACTCAGTACATGTGTCATATTTTATTGAACTCTAAATACCAGTTAACCTTTCTACCTTGCCTTCCCTTCCTGGTGTGCTGTAGCTCTTAATCCTCTTGCCCTAAGTCCTTTGGAACCCCCAAATCCTACCCTTAGCTTGAATATTGATCTGACTTTATTTGTGTGAAAAGTGTTTTGTAATTGTGTTCATATAGGTCCTGGATTTCTTTTGGCAGGTAGATTCCCAAATATTTTATAATGTCTACAGTAACTTTAAATGGGATTTCTCTTTCTATTTCTTGCTGTTGGATTTTGTTAGAGATATATAGGAATGCCGAGGACTTGTGTGGGTTTATTTTATATCCTGTAACTTTGCCAAATTTATTTATTATCTCAAGTAATTTTTTACTTGATTCTCTAGGATTCTCTAAGTATATCATCATATCCTCTGCATAGAATGATAGCTTAGTCTCTTCTTTGTCTAATTTGATTCCTTCAATTTCTTTTTCTTCTCTTCTTGCTACTGCTAACATTTCTAGTACCAGATTGAATAAGAGGGATGATAGTGGACATCCTTGTTTCACTCCTGATCTTATTGGAAATGCTTCTAGCTTATCTCCATTACATAAAATACTTGCTGGTGGTTTTAGATAGATGCTACTTATTATTTTAAGAAAGACTTCATTTGTTCCTATACTTTCTAGTGTTGTTAATAGGAATGGGTGTTGTATTTTGTCAAAAGCCTTTTCTGCATCTATTGAGATAATCATATAGTTTCTGCTAGTTTTGTTGTTGATGTGATCAATTCTTTTGTTCCTTGTTCTAAATATTGTGGCCACCGTAGCGAAAACTGTGTGGCCATTTTCTGTGATAAGATGTAATGTTGTGAATATTATATCGTGATATATTGTGAATGTTTGCCTCGATTTGTAATGGAATAAACAGAGTGTTCACTATACTGTGTAATCCAAACTATACTGATAGTTTTCCTAATATTGAACCACCCTTGCATTCCTGGAATAAATCCTACCTCATCAAAGTATATGATTCTTGTGATAAGTTGCTGTAGTTTTTTTGCTAATATTTTATTTAGAATTTTTACATCTATATTCATGAGGGAAATTGGTCTATAATTTTCTTTCTCTGTTTTGTCTCTTCCCGATTTAGGTATCAGTACCATATTTGTGTCATAAAAAGAATTTGGTAGGACGCCTTCTTCTCCAATTTTCCCAAATAGTTTGTAAAGTATTGGAATCAATTGTTCTTTAAATGTTTGGTAGAATTCACTAGTGAATCTGTCTGGCCCTGGAGATTTTTTCCTAGGGAGTTCATTGATAGCTTGCTCAATTTCTTTTTTTGAGATGGGGTTATTTAAGTAGTCCTCTTCAGTTAATCTGGGCAACTTAATTTTTGTAAATATTCATCCATTTCACTAAGATTATCAAATTTATATGCATACGATTGGGCAAAATAATTCTCAATTATTGTTTTAATTTCCTCTTCATTGGAGGTAGATTCACCCTTTTCATTTTTGTACTTGTAATTTGGCTGTCTTCTTTCTTTTTTTTTTAATCATATTGACCAAAAGTCTATCAATTTTATTGTTTTTTTTTTTCATAATATCAGCTCTTAGTCTTATTTATTAATTCAATAGTTTTCTTAAATCCAGTTTTTATGAATCTCTCCTTTGGTTTTCATTATTTCTAATTTAGTATTTAATTGGGGATTTTCAATTTGTTCTTTTTCTAGCTTTTTCAGTTGCATGCCCCATTTATTGACCTCCATTTTCTCTATTTTATTTATGTATGCATTCAGGGATATGAAACTTCCCCTAAGAACTGCTTTTGCTGCATCCCACAAGTTTTGGTGTGTTGTCTCATTATTGTCATTCTCTTGAATGAAGGTACTGATTGTTTCTATAATTACTTGTTTGACACATTTATTTTTTAGGATTAAGTTATTTAGCTTCCAATTAGTTTTTAGTCTATCCTTCCATGGCCCTTTATCACATATAATTTTTATTGCATCATGATCTGAGAAGGATGCATTTAATATTTCTGTCTTTCTGGACTGAATTGTGAGGTTTTTATGCCCTAGTACATGGTCAGTTTTTGTGTATGTGCCATGTACTGCTAAGAAGAAGGTATATTCCTTTTTATTCCCATTCAATTTTCTCCAGAGGTCTATCATATTTATCTTCTCTAAGATTCTCTTTACCTCCTTAACTTCTTTCTTGTTTATTTTGAGGTTAGATTTTTCAAGTTCAAAGAGGGGGAGTTTGAAGTCCCCCACTAGTATAGTTTTGCTATCTATTTCTTCCTCTGACTCCCTTAACTTCTCCTTATTGGATGCTGTACCATTTGGTGCATAAATGTTTAGTAATGATAATGCTTCATTTTTGATGGTGCCTTTTTGCAAGATATAGATACCTTCCATATCTCTTTTAATTAGATCTATTTTTGCTTTTGCATTGTCTGAGATAAGAATTACTACCCTTGCTTTTTTTACTTTAGCTGAGGCATAATATATTTTACTCCAGCCTTTTACCTTTACCCTGTGTGTATCCCCCTGTTTCAAATGTGTTTCTTGTAAACAGCATATTGTAGGATTATGTTTTTTAATCCATTCTGCTATCTGCCTCTGTTTTATGGGAGAGTTCATCCCATTCACATTCACAGTTATGATTACTGTCTGTTTCTTTCCCTCCATCCTATTCCCTCCCCTGTTAATGCTTTTATTTTTCTCCTTCTCCTTTCCCCTCCTTAAGAGTTTTCCTTTTGGGGCAGAGCCAACGTGGTGGCATAGAAGCAGGAAAATTCTGAGAGCTCCCCCCATAACCACCTCAAATACCTTTAAATATGACTCTAAACAAATTCTAGAGCTACATAACCCACAAAGTGACAGAGAGAAACAAATCTCCTGCTGAAGGCAGCCTGGCAGGGCTTCAGGAAAGGTCCATTGCAATGCACTGGGAGCTGAGCCCAGCCTCACATGAGCCCACGGTTTTAGCCCTAGGTTGGTCCTGACCAGCTGTGGCTGGAGCCACAGAATTTGGGAGAGTGGATCACCAGCAGCTGTGGCAGTTTCCAGAATTATCAACCCATAAATGCCAAAGACAAAGTAAAAGGTCAGTGTGGACTCTGTGGGAACAGGGGGACCTAGAATGCAGTCTGGCCACTGTCCCTGGGGCAAGAAGGCAAGAAGCAGCAGAGGTGCTGTGGTCTTGCAGCCGCCTCCACATGGCTGCTTCAGAGCTCCTGGCCTGCAGATTGTGGGGGAACCAAGTGACCATTCAGAGGGCAATCGCTCTTGCTTTAATCTGCCTGGATCTGGATTGCAGTCTTGAGTGGTGGTCCTGAGGTGTGTGACTAGTGAGCCAGAGTATGTGGGGACAGGAGAAGGCACCCAACTAATAGCTCCAGCAGCTGCAAAAACACCAGTGATTTGGGACAAAACTGTCCCCTCTGGAAGCAGAGTTCTACTGTGGCAAAGAGCTCAAAAGTCAAGTAATTGAGTGGTAACATGAGCAAGCAAAGGAAGCAAAGCAAGCACAGCCATTAAACCTTAGATTCCTTTTTTGGGGACAAAAAGGATCAAACCATGGAATGGGAGGAAGACAACAC
>CM053581.1:184792798-184809941 GCA_028627135.1 Pseudochirops cupreus | reverse complement strand
TCTCTCTCTCTCTCTCTCTCTCTCTCTCTCTCTCTCTCTCTCTCTCTCTCTCTCTCTCTCTTTCTCTCTCTTTCTCTCCCTCTGTCTCTCTCAGCTGCCTTCAGTTTCCACAATTCTTCCTCCACCAGGACCCACCAGGAGGAATATTCCTGATTCTCTTTCTCTGTCCCTGGAACTCTTCTTACACACACACACACACACACACACACACACACACACACACACACACACACACACTGGCTTTGTATCTCAGCCAACCCCCTCCTGCCATGTCAGCAACAGGAGACAGAGTTCACACCCTCTGTTTCTTTAGCGCCCAAAGTAGTAAGTATTCAATAATTATTTGTTGTTGGATTTGATAAAGTTGGTGTTTGTCCACTGGAAAAGCATTTTTCAAAACTAATAGCTAACCTAACATTTCTCCTCTCCTAGCCTTTTCAGCATATTTAAAGCTATACATACAGATTTTCATTTTCAGATCAAAACTGTCTCCAGAAGGCAATCACTCTATCATAACTAGCTCTGCCAATCTGGGTCACTTATGCTGGTTTCTCATCTGAAAGGGATTTTGGCAGATGCCTCCCTCCCAACCCCTTGTAAGACAAATAAACATAACACACAGAAGGGCTGCTAGCACAGGTTCACTTTTGATCTGGTCAGACAGGAAAGACACTAAGAAGGGGTTAATAATCTTACTTTATTCTAGTCTAGTTTCTCAGAAGAGGATTGCTGCTAATGGGAGGATAAACTCTTACAGCATTCCCTAATCACCCTTCTCACAGTGGCCGGCCAAGAAGGGAGGGGCAATTAACCCTAGTTCTCAATGGGGTCAATGGAGACAGGCACAACTTGTACATCCCCTAAATCCCCTCAAGCCTCAGTGGCAGCCAGTTGAGGCACATACAGCATTCTAGCTTGTACATTCATTCTTAAGGTTCCTCCCCCAAGCCTTGATGGGGGTCTATCAAGGCACACACAGCATTTGTGCATTCAACCCTAAAATGCCCCATTCACTGACCAATGACCACCTGTTTCATAGGGGCAACAGACAAAGAAGGCATATTACCAGCAATAGCCTCACAAGTTTACATCACCCCATCCCTGTATCTCACTGCACAGTCACAGTGGATGTTTATATTATTTATTGTTATATAATGCTGCACAAGCATGGTGGAGATGTTTTGAACCATAGTCATGGGAACTCATATCTAATACCTGGGAACAAGAGATTGTTATGGCTATGGGTCCTGGAAAACTAAACTCTAAAAAAATAATAACAAAAATCCACTTTACACACACTAAAATCCACCTTGCAGCCCCCATCCCATTGTCTGCAAAAGATCCCTGGTGCTTGATGTAATGGAAAGAAATGCTTATCAGAGAGAATGGAACTTGAGTCCTGGCTCTGCCACTCATTTACTGTGCAGTGTTGAAGTAAGCAGAACTCACATCTCTGTTTCCTCATCTCCATTCTCCTTCCCCCAAATCCTATTATTACATCTCTTCTCTCCCTTATAACACAACTTTCTTTACAAAATAAAATCTAGTAGGATTTGACTTCGACCCAATAAAAATTGTTTTTAATGTTTTCCATGATTCATTTTTGATGCATCTGGAAACTGAAAGATAGAAAGAATTCTCATGAGCATTTCTCACAAATATTTCATATCATCATGGAATCTGACACATAGAAGGCCATAAAAAGTATTACCAGATCATTGGCATGAACATTTTCAAGGAGCTGCAAAATATCAATCACTAGAGAATGACTAAACTGCCCACGTATTTTTGCCATCTTCCTAAAAAGGGAGAGATGTATTTTAATTGAGCAGTGTAGAATGAGTAAAGAAGAGAAATATAACACGCTGAAAAAAATGGGAACTGCCTACATCTTCCATTCAAAAAGCACTTTTAAAGTGTCTATTATGTGCCTAGCCTTGGGGCTACAAAGAAAAAAAAATAGATGTCCTGCCCACAAGGAGCTTACTTTCTGTTGGGGGAAGCAAAAGATACACAGACAAGTAAAGCAATTGTGAGAGGGGGGAAATGTGACAGTCAGAGGAGGGTTTAGGGAAGGGCCTTGGAGGTGTAACATTTACTGAACCCAGAACAGAACTAGGGATTCTAAGGGGCTTGAGGAGGGAAGGGAGGCATGGGGTCAGAAGATGGAATCCCTGTACAAGGAACTTCCAGAAGGCCATTTTGGCCAGATCTAGAGTAGTGAGGAGGAATAGTAGGGAATGAGTGTAGAAAAATAGGTCGGAGGCAGTCTGGGCTAGTGGATAGAGAGTTGACTTCAGAACCAGGAAAACCCAGCTTTCAGGCCTCACATCTGACATGTACAGACTGTGTGACCTTTGGCAAGTCAAGTAACTTCCCAGTGATCAAGCCCAGGGGTATCAAATTCACATACAAACTTAGAAACCAACATAGTAACATTCCCTATGTTTTATTTCATTTTTATTTGTTTGTTAAACACGCCCAAATTACATTTTAATCTGGTTCAGATTAAACCAGACACTTGTGATCAAGGACACTCTCAAAGATCATAAATTGCAAATCCCTTGCCTGAATAAAGAAAGATTCTTCATCCTGGAGTTCCCAGGTTTGGGTCTGTTTGGGATATTTGTCATGGACCTTCATATCCACCAGGATCCATTAGGATCCTCATAATCACCAACCCTGCCAGGTAAGAGTAAATGCAAATTAATTTCAGGTGGGAGAAAACATTAACAATTGGGGGATTTAGGGAAATGCTCCATGGAGGAGATGGTACCTAAGCTAATCCTTGAAGATGCCTTAAAGACGATGATGATGTTCAGTTGTTTTAGTTGTATTAAACTCTTTGTGATCCCATTTGATGACTGGGTTTGCCATTTGCCTTTCCAGCTAATTTTATAGAGGAGGAAACTGAGGCAGACAAGGGTAAGTGACTTGCCCATGGTCACACAGCTAGTAAGTGTCTGAGGCTGAATTTGAACTCAGGTTTTCCTGACTACAGACTATCCACTAGCTGTCCAGAAGAAAGCTAGCAATTCTAAGAGACAGAGGTGAAGAAGTAATGTCTTCCAGGCATGGGGGATACACACCAAGGTAGAAAGACAGGAGATGGACTGTAGAATTTGGGAAATAACCTATGCGGCTAGAACATAGAATTCACAAAGGAGAATAATGTGAAATAAGGATGAGAAAGTAGATTAGAAATATGTTGTTAGAGGGCTTTAAACATCAGGCTGAGGGGTTTATATTTAATCTTAGAAGCAATAGGAAATCACTAATTTTTTTTTTGAGCAAGGAAGTGACATGATCAAAACTGTGTCTTAAGAATATGAATCTGGCATCTTTTTTGATAGATTACTTGTGAAAATGAGACCTGGAAGCAGGGAAATCAATCAATAATCTACTGAAATAGTCCATGTGAGAGGCAGCACAGACTCTGAACTAGATAAAAAAGTTGTGGAAGCAGAATTGAGATTTGATGTTAAATGGAGGAGAGGGAGAGAGGCAGGAAACAAGGATAACTTCAAGGTTATGAGCCTGGACAACTAGAAGAACAGAAATGCCCTTTGGCAGCAGTGGGAGTGTTTAGAGGAAGGATGTATTAGGACAGAAAGGCAGTGAGCTCAATTTTAGATATGTTGAATTTAGAGTGCCAACGGTGCCTTCAGGTAGAGATGTTCCAATAGGCAGTTAGTCACTTGAGACTGAAGTTCAGGTTAGAAATTAGACCTGAATATATAGATTTAAGAGTCATCTGAATAAATTTCTCTAATAAAGGTCTCATTTCTAAGGTATATAGGGAACAGTCAAATATATAAGAATAAAAGCCATTCCCCAGTAAATAAATAGTCAAGAGATATGAATAGGCAGGTTTCAGAGGAAGAAATCCAAAGCTATCAAATAGCCATATGAAAAAAAAATGCTCTAAATCACTAAAAATTAGAGTAATGTAAATTAAAGCAACTTGTAATATACCTTACATCCATCACATTGGCTAAGATGACAAAAGAGAAAAATAACACATGCTGAAGGGACTGTGGGAACACATGTACTTTAGTTTACAAAAGTTGTGTACTGGTCCAATCATTCTGGAAAGCAATTTGGAACCATGCCCAAAAGAGTATTCAACTATGCATAACCTTTGACTCAGTGATACCACTAATAGGTCTATTCTCCAAAGAGATCAAAGAAGGAACAGGACTCATATGCACAGAAATATTTATAGCAGCTCTTTTTATGGTAGCAAAGAATTAGAAACTGAGGGGGATGTCCAACAATTGGAGAATGGTTGAACAAGTTATGGCATATGGATGTGATGTAATATTGTTGTGCTGTAAGAAATGATGAAGGGTATAATTTCAGAAAAACCTGAGAAGACTTGTATCAACTCATACAAAGTAAAGTGAGCAGAACCAGAAGAACAATTTATACAACAAAAATGATATTGTAAGGATAATCAGTTTTGAAAGACTTAGGAACTATTATCAACCCAACTCCAAAGGACTCATGATGAAACATATTATCTACCTCCAAATAGTAAATTAGTGTACTCAGAGTATTGGAATTAAGTATTATTTTATTTTCCTTTTTTCTTTTTTTATTTTTAGACATGACTAATGCAAGATTTTGTTTTGCATGACTATACATATTTCTAATGAATTTTGTTTTTCTCGCCTTCTGAATGGGTGGGAGAGGAGGAAAAGAGAGAATTCAGAGCTAAAAATAAAACTGAATAGGCATCATCTGCACAGAAATAATTGAATCCATGAGAAATGATGAGATAATCAAGGGAGAGAGTGTAAAGAGAGAAAGAGAGCCTGTAAAAGAACATTGGGGAACATAAGGAGCACCCATGCTTAATGGACACGAGGGAGATGATACTCCAGTGAAGCTAACTGAGGAGTTGTCAGACAGGTAATAAGAGAACCAAAAAGTCAACAGGGGAAAGTGCATCCAGTATAACCTTGTCAAAAGGTGCCATAAGGTCAAGTAGAATAAAGATTGAGAAAAAGGTTAGTGGATTTAGCAGTTAAAATACTGTTGCTAACCTTGGAGAGAGCAGTTCTGCTTGAGAGACATGATCAGAAGCCAGATCACAAGTAGTTGAGAACAGTCCAGTTTGGCTGGAGCTCAGGGTATGGGAGATGCCAGATTGTGGAGGGCTTTGAATGCCAGGCCTTTAAGGAGTTTGGGGTTTATTAGTAGGTGACAAAGCCCTTGAAAGTTTTTGAATACTGGAATGATATTATCAGATCAGTGCGTAAACAATTAATCCTGAAGTATAAAGAATGAATTGGAGGTAGAAAGGAGTTTTTTTAATTGTTCTGGGCCAGGCTTGACTCAGGACGGTCTGGTGGCTCACTTTTGAGACTGGAATGAAATGAGACGTTTATAGGCTACATAATGTTTAATAGAAAGAGTTAACTTAATAATTTCATGGAAAAGATGTTCTGTGAGGATTCAGTCTTGCTTCAGATGCCTACCCTTGTTTCCATAAGGAGATAGATATGCCAAGGAGGATGCATTGACTCCTGAAGCAACAAGGAGTTAGTTTATCAAGCCCTGAGAAGCCTTGCAGTTGACTCGGAAGCTGTATTAATGGTTTGAGCCTTAGTCTCTAGAACCAATTAAGTCTGAACGAGAGTTTCATTGTCTTTTGGGGGGGGGGGGCGGGAAGAGCCTAGCCCTAGACTGCATTGGGTATATGGTGCTCATACCACAGAAACTATTTCAGTGATCCAAGCAGAGGAAAATGAAAGCCTGGTCTAAGGGGTTGGTAGTAGTGGGAATGGAAAGAAATAGATAGATATGTAAAATTTCCTAAAGAGAATTGACAGGACTTAGCAACTTCTTAGACATAGAAGGTAAGGGTAAAGAAAGCATCAAAGAAGGCACTAAGGTTTTGATATAATTTAACCTAGGAAACATCCAAGTATTTTGCTAGACAACTGGAAATGTGCGTTAGGAGTTTAGAAGATATCTTTGTCAGGGCTGGAGATATACAGATTTGGGATCCATCCATACTGAGATGATGGTGGAAACTGTAGGCATGGAGATCCTCAAAGGGAGAT
This sequence comes from Pseudochirops cupreus, assembly GCA_028627135.1. Classification (NCBI taxonomy): domain Eukaryota; kingdom Metazoa; phylum Chordata; class Mammalia; order Diprotodontia; family Pseudocheiridae; genus Pseudochirops; species Pseudochirops cupreus. Next base: position 184,803,870 of record CM053581.1, on the reverse strand, counting down.
TGAAGAACCTTAAAGGAAACTTACATTAAGGGGGAAGGTGGTATTTGAGTCCTTTTACTCCGTGTGTGTGTGTGTGTGTGTGTGTGTGTGTGTGTGTGTGTGTGTGTCCTTTATACTAGCTCCACGGCAGTTAAAAAAAAAGCTCTTGACAATTTTTATGATGAAAAGGAAAACACATCTTGTACTGCTTCCTGGACTAATCTCGTAGGTGCCTTATGTCCAAAAGCCCCAGGGGTAGTAGTCATGGTCACTGACAGTCAGACTGTCCTTCCTTCTGGAAGCATATGTAGTCCCTTCAGCTTCTACCCTGCTAAAATGAATGTTTCCCAATGTTTTTAAATTTTATTTTAAACTTAAATACTTGATAAGAAAAGAAAAATATCTTATAAACTTAAATACAGAATAAGAAAAGAATAAAAGCATTGTCATATACATAGCATACCATAAGAGAGGATTCAAAATATACAGCAGTAGATTTCAGTTTCAAGAATCCTATATAGTAAATACTCCACATTGTGTTCAGAGCTGTCCATCTTTTCTTTGTTTCCTGGTAAGCTGGCTTTTGTTCTTTGCTGTGCACTTTTTACTTCGTTCTTTTTTCCCTCTTCCTTCTCCCTTTCCCCAAGAAGGCTACAATTGAGCAAGGGTGAGTGTGTGTATGCATATACATATATATACATGTACACAGATAAACATATATACATATACTTAGATATCTATAATCATAGTCACATATAGGCATATGTTCATATGCATCTGTATAAGACCGTACTATACTTGTTTGTCCTCTGTTTCTCTGAAGGTTGATAACATCCTCCTTTATAAGTCAGAGTCTTTCCATATTTTTCTAAATCTGACAACTCATCATTTCCTACACGACAGCAATATTCCAACCTTACACTGTCTAGTTATTTTAAATAGTCTAAAGTGATATTGATTAATATGGCTGATATATAATGTAGTTTCCCTATTTTTCTCTTTTGGTTAAATCTGTTTTAACTTTAACTTTGTCTGAGATCATGACTATTATCCCTGCTTTTTTTCCCCTAATAAATTCTACTCCTGATATTTATTTTATGTTCATGTGTAGCTCTTATTTCCTATCCTTCCTGACTCTTCTACTTTACTTCTATCACTACCTTCCTCTCTCATTACTTAACCTACCTCCCCTCCAGAGATCCCTTCCTTATCCTCTCTCTCCCACCCTTTCCCCTTCTTTCTTGTTTCTGTCTGAATTTAGAAGACTTTTATATAGCCTTCCAAATATGTTATTTCCTCTTTATCCCATTCTCATTAATCTAGATACCCTTCTATTACCCTGCCTTATCCTATCCCTCCCTGTCTTATTTCTTTATAAATTTAGAAGACTTTTATTACTTTCTAAAGATATGTAGATATATAGATATAGTTCTCTCTTTAACCCAGATCTGATGTGAGTAGAGTTCCCTCTAAAAATCCCTCCCTTATCCTGTCCCCCATCCCTATCCCCTAAACCTTTTATTTCTTTCTGAATTTAGAAGACTTTTATGCCTTTCTAGACAGGGCTGTGTGGTCCCCTCTTTAATTCATTCCCAATGAGACTAAGGTTCCAGAGCTACCAGCCCTCCTCCCCTACCTATTTCCTCTGTATAGGTTCTTCCTCTCACCCCTCGTTTGTATGAGATAATTACTCATTTTAACTTTTCCTAAATCAGCGGTTCTCAACCTGTGGGTTATGTTCAATTTGTAACAATGAAAATACATCCTGCATATCAGATATTTACATTACGATTCATAACAGTAGCAACATTACAGTTATGAAGTAGCAACGAAAATAATTTTATGGTTGGGGGTGACCACAACATGAGGAACTGGATTAAAGGGTCGCGGCATTAGGAAGGTTGAGAACCACTGTCCTAAATGGTTTTAATTTTTAGATCACATCATACTCAGGTCTACCCCAATCTTTCTTTAGAACTACCCAATTACTAATAACAATCTTAGACATACATTTTACATTTCCTTATATAAAAAAGTAAACCGTCTGTCCTTTCCCAAGATTTTTAAAGCACAGAGAGAACTATACAGATATGAAACTCTCCCCCCACCCTGGAATTTCTTCTGTCAAAGGAGGCACTCTGTCTTTGAAGGCCATGCCATGGGAGAGGCACACCTCTAAGTTCCCATAATTTTGTCCCTGCATGTCTTTGTATTTGGTTCTAAATGCTATTCTATAGATCAATAAATTGCTTAATATGCCTGGAATATAGATATTTATATTTAATACTTAATATATATTTATTGAAAGTAGTGAAAATTATCAATATTAAATTCAGTCATTTTAAAATTTTATTAATATAATAAATATATTCAGATAAACATAATTAGTAGTTAATTAATTAATTTAATAAAATATTGATTGATTGAAAGTAGTGGAAACATTCTCAATATTAAATTCAGTAATTTTCTATTGACTAAACTGATAATGTTTTTTTACAGCACTTTTTAAACCTTCAAGTGCTATATAAATATGAGGGATTATTATTGCTACCACCATTACTCATCAGCCTTTGTGCTGATTCTCTCCACTTGTCCTTTGTATCCCCAATGCTTAGCAAGTTTGTAGTATGCAGTAAGTGCTTAATAAATGCCATCATCTCCACGAACAGTTTCTGACTCTCCCAGCCCTAGCACTCAACATCTAGTGCTTTCTCACCCCAAATAACCTTTTATCTATTTTGTGTATACTTATGTATATACGTGTTTTTTTCCCTCTATAGAATGTAAGCTCCCTGAGGGGAAGGCCTGTTTTCCTTGTGTCTATGCATCCATTGCGCCAAGAGTGGTGCGCCTGGCATAAGTGCTTAATAAATGCTTGATATTTATTAATAAAGGGGTTTCAGCACCTCCTCTGCAATTACCTCAAACTGCCACTGGGTGGCAGTGGCACTATAATTTCTGAGGTCTTGCAGGACAAACTATAACTTGAATTTTATACTCCATATGCTTATATTCAAATACTCCAGTGGATGTGTGATCTCATCAGATGTAGACATTCCTTCCATCGATGCAAACCACACGCTATCCCATGCTTGCCTCCCCTGTGTGATTTTCATCTATCTTCCTATAAATTCACCACAAGAGAGTTAACCAATGCCCTGCATGGTTTTCGTGTTTTCTTTCAAAAGTGTGAGTATATAACTCTGGGGCACCTGGTTGTCCATTGGTTTTCCTAGACTCACCAGTGTGAAAATTCATTATTAGAACAACTGAAATTAATGAAGCATTAAATTCTGTCATTCTAATTACCTACTTTGGCATCAAAAATTTTTCTAGGCAGTCTCAATATTTAATGGAAAGAACACTGGTTAGAACTGTGTTCTGCCGCCTACTTAGATGCATGACTGGGCAAATCACTTAACCTTTCTGAGCCTCAGTTCTCTCATCTGTAGAATGGGATTAATAATACTTACACTACTACCTGATAGGATTATGATTAAAAGCACTTAACTATAAAGCACTATAAAATGTGAGCTACTTGCCGTTCTTCAGCTGCCACAGTTAAGAGCAGTCTACTCATCCTGAGTAGATTAAGCTTAACAGATAAATATACGTTTCTTCATTTAGGCTCAGAACTCAATTACTTGACCACCAGACTGTCCTTGAGCAAGTCACTTAACCTCTGTTCTCCTCAGTTTCCTAATCCAGGATGTAGAAGCAGTGTAGAACAGTAATAAGGAACAGTGGTCATAGAGTCAGGAACACCTGGCTTTGAATTCTCCTTGATATTTGACTAGATGTGGACCCTGGGCAAGTCACTTAGCCTCTCTGAGCCTCAGTTTCCTCATCTGAAAAATGAGGGTAATAAGAATAACATCCACCTCACAGTATTATTATGAGGATCTAATGAGATAATGCATGTCAAGTACTTTGTAAACCTTAAAATATAAGTGTTAGCTATAATTCTTATTTCATAAAGTGATGAGGTAGGACCAGATAATGTCTAAGGTTTCTTCCATTTCTAAACCTGAGATCTCATTGTGTGTGAGGTTTGTCCTTTGTCCTCGAAGAGGACAGGAAGGTGATGACACGGCTCGTAATGACTTGGAGTTGAGTGGGAGAGGGCTATGAAAAAGGTCACCAGCCTCACTTTCTCCTCCAGAGCCATCTGGGTCCAGGGGCCAGATATCAGTCAGGACAATCAGGTCTACTGGAGACAGCCCATGATGCAGTGGAAGGCCTTGGCCTTTTCAAACTAAGGTCTTTCCAAGTTTCCACCTTGAGTAAGGCAATGCCCATTCAGTGAATAGGCCTCTTAAAGAAGTGAGTCGAGGGATGACTTCTTTAATTTAAAAAAAAAAAATCAAACTGGGAGAGGAAGACCCTCAGGGTTACTGGCCAAAAGAGAAACAGTTACTATTTACATTCACTCAGAGCCAGGAGGGCCCAAAGAAGGTAGATAGGTCCCTACCCTATAATCTCATGATCCTAATACAAGTAACTTATTTCTATAGCACCTTAAGGTTTACAAGCTTTGTCCTCAAAATCAGCCTATGAGAGAGACAGTACAAGTGTTATTCTCATTTTACAGATGAGGAAACTGAGGGAGGCTCAAGAAGCCCAGGTCACATAGTTAAGTTACTAAGGATCAGAAACAGTCCAAACCCAAGTAAGTCTCCCGTGTTCTTTCTACAACTCCACACTCCTCATTACAGGATGGGGAAGACCTGGTTTGTCATCAACTTGGGTGAAAGAAGCTGGAGTTTTAACTGATGATAAGCTCAGTATAAGCCAATTTTGTGACATGCTAAAAAAAATTTTAAATGCCATTATTAATATAGTCTCAAATTGGATTAATAGAAATATGGTTTTCAGGTCAAAGAGGATAATAGCTCCCTACTTTAATAGCCTCCTACTAAAGGGTACTTTATGCTGATCAGACTATGTCTGGACTATTGTATTCTGTTCTGAACACCACTCACTTTTAAATTATCTTATTGACCTTTTTTTTTTTGCATCCCCTTCATTTCCAAATATATCCTGCCCACAGAACCATCTCATATAATAAGGAAGAAAAGAAATAGTTCAGCAAAATTAACACATCAGCTGTTTGATATATATCCCATAATCCTCCACCTCTACAATGGAAGGAATTTAACCGCTCATTTTTAATCATTTTAATAATAATAACATCTAGCATTTATATAATGCTTTACAAATATCTTATTTGATCCTCACAACAGCTCTGAGAGATAGATGCTATTATTACCTCCATTTTGCAAATGGGGGTGGGGAGAGGTAGACAGTTAGTTAAGGTTAAGTGCCTTGTCCGGGTCATATGGCTAGTCTCTGTCTAAATTCAGATTTGAGCTCTGGTCCATGCTCTCTTTTCTGTACCTACTAGCTCCCTATGTCCAGGAAAATGTGATCAAGATGGTAAAGGGTCAGGAAATCATAGACGTATGTAGAATGTTTGAGGCATTTGAAAATATTTAGTCTAGAAAATGAAAGACTTAAATAAGATGGCTGCCTTCCAGTATTTAAAAGACCATCATCTGGAATGGGCACTAGACTTAGCATATGCCATATTGAAGACCAGCGGGTGAAAGTAACTGAGAGAGAAAATTTCAATTCAGTGTAAGGAAGAGCTTTCTAATTAGAGCTGTCCATCAGTGGAGAGGGCCAGGTCTCAAAGTGCTGAGCTCTCTTTCATTGGAAGCATTCAATCAGGGACTAACAATTATCTGTTAGGAATATATAGAAGAGACTCTTGCATCAGGTAGAAGGTGGACCTCTATAGGTCCCTTCCAGTTGTAATATTCTGTGGATTTTAAAAACACGATTCCTCTCGAAATAATTAAAACTGACCTAGAACTGAGAAGTACCCTTCTAGATAGAGGTTTTGAGGCTCTGCCAAGGTCAGGAGCAGTGCTGGAACAAATACAGTTCCATTTCATACCTAGCTACTCTCACTGCCTATTCTCCTTCAAAGTAATTCTTCAATCAAAGGCAGAATCCCCTTTTGTGCAAGAAAGATGACTGCTTTCCAAGACAGGAGCCACATAGAAGCAGATGACCTTCTGGTTATTTCTGAGAGTCCTTTTCCAGCCTAGCAGTGATATGCCAGCCAAAAAAAGAATTCCTTTAATTTAAAAATGTTCCGACTTTTGTGCTACGACTAAAATAATCCTTTCAGAACCTCTCCTCATGTTTGATTGGGATGAGAGGAGGACACGCCCATGCAGACCAGGTAAAGAAATAGGAGGTTGGTAAAGCTTAAAAGAAAAATGTTGGCAACTCAACCCTTCTTAAGAGATGTAGGCTAGCCTAAGAAGCCAAGAAGGGCAGGGGCAGGTCATAGCATCCTAGAGTCATAGATTTAGGACTAGGAAGGACTCCAGAGGCTATTGAGTCCAACTCCCTTGTCCTACAAATGAAGAGATTGAGACAGGAAAGTGAAGTGATTTGTCCAGCAAGTATCTGAGGCAGTATCCAAGCCCAGGTCTCCCTGACTCCAGGTTGAGCACCCCATCTCCTAATCCATCTTGCCACCTCAGTTAAGAAGAATCCTTCTCTGGGTCTTGACAGCACAAGAATGCAAAGGTTGGGGCAGCCAGGTGGCACAGTGAATAGAGCACCAGCTCCCGAGTCAGGAGGACCTGAATTCAAATGCGGCCTCAGACACTCAACACTTACTAGCTATGTGACCTTGGGCAAGTCACTTAACCCCAATTACCCTACCTTCCCCCCTCCAAAAAACAAAGCAAAAAAAAAGGAATGCAAAGGTTCTCTTGATTTTTATAGCTGTAGGTACTTCTGAGGCCATAACCCATTAATTGTTAGCCAGCCCCATGACAAAATCCATGGAGCCAGCCTTCTTCAGGACTGCAAGTGACCACAAGTAGAGTACAAGTCAGAGATCGTGATGTATTGGGAAAATCCTATACCGAGAGTCAAGGGAGGCGGCAGTATGGTAGGTTCTTAATAAATGCTTATTGAATACAACTTTGAATAGATCACTTAACATCTCTGGGTCTCACTTTTATCTATAAAATCAGGATCTGGACTAGAGGAGCTCAAAGGTTACTTCTAGCTCTGAGATTCTAAGACTCCAGGTGACTATTATTATGACTTAGAGTTTTCTCCATGGCACATTTATTAGGACCTTGAAATAGCAAGTTTTTCTTTCTGTTTCTACTCATACCCACCCCCCCTCACTGTTAGAACACTTACATCTTCTCATTAGAATGAAGAACTTTGGGAGACCCTGCTAGGATATGAATTGAGGGTCCAAACTTCAACAGATTAGTCTTTTAAAACACTTGGTGATTCTGAAGACATATATCACCTTCATCAATTTACACAAAGTCTACCTGCTTATCTTGATTTTCCTCTTACCTCCTTGACACCAGGGAATTTTCTGAGGTTTAAATGTCTGTATCTAAATGTCTAGCCTTGCATGTAAACATATATTCACTCTATCTTATTTATTTTCAGTTGACCTTTCACCAAATTGTGCTTATAAGGAAATAGGGCAAATATTGCTTTCTAGAATGTTAGAGTTGTAAGGCACCTTGGTGGACATCATTAGATCTAAGTCATTCATTTCATAGATGAGAATGCTAAGACCAAGGTCACATAATTCTAGTATCAAAGCCAATCAATCCATCAGTCAGTCAGTTAACTAGCCTTTATTATGTCTGTGCCAAACGCTCTGCTAGCACTTTGAAAAATGAAACACTCTCAACTCTCAAGGAGCTTGCATTCTATCAAGGGAGATCATTTGTCCTTATATAAGAACATGCAGAACAAATACAAGATAAACACAAGGTAAAATGGTCACTGGCAGTTGCCAGGATCAGGGAAGGCTTTGGGTAAGAGGTGACATTTGAGTTTCATCTTGAAGGAAGTCAAGAATCCCATGAAACGGTGATGAGGAGGTGAGAGGGAGGTAGCCAGGCCTCTGGGGATGGGAGATGGAGTGTTGTGTATGATGAACAGAGAGAAGGCTGGTCTGGCTGGACCACACAGTTCTGGAAGCAGGATACTGTATAAGGCAGGGAAGATAGGTCCTGGTCAGATTATAAAGCACTCAGGTCTCTTGCCTCAGCTTCCACTTTATTTTTAATTGTATTTATCTTTCATTCATGTCTCTTATTATTCTTCTCAATCCCTTCTGGTGACATATACCTTTTAAAATTTGGACTTTTCCCTTCTAGGCATCCCTTCCTTACGTGTCTTACTTTAGTCTCTAAGAAAAGTAGAATTCTATTTTTCAGTTTTAGATTTGGGTTAATTGAGTCTATTCTTAAAATAGACTATTCAGCTAGAATACTACTTTTTCTATCAAATTGAAATGAACTTTAAAGTAATTAAAAACACAGGCATGGCCAAGAAAATGTTGAAAGCAAATTTTTGGCTTCACCATATCTAAAGATGACTCTGTGTGTGTATACACACTCATGTACACATATATATGTACACACACATATATATATACACACATATGTATGCATGTGCATATGCTTGGCTAAGAAGAGTTAAGTTAGGACTTCTTAAACTTTTTCCACTCACGACCCCTTTTCACCCAATAAATTTTTATTCAACCCAGGTATAAAGGTATATAAAATAAGTATGCAAATCAACACTTAATGATAATAAAGCAAAAGAAATTTATTTTGAAACAATTATTTGGCATGCATATAATTTTACCATTTATTAAAGATGAAAGCAAATTTGCCTACTAATGAGATTAATGTGCTTGTTTATTTTTACATAAAGAATTAAATATTGGCAGAATATTTGATACTGATATTTTGGTCATTGTGGTTCAGAAACCTTTTACTGTTGCCAAATTTTTGGTGACTTCATATGGGGTCACAACCCACAGTTTAAGAAGCACTGGAATAAGTTATCTCCACTTTGTTGTTGTGCAATGAGAACATGCCTAAAGCTATGCTTTATCTCTCTTCTTTCCTCCCACAGGCTGCACTGGTGGGAGGAACAACTATGATCATAGGCCACGTTCTACCTGACAAAGAAACATCCCTCCTGGATGCCTATGAGAAGTGCAGGAACCTGGCTGACCCCAAAGTCTGCTGTGACTACTCTCTCCACATGGGAATCACCTGGTGGTCTCCAAAGGTAACAGTTTTTCTAATTTGATAGTGGCCATCTTCCAGTGTCTGTTGCCATCAGCATTTTAGCCTGTGGCTCTCCTGGCTGTTTAATACCTTTGTATACCTGATCTTAAAAAGTCAACTGCACAAAACAAAAGAAAATTAGCTCCAAGAGGTGGTGATAGGGGAAGGAGAGGGAGAAAGGGGATGGGCCTTTTCCCTAAAGTTAGTAGAGATTTGGTTACTCAGAGCCCTGGCCTCCTGTTGATATTACCCATCATAGATGCAATGTCTTCTAGCGATTGAATAGATTCTTTTCAAAGTGACATGGCTGATGAGAGTGGGAGGGAAGAGGGATATCCCCTCCACTACCCCAAGAACTTCCTTCTCAGGGGCCAAGCTCTACTGACAAAACTCATTCCGAAATAACCACTTGGCCTTTTAAGGAGCCTTGGGGTACGGCCAAATTTTTTTTTTCCAACTAAAAGGCACTTATTTTCTCCCACACTGGAAAAAAGAAAAGAAAAACAAAACCTGATAACAAATTTGCATAGTCAAATTCCCATATTGATCATGTCCAAAAACATAGGTCTCCTTCATCGTTAGTCCATCAGTTATCCTTCAGGAGATGGATAGTATGCATCATTAGCCTTCTCCTGAAATTGTGATTAGTCTTTAAATTAACCAGCATTCTTAAGTCTTTCAGAATTGTTTGTCATTATAGTATTGTTGTTATTGTACAAATTGTTCTTCTGACTCTACTTACTTCACTCTTCATCAGTTCATACAAGTCTTCCCAGGTTTCTCTGGAACTGTCCTTTTCAACACAGTAGCATTCTATTTTATTCATATAGTCTAAATTTGTTCAGCCAAACTCCAATGGGGAGGGCATCCCCTTAGTTTCCAGTTCTTTGCTACTACAAAAAGAGCTGCTACAATAATTTTAGAACATCAGAGTCCTTTTCCTTTTTCTTTGATCTCTTTTTTTTAATAACTGAAGTAATGTTTGTTTTTTAAATTCCCTTTTGTTTATTTTTAGTTTTCATCATTCATTTCCATGAGATTTTGAGTTACAAATTTTCTCCCCATCTTTCCCCTACCCACCACCCTAAAACAGTGATTCCACTGTATACTCCCTCCCCCAATCTGTTCTCTCCTATGTCCTCCCCCATCACCCCTCTGACTTTCTGGTAGGGCAAGATGGATCTCTCTACCCCAGTGCCTCTATATCTTAATTCCCAGTTGCATGTAATTAATTATATATGTATATATATATATGTGTGTGTGTGTGTGTGTGTGTGTGTATACACATACATATATATACATATATATATATATATATATATATATATAGTTAACATTTGATTATAGAACTTTAAATTCTAGATTCTTCCCTTCCTCCCTCATCATCCACCCCCACTGGAAAGACAAGCAATTCAATACAGGCTGTACATGTGTAGTTATGCAGAACATCTCCACAACGGACATATTGTGAAAGACTGACTATATTTCCCTCCTTCCTATCCCACCCTCCCCCCTTGTTCTATTCTCTACTTTGTCCCTGTCCCTTTACAGAAGTGTGTGCTTCTAACAATCCTCCCCCCACACACACTGCCCTTTCCTCCATCATTCCCCCTCTCATCCCCATCCCCCCTACTCTCCTGTAGGGCAGGATACCCAATTTAAAGTGCATATCAGTCCTTCCCTAAGCCAAGTTCAATGAAAGTAAAGTTGACCCATTCCCTTTTGCCTTGCTGTTCTTGCCCTCCATTGTAACAGTTATCTCTTGCCTCTTCTATATGAGATGATTAACTCTATTCTGTCTCTCCCTGTCTCCTCTCATTCTATTCCCCTCCCACCTCTCAGTTTCACCTTTTAAAATATCATCCCTTCCTATTAAATTGATCCTGTGCCCTCTGTCTATGTACACATATATACACACACTCAGATATGTATTCATACACATATATACAC
>CM053581.1:184719806-184792298 GCA_028627135.1 Pseudochirops cupreus | reverse complement strand
TTGAGTTAATCTATTTTTTAAGGTGTTATTTTCTTCAGTCAGGTTGTTGACTCTCTTTTCATGATTTTCTTGCATCATTCTCATTTCTCTTCCCAATTTTTCCTCCATTTCTCTTATTTGGTTTTCAAAATCCTTCTTAAGCCCTTCTATGGCTGGTAACCAGTTTACATTTTTCTTGGAAGCTTTTGGTGCAGGAGTTCTGACTGTGTTGTCTTCCTCCCATTCCATGTTTTGATCCTTTTTGTCCCCCAAAAAGGAATCTAAAGTTGGATTGCTGAGCTTTGTTTGCTTCCTTTGCCTGCTCATGTTGCCAGTCAATTAACTTGATTTTTGAGCCACAGTAGATCTCTGCTTCCCGGGGAGAGAGCTTTGTCCCAAATCACTGGGGTTTTCGCAGCTGCCAGAGCTATTAGGAGGCCGCTGTCTCTGCAGCCCCCACCAGCTTTGGCTCACTGGTCACACAACACAGGACCACCACCCAAGACCACAATCCTGATCCAGGCCGGTTAATACAAGTGCACTTAGCCTCTGAATGATCGCTTGGCCCCCCTGCAATCTGCAGGCTGCAAGCTCTGAAGCAGCCACATGGAGGTGGCTGCAGGGCCCACTTCTGCTGCTTTCTTGCCCTGGGGGCCAGTGGCCGGACCTGCTTTTCTCCCCCAAATTTAGCCGAGTTCCTCGGACCTTTCACTTTGTCCTTGGGTCTTATGGGTTGATAAGTCTGGAAATGGCCACAGCTTTGGGTGATCCACTCTCCCAAGTGCTCTAGCTGCGGCTTGTCCTGACCCCACCTGGGGCTAAGCTGCAGTTTCAGGCCTGGCTGGTTTTGGCTGCCAACACTCTGCAATGAGCCCTTCCCATCTGCCTACCGGGCTGCCTTCAGCAGGAGATGTGTTTTTCTGTAATTTTGTGGGTTCTGGAGCTCTAAAATTTGTTTAGAGTCATATTTTATAGGTATTTGAGGTGGTTATGGGGGGAGCTGTGGAGTTCTCTTGCTTCTACGCTGCCATCTTGACTCTGCCCCCCTCTTTGATCTCTTTAGGAGTAGGCCAGCATGACCAAATTTTCATCCAAGGAAATCCCAAGCTGTTCCTATAATTCTATTAAAGACAGGTCTTCACACTTTATGAAGGGATCATTGGTATGAAAACCATATTAGCAATTAACACCTTGTCATTTGTCAATACATCCCTTATACTCTCCTTCCACTTAAACATTTGCCATCTCTGGAAAATCAACTGAGGTACATTTTGGCAAAATCATTGTAGAACAGTTCACAAACTGAAAGTTAGCATCCTTTTCACAAAGATACAAGCCTACCATAGCTGGCAAGTCTGGGGATTACATTCACTTCCAAACTCAATTACACAATTTTAACAAGCAGATATTATTTTTATAAAATTCTGCTGCTTGTCTTGGTGCTTGCAGAGGCCTTCCCTAAGACAAAGACACTATGGAAAAGAAAAAGAAGAAAATCAAGCCACTGTACCCCCTCCCTCCCATAACCTGGTCTCTACAGAGTTCCCAGAAGGGATGAGGGTTGTAGGATTGACTGGAAGTCATTCCAACCCCTCTTTGGATGAGTAACTAAATTCCTTTGTATTAGTGCTTATGTAGTAACACTGACCCAATGTATTAAAAAGACTGAGGCATTCCCCTGCTTCCTCTCATACTAAAGGGCCCCTATGTTCTGGACCCACAGTGTAAATTGGATTTAATGCTGGGGAGTAAAAGTTTTCCTGGGTCCCTGAAACACATAAGGCTCCCTGAATTTCTCCAGGAATCTTTGCCACACCTAGGGAATTCAATTAGAGATCTGCTCATATTCCTCAACTAAGACAAAGCAAACTAATAGTTTAAATGGAAAACAAAGCCCCAAAAGGGTATGGGGCTCCAGACAAGGATTAAGTAATTGGGGGTTGATTACTCAAGGTTACTCAGAGTTTCAGGCAGCCCTAAGGATGTCAGACAAGCTACCTAGACTCAGGTTACAGTAAGTCAAGCTGTCTAGATCTGCTTAAAAGTAGGGGGAAAACATGAGCACGAGCAGCCTCCCATGTTCCCACCATCGCTAGACAAACAGACAGTTACTATTTTTCTAGGTGTGTAATCATCCATACCATTTGTATCCTTTTCTGTACTCACAAGTACAGTAATATAAGGTATTAATATATAAGCATTCAACTGTACAAAACTTAAAAGCCAGTCGAACTTGTAAAGAAAACATATCAGAAGGCTGACTGTTAATTACTGTCTAAAACAAAAGCAAACAAAAAGCAAGTTAATTTTTCTCCCAAAGATTCCTGCTATAACTAGGATACCCATGGAGAGACCTGGATGGCCTAGAGACAGCTCGGTGACACAGCAGATAGAGTACTAGGCTTGGAGTCAGAAGATCTGAATTCAAATCTAGCCTCAGATGCTTACTGGCTGTGTCACTTAATCTCCACCTGCCTGTTTCCTCAGCTGTAAAATGGGGATAGTAATAGAATCTACCTCACATGGCTGTCATGAAGCTCAAATGGGGCATGTAAAGTGCTTGGTACATAGAAAGGGTTTTAAAAATTCTTGTTCTATTTCATTCCCTTCCCTGGATAGAGAATCTCGCCTGAGTCCCTGAGATGCAGATATATCCCAGTTAAAGCCCACTCTCCAATATTATTAATAATTGATGGTGTTAGTGATGAGGATAAAGATGACAATCACACTTTACAGTTTTCAGCAAGGATTCTATGTTCCCTGATTTGATCATCACACAGAAAGCAGTTTGGGGATTACTTCTCTGCTCCAGATAACTTTTCTGTGTCTCAGGCCCCTTAAGTGATTTATCAAAGATCACACAGTTGGTACACATGGAGGGAGGGAGTGAAACACAGGTCATCCAGGACCTCACCCATCAATCTTGAGAATATGTAGTGTTGATGTTTTCCTTCCATCAGGTGAAAGCAGAAATGGAGACTTTGGTGAGAGAGAAAGGTGTCAACTCATTCCAGATGTTTATGACCTACAAAGACTTATATATGCTTCGAGATAGTGAATTATATCAAGTGTTCTGTGCTTGCAAAGATATTGGTGCGATAGCCCGAGTCCATGCTGAAAATGGAGAACTTGTGGCCGAGGCAAGTATAGAGACAAAATTCAGAAAGGGGTGGGCAGTGAAGGTACATCAGGTAATTGGACTCCTTAGACAGGGATCTGAATTAGAGCCTTCTGGTTCCAGCTGCCAACTAGGTTGTAAGCTCTTCAAGGATAAAAACTCTCTCTTTTAATTCTTAAGTATCTCCCATGGTGCCTGTTTAAAATCACTGTGTGATATTTAACCCCTTTTATTTATTTCTTAGGTTAAAGTCCTACCCCAACACCTCATTGTGTGCTCAAGGTGACCCTGGGTTCACCCTGGGCTATGCCTCCAAGCTCCAACAGGTCCTACCCAGTTGAAAAGACTTCAGATATAAGCCTAGTGTTAGGCTGTTATGTCTTGCTTGTCCCCTAAGGATCAGCCTTGCTATAGGTTCAGAAAGGCCTACACCAGATTGACCAGGGGGTGATTAATTTTTCAGCCACAGTGATTCTCCAAGATCATCTACCAATCTTGAGAGAGGTTGTATCAAAATACAGGGAAGACTCATATTGATGAAATCCCAGATCCTTGATTTATTATTTCATTTGCTTACTGATTACTTAGAACACATTTAGAAAAATAAAAGATATGTTCAGTCATTTAAAAATGTGAATTGGGGAACCTAAGTGCCAAATGAGCCAAACCTAAAATGCCCAGACTAAGCCCTAAGGCTTTTCTCTTCAAAGAAAAATGATGAAGGAAAAAGAAAAAGCTGCCGAGTTTTTGTATAGTTCTTCCATTTAAGGTTCATTATTCTCATCTTGGCTCTATCTCATAAACAATTCCCAACTTCCTTTTTCTTTGCTATTTATTCAGGGTGCCAGAGAGGCACTAGATTTGGGCATCACAGGTCCTGAAGGAATAGAGATCAGCCGTCCAGAGGAGGTAAGAAAAGTTTGTTGTGGCTTTTTTTTTCCATCTACCTTCACACAAGCACTTAAAATTTTGAGAGGTTAGAGATATCTACAAATGCAAATTGGATTTGATATATTTTCCTCTTTCCATGAGGGAAAATCCCAATTGACTGCTTCACAAGAGATCATTTTTTTGTATTCTCAGGGTAGCATAATGTCCTAAATGATAATTTAGGACAAGTATGGCCTAAAGCTTTTTTGAGAGAACTTTTCAGGACAGAACCATAACTAGCAATTTTGGTGCTTGGTCTGGCAGTTCAGGCCACATTCTCAATCAGCTTTATAACTCATAATGTAAAAATAACACAAGCAGCGACTAGGACATTTGAGCTGAAGGATAGAGCCGATAATCTATGTAGGGTCTCACAGATAAATAATACTAAGTGAGTTAGGTGCTAAGCTCAGTTGTATCTACAATGTATGTGTTAAATTTTTGCTCTCTTTAAATTTTGGGGCCTTGGAGCAAAGCCTCCTTCACTATACTCTAAAGATAACTCTCTCTCAGAGGGAACTGGAACAGCCCTGTGTTGTCTTTCATTGAGAAACCAAAGCCATGCACTGGGGGGTAGTCTGGGCAAAGCTGGATTAAGAAAGCGAAGAGACCGAAAAATATCAGAGCCCTTCCTCCTCCTCTTTCTGGGCTGTTATTGAAAAAGCACATGGCTAGTAAGTATTAGAGGAAGCTATCAAACCCAGATCTCCTGACTCATAGTCCAAAGCCCTATCTGCAAATATATGCAAGGGATCCCAGACAACACAGAGAACCATAAGCTGGATAATCTCTGTAAATGTGTGTGGCACAGGCAGACATACTGCCCTACACAAGACACCACCTAGCACAATGCCTCACATTCAAAAACCACTTGATTTTGGGTGCTGATAAATCTTATTTCCTTCCTGTGTTCTGTTTCCCCAAACAGCTGGAAGCCGAAGCAACCCACCGTGTTATCACTATTGCCAACAGGGTAAGCAGTATTCCCTCCTTCCTCCTGGAACCAGAACCCAACCACCCCAACTTGCAGAAGTTCTAACAGCTGCTTTTTGTAATTTATTCATCATCATTCTCAGATACCTTGTTTTGTGTCCCTCTGCTGCCACCTCTCCTAAGATACAGCCCCCTCCTATCAGAACCTAAGATAAAAACTAATTCACTACCAAAGTATAAATAGCTCCCAGTCAATACTTCCATTATAAGAGAGTGAAGAAGGGGTGGAGGGACAATAAAAGGGTAAGAGAAATAATGCCAAACTTGGAGATTCCCTCCTGGCACAGGCAGTGGTTGTCTTTGATGATCCCCATCTCTCTACCTATTACAACTCCCTCTCTTTAAAACTTATTTCAGATGCCATCTTTTCCATGATGCCTTCCCCAGCTCCCCAGCTGAAAGTTATAACTCCTTCAAATTTTTCATAGCCTTTTGATCCTCCTTTGTAACTAATTGCATTTATAGAATGAAAGATAGCTAGAAGAGTCCTTAGAGATCATTGAGGGTCATCTAGTCCAACCTCTTCATTTTATAGATAAGGAAACTGAATACAATTTAGGTTAAGTGACTTGCCCAAGGTCACACAGGTAGTAAGTGGCAGAGAGACAGGGTTAGAAGCAAGCCCTGCTGATTCCAGATTCAGCACTAGACCATACTGCCTTCAGCCCCATTATTAGAATGTAAGCTCCTTGAGGGCAGAGCCTATAGCTTGTTTCAAAATCTTTATGTCCCCAGTACCTTAGATGTATTAGAGGCTTCATGTTTGTCATGTGGACTGGAAAAAAAGGCTGCATCAAAGCAACATTTTGGAGAACCAGGCTATCTGTCCACTTAGGTATTTCTTCTGCTAAATAACTATAGTTTTAATCACAAAGTTCCTCCCAATGACAACTTGTTCCTGGGGCAGCTAGGTGGCACAGTGGATAGAGCACTGGCCCTGGAGTCAGGAGGACCTGAGTTCAAATCTGGCCTTAGACACTTGACACACTTACTAGCTGTGTGACCTTGGGCAAGTCACTTAACCCCAATTGCCTTGCCTTCCTCTCTCTAAAAAAAGATAACTTATTCTGGGTTAAAAGGAAATTCTGGACAGTCAAGAAAAATCTCTTATTTTTATAGATGAGGAAACTGGGGCTAGAGAAGTTAAATGATTTATCGAAGGTAATAGAACAGTTTGGTCAAGTGGAGGAAAGTGCTGGATCCAGGATCTTAGGACCTGAGGTTCACCTAGTTCTTCAGCTTTTTAACTATGTGACTTTGTGGACCTCAGTTTCTTCTTCTGTAACACGAAGGGGATGGGAATCAGACGCAGTTACCTTTGTGGTCCTAGCGCCAAGTCTGCAAGCTAGTTAGTGAGAGAGTTGTTCCTAAGCTCCGAAATCTCTATATCCAAGAACAGGCTTATTTGGGTTAAAATTCATTGGTTTGAGTTTGATTTAGGATATATTTTGCCCGTTTAGGATCTTAGCTGTCAGAGGTTAGCCCCCACGGTTTCTGCTGCTCTATATGCCATCCACCATGTGCCTAGTCACTTAAGGCTTTATTAGTAAATTTCAAGTCACATTCAGATAAAAACATTCTCTTTTGATAAATTGTTGATGGCCGTTTTCTATAGGAGTTTTCCAAAAGTCCATTTCCTTTTTTTCCTTAAAGTCCATTTCTGATATAAGGGTAGAAAATGGGCAATTTAAATACTTAACAATGACAGTGGTCAGTCTTTCCACTAATCTACCCATACAGAATGACCTCCATGGCACAGGACAGAGAATGGAGTTTAAACATGCTTGGTTGGTGGGTAGAAGCCTCCCTGTTTATATACAAATGCCTCAGACACAATTTGAGTTCCTTCCATGTCAACTCTTATCGGCAAGGCACAAAATTATCAGGTCTGCCATATCCACTTTGGGGAGAAGGAGACTAGATTCTCCAATAGAGTTCTTTTGGCAATGGAGTTATTTTTATTAAGTTATTTTTCCTATGAAGATGCTATCTACATCCTATGCCTCATTTATTGAAAGACCCGTTGTATGAGAACTGTGTTTCTTGTGTTTAGACTCATTGTCCAGTTTACCTGGTCAACGTTTCCAGTATCTCTGCCGGAGACGTCATTGCTGCTGCTAAAATGCAAGGTAAGCCTGCAGGCAGGGATGGAAGAAGGTAAGGCTGATGAAACTCAGCTTAGGTCATAGAATTTACAAAGTGATTGGAGTCAAGGTCGACTGGCTTCTTCTCTAATTTTTACTTCAAAGGGGCTACCTTGGGATTTCCCAGAAGGTTGAACACTCCTCTCCTGTTTTTCTAATGACCCTTTTCTTCCATCTAATCCAGTCTCTTCATCTGACAGATGAAGAAACTGAGGCCCATAAAGTTTAAATGAGTTTGCTGCCTAAGGTCATAAAGGCAGTAAGTAGCAGAGCTGGGATGCTTTTTCCACTAAAGGTAAATCCTAGGGAATTCTGAAGAACACAGAAGTTAAATGACTTTTCTAGGCTTCCAGAGCTAATGAACATCAGAAACAGAATTAGAACCCAGGTCTTCCTGACTCTGAGTCCATTCTGTAGAATCAGAGTTGTAGAATTTGAACTTAAGAAATGACCGGTGAATTTGTTGTTATTGTTTAATTGTTTCTGGTTCTTTGTGACCCCATTTGGAGTTTTCTTGGCAAAGGTACTGGAGTGGTTTGCCACTTCCTTCTCCAGCTTATTTTACAAATGAAGAAACTTAAGGCCAATAGGGTTAAGTGACTTTCCCAGGGTCACACAGCTAGTAAATGTCTGAGGCCACATTTGAACTCAGATATTCCTGATTCCAGATCCAGTGCTCTATCCACTGAGCCTTCTAGCTCTAAAGATTACTTAGGGTCATACAAGTAGTATTTTTAAGTGGCAGGACCTAAACCAGGTTCCTCTCTGATTCCATGATTGTTCTTCAAGCTGTTACACTAAACTGCTTCTCTTGGAAAAGAAAATTTATTTGTTCTGAGAGCAGTTAAAAATTAATAACATTAATGATCCCAGTTATCTTCAGATTAAGAATTTTTTCCATTCTACATGCAAATTCTGGGGGAGTTTTTGCTATCTCTTAGGGTAAATAAGTCAGGGACAACAACAGACTTGTCTTTTAGCAAAAGAACTATAACCAGCAAGCTCATAGCCAAAATTTAGGCAAGTTCCAATTTGAAAATGGATTTCATTTCTACCTGACACACCTTCCCCATACTAGGTGCCCCAAAGTTCATTTGTAACTTAGTATTTGATACTGTTTTTTTCCATAGAAACAATGCTATAAATGATGGAGGGTAGGGTGATAGGGTGATGGTGGCTGAGTTATAAGAGAAAGGCTTCCAACTGTTTGGGGAAACAAAGCAGAACAATGAAACAAGGTTTATCACTTCCCCAAATAATGTTTTTTGAGTGCCTACTATATACAAGGCATAGGGAAGAGGGGATACATTTCTTCATCTCTTTTCCAGAGTTAGGATTTGTCATTTTTATCCAGCATTTTGTTTAGTTTACCTTTTTCTCTTTGTTTACATTAATTACTAGTCAGCTAATTAATCAAAGTATGGGGACAAGGCAGACCTTGAGGCTAAAGTAAATAATCAGCTTCTTATTAAACACTTCCTAAATTATCAAGCTTGTCTGTCCCCCAGGTGAAGTGTTTTCCATTTGAAAGTAGGAGTAGAAGGTAGTCTTTTGCATTACCAAAAGATGATCAGTTTAGACAGTGATGCTGAGACCAAGATTATGAACTTAATCACCATTTGATTATCTCTACCATTACTTCCAACCTCCATTGCTATCCTCCTCAGAACTTGTCTATTTCTGTCAAGGGTAAGAACATCTTCCAGTCCTTAAGAATCACCCATCCTCAATCCTTTTCCTCTTTCCTCTCTCTCACCCCCTACATACAGTCGTTTACTAAATCTTACTGATTCTACCAGAATATCTCAACTTTTTCCTAGCTTAGCTAGCAGTGACCTCTCCCTCCTATGAGCTTTGGTAGTATTTTCTTAAGCACTTACCTCTTTCTAGAGAGGCAGTGTGGTTCACTGGAAAGAGTACTGAACTGAGGAGAACCAGGGCTTTAAGTCTTGATTCTGACTTTTTGCTTTTTGTAAGTCACTCAGTTCCACTTATCTGTAAGAGGAAGATCATTGGAACTACTCCTCTGATCTTTTCAGTGTTAGAAACAGTAAGGAAATGGAAGCTGTTGTTAGCCCAAGTCATTTACCACCTAGGATTGCATGATCACAGACCCAGAGCTGAAAGAGACTGCAGAGGCTCTTCATTTTACAGGTGATGGTCCAGGAGGTTCAGTAACTGAGCCAAGACCGCACAGGTAATACATAAGCAGAAGCAAGATTCAGCCTCATTTTCTGACTTCGAATATAGTCAGCTTTCTCCCTCCCTTCTTTCCCTTTTTCTTTCCTTTCTTCCTTCCTTCTTTCCTTCCCTTCTTTCCATCCTTCCTTCCCTTCCTTCTTACCATCCTTCCTTTCATTCTTCTGTCCTTTCTTCCTTTGTTCTTTCTTTTCCCTTCCTTCTTTCCTTTCTTCCTTCCCTTCCCCTTTCCTGCATTTCATCCTTCCTTCTGTCTTTTTTCTTTCCATCCTTTTTTCCTTCTTCCCCTCCTTCCTTCCTCCCCTCTTTCCTTCTTTCCTTTCTTTCATCTTTCCTTCCTTCCTTCTTCAGTCCCTCTTTTTCTCCCATCCTCTCTCCCTCTCTCCATCTTCAAATCATAGAACTAGAAAGGCCTTCAAAGGTCATTTAGTACAACCTCTTCATATTACAAATGAGGAAACTGAGGCCCAGGTAGGTTAAGTAGCATCTACAAAATCACACACAGATGGTAGGCTTTAGGAACATACAGGATACTGTGTATCCAGTATAGCTCGATGTGCTCATAAAATTACCATGTCAGTTCTAATAAATTTAGAGGTATCATTAATTCATGTAATAATTAAAATTTTGCTGACTGAATTTTCTTTTAAATGTTTATTGATTAATTATAAATGGAACCACACTAATAGTTAGTTAGCATTTATACAGCACTTTAAGGCTTACGAAACACTCTACAAATATTACTTCATTTGATCCTCACAGCAACTTTGGGAGGCAGATAGTATAACTACCTTCATTTTACATTAAGGACACTGAGGCAGACAGCGATTTACATGACTTGCCAGGGTTACACGGCTAGTACGTATCTGAATCAGGACTTGAATGTCGGTCTTCCTGACGGAGTCCAGTGCTCTACCCACACCACACTATGCCCTGCTAAACTGGCCTCTCTTAGTTTTTGCCAGTTTATTGGAGACAAGACAAACCAGGAGAAGAAACTATTAACAGTGTAGCAAAACAATAAAAAAATATGCTTTCTGAACTTAGTAAACTACAAATTATAAAAACAGAGAAAAAACGGCTTTCAGAATGCTCAGGAAAAAGAAACCTCGCCGAGTGCAGCTTTTCTCTTCCAGAAGAACTTGGATCCATCTCATTTCTTGAGCCATTGCTCTCATCACTTTCTTTTTCACTTTAATCATACTGCTATAGAAATAGGAGCTGTTTCAAAATGGTGAGTTCTCATCTTCTTGTACTTCTGAAAACTGAAAGCTTAACTGATTGGAAACCGCTTTAATGTTTTCACATGTTTAATTTATTTCTTGATTTGGTTCATTTCCAAACCCCATCCTGTTTGTTCCACATGTTGCAGAAAATGGTGGAATCTGAATCAGACAAGATAGGGAATAATCCTTGGCTTACAAAGGCCTCGCTATGTGACTGGATATCCCAGACTATTCCAGGACAAAACACCTAAAATATGCTCTCTCTTCTTCATTTGAAAGCACCTTTTCCATGTAAAAACCCTCAAAGCAATGTTTATTTTATAGAGCAATGAAATGCAAGTGCAAAACCATCATCATTATTTCTGTCTTTGGATATTAAATACAAGAAATTTGTAGCTGGGTATATTTGGCGATTCTCTCCTTTTCTTAGTAAAGTCTTTTACTTTACTTCTGTACTCATAAGCAAAGATACACTTGAGTTCTCAAAAATCGTTTGATAAAGAATGGCTAACAAAAATTTGATTCAATGAAATGTTTGCTTTTCCAAAAAAATTTGGGTTTACAATGCCCAATAACGGTTTTTTATCCTTTTCTCAGGTAAGGTTGTCTATGCAGAGACCACCACTGCACATGCTACATTGACAGGCTTACACTATTACCACCAGGACTGGTCCCATGCAGCTGCTTATGTCACAGTGCCCCCTCTGAGGCTGGACACCAACACTTCCACCTACCTCATGAGTCTGCTAGCCAAGTAAGGAACTTAATGTGCTGTCTTCACGCAATCACCACCAGCATGAATTACTCTGTGTGTGTGTGTGTGTGTGTGTGAGAGAGAGAGAGGAGGGAAATTTATAGATTATTGAGAAGACTCTGTCTAAGGATGAAGAATCTACCACCCACAGGCCACATTAGTCATTAGTTTCATTTCACCTCGCCCATGGGATGAGATTTCTTTGGCTATCATGTATAGAATTCCCAAAATAAGTTCAGACTAACCTCTTAAATGGCTAGCCCATTCAGCGTAAAAGTGTCTGAAGGTTTAAGGATAAAAAAGCAATTGTCCAATTATGACCAAAGATTAATTAGGATTTCAGTGGGCATCAGTAAGTCATTCTGAAACTTACAACCCAAGGGACTACCCCACAACCCACTTAAGCATCTCTACTTCTGTATTCTTCTTTCTATCCTGCTTTTTTTTGTTTGTCTCTCCTTTCCTTATCCCTTCATCTCTGTCCTGCTACTCATCCATCCACCTGTCTATCATGTAACAATGTGCCTATGTCATAAGGGCTGACAGCCTATGAAATGTAGAGCAAAGTTGTCCATGAGTGATAATTCTCTTGGGAGACTGGTTGTGAGTTTCAGAGAGAGCAGTTTTACATCTGCTCTTTTTGTAAGCACTTAGAGGAAGAATTTAAAGGAATACAGACTTTTTATTACAAATTAAGTACTGTCTTTACTACTTCATAGTTATAAACTCCATTTATCTAAATATTTGCTTTTCACTGAGTGTGGTGGTGTACAGCCATAATCCCTGCTACTGGGGAGGCTGAAAATGGTAGAATTCTCGAGCTCAGGAGTTCCGAGCTTCAGTAGAGCTGACATCAGTCAGGTGTCTACACTAAGTCTGACATTAATATGATGAACTCCTAGCAGCAGGAGGCCATGAGGCTGCCTATAGCGGCAACTATGCTGGAATACCCAGAATGGTTTTAGAATAGGTTCTTAGATCTGCTTTACTAGGAAAGATAGCTGTTCAAGGGGTCAACAGTCTTTTTAATTACATTCATTTGTTCAGAGAAAAAGTCAGCTCCCTGAACTTCAGAGAAAATCCAAACAAAGAAAATAGAGAAAATACAAGCAGAGAAATAAAGATCAACAGATAGAGCTTCTGATTGTCTGAGAAATTAGCACAGATCAACAGACAGATCCAACTGTCTGACCAAGCCAATACATACCTAGTTACCAGAGAGAAAAGCACCAAGATCTGGATTTTCCAAAGCTGGGGGTTGGGGGGGATCCTTAACAGCTACCCAGAGTCTCATTGGGCCAAATCACATGAACACTCTTCCAATAAGTGAGCCCCAAAGCAAAATTCTGACCTTGAAGAAGTATATATATACTCTGAGGTTAGTATTTTGTAACCCACTGCCTAATTACAAAGTAACAAAAGGTGTGGGCCTTCCTAAAAAACAAGCCTTCCCTAATCAAGCTTCCCTTAATGGGCTCCATGTGAAGCCTGTTAATGGGAAGGGAAGATCTTGTATCCCATTAACATTCTGCTGCCTAAGGGAGAACAAACTGAGCCAGGTCAGTAATGGAGCAGTCGTGCTAGTCAGTAGTGGGATCAGGCCCATTGGTGACTGCTGTGCTTCCAGGCTAGGCAAGCCAGGAAGATGTCATCTCAAAACAAAACATTTAACAAATAAATTTTCCTTACTTTTTTACCTAGAAGAAGTCCATGAGTTTTCCCTTTAAAAGATTTTTAAGGAGCACACCAAGAATCAAAACAGAGCTTTGGTGGAAAGAAACTAAAGATATCAGAACTAATGCATGCCCCTGGTACAACTTATGAGCCCAGTGCTGGTTCTTTTGAACCCCTTGGAATTTAGGACTCTTTGAGTATCAAGAAATCATCAGTGGAGGGTCATCCCAGGGAGAAAGTCCGTAGACTAATGCCAAAGGATGGCACCTCTGGCCTGTTGCCACTCCTTTTTTATAAAGAAGGGAAGGTAAAGAGATCATTCAGACTGTATCCCAAACATCATCTCTCTTCTCCTGCACTCCCTTCTGGTACGTGCAGTGCCTACTTTTCATTCCTGATACCCACATTTGTCTTTACCTAAGTAATATTGAAAGGCACTGAATGGAAAATACTGAATATTGGCATATTTCTATTGAATAATCAATAGTCAGGAAGAACTTAATCCAAGACCCACTTCCAACACATATTGGCTGTGTGACCTTGGTCAAGTCATCTCACCCCAATATCCTTGACAAATCTCTAAGACTTAAGTTGGAGGGCAGGTGTCTTCTTGCATTGGTAGATGGAGTTTCCACACCAGGAGTGACCCATTAAATCACAAGTCTAATCCAAAAAGGTAAATAAAAGCCAAATTTCATTTCTTGCCATCTTTAATGATTCATTCTGAGATTTTCTATCAATGTTCCCAACAAAGGCATCAATAAAAGTAACAGCTGTGTGCATTCAGGCTCCTGCCTTAGAAATTCTCAGAGAACTGTTTTGAAGTATCTTTTGAAGTCTACCAATGAGCTGCTAATTGCTTTTTATGGTGAAGTATAAAGTCCTTGTTGCACATTTTCATGAAAGTGTCAAGTAGGCCCTATGTACTGAAAAACTGAGAAAGGCAGACTCCAGTGACATGTTGTGTTTCTGCTAGCATTGCTTTGGTCCAATGCTGAATAACTATACTTTGTAGTTTTGAATAAACCGAGGAGATGAAGAAGGGAAAATGTCAGGTCAATCTTTTCTTCTAAAAACTGCTTTTCAGTTTAAAAAGAAGAAAAAGAAAAAAGAAAAACAACCATCAATCATCAATAAGCATTTATGGAACATCAACTACAGTGCTTTGAGTGTAGCTGTAACATCACTGGAATGTTTTGAATGCCCCACTTGAGGCAGGGAAACTTATTGAAAGTAAAGAAGGCATTAAGGCATACTTAGTTGCAAAAGAAATCTGGGGCATCCAAGTTGTCCCCAGTCCACCTGAAAAGCCCTTTTCAATTCTAAGATAGTAAGGGAAATTAAACTTAAATTTCAATTAAATTATGACAGCCATTTTTTATATCAAATTTGTAAAACCTATAAATGTTGGGGTTTTTGTGGGGGTAGGGGGAGACTTCAGTGTAAAGATAAAAAACATAAGTAAAATGTTTGTAATGTTTTTTATAATCATACCTGTGATTTCATTGGTATAGGGAACTCCCAGTGAGGAAATTCCCTCTACCAACGCAGACTGTTACCTGCATTACAATTTATAGTTCTAGACAGTTGTGTGGGTCCCATAGAGAGTAAGTGACTGGTTCAGGGTCACATAACCAGTATGTGTCAGAGACAGGCCTTGAACCAAGTTTTTCTGATTCTAAATTAAACAGCCTGTCCACTATGCTATAGTGCCTCTCTATTTTTAAAAAATGAATTTTAAAAGAGAAATGTTTATAGACTAGAATTATAATTTTCGTGTCATGTATATAGATATGCTCATTGAGGTCCTTTGCATAAGCAAAGTAATTTTTGCTAATTTAAATGAATTTGAAGGTTAGTTGTCAAACCTTTACTTTATTATTGGTCAAATATGTAATATAATTGTTTCTCAGTCCTTGTTTGGAAATACACCTCTCAGTTATTTTATCATTCTTAAGGGGGAAAAAAATAATCCACTATTTGATATGCAGGAAGATAAAGACTCTGTGGTCTTTCCAGTAACTATTCTACTGTGCCAGTGGCACCCCAGAGGTGCATTTTCTATTTTACAAAATTTTCTATCATACATAATACTCCTCTCTGTCCTTATTCTTATTTTAAAAAATTGTTTGATGACACTGAGATTTCTAATCATTTCAGATTAATTCCTTGACCTGCTTTTTGGCACTTTGGCCAACCAATAGCTAAGTAGTAATTAATTTAATCTGTTACTCATCATGTCCTTCTCTCCCTTCAGTGACACTCTGAACATTGTAGCTTCTGACCATCGGCCCTTCACCACAAAACAGAAGGCAATGGGCAAGGAGGATTTCACTAAGATCCCTCATGGAGTGAGTGGTGTACAAGACCGTATGAGTATCATCTGGGAGAGAGGCGTGGTAGGTTTTCCGGGTCTTCTGATTTTTTTTTAATTTCTCTATTTCCTGCCTCATGTTGTTTTCATACTGGATATGTTACCTAAGTAGGTTTTGAGGAGGGCTTTATCAATTTATTGGAACAGCTTATTATCCAAAGAATCTCCCGAAGACATTGATTGATACAAAAGGGTACAGCAGGTATGTACAGTAGTACCCAGAAGTGTAGTTCTATAGGGACTAAGCCTTGCAATAATCCCTAAATCACCCAGGAACAATCATTTACCATCTCTAAGGTACAGGAGAGGTTTGGGTTTAGGAGGATTTTTTTAGGCATTTATCGCCACCATAAGCAGACTAATTCCCTCAGTTGCCATTTTAGGGAAGACAAAGGCAGGGCAGATAGTTATCATTGGATCATAGATTTAGAGCTGGAAAGTACCTGTAGAGGGCATATAGCCCAGCCTTCAGGGCCACAGAGTTAAACTAAGCCATTCAAGGTCACATAGGTAGTCAGTGGCAGAACCAGAATGAATCCAGCTCCTCAGACTTAATCCAGCGTTCTTTCCTACCATTTTGCTCTGCTTCCCATAAGCTTTAAGTCACCTTTGCCCCACAGCAGCAATCTGGATCTTGATGTCAGGGGAGGAAGTATTGATCTAAATCTTTCTCCATCCTTCAGTCATTAAGAATCTGGTGGGAGATTGATAAATGGTCAAAGGATATGAACAGGCAGTTTTCAGAGGCAGAAATTAAAGATATCTATAAGCATATGAAAGCATGCTCTAAATCACTATTGATTCGAGAAATGCAAATCAAAACAACTTTGAGGTACCACATTTCTCCAGCCAGATTGGCTAAGATGACAAAACAGGAGAATGACAAATGCTGGAGAGGATGTGGAAAAATTGGAACACAAATGTATTGTTGGTGGAGCTGTGAACTGATACAACCATTTTGGAGAGCAATCTGGAACTATTGCCCAAAGGGCTATAAATAATTGCATACCCTTTCACCCAGTAATACCACTTCTGGGGTTGTATCCCAAAGAGATCATAAAAGTGGGAGGAAGACCCATATGCACAAAAATATTTATTGCAGCTCTCACTTCGTGGTGGCAAAAAACTGGAAATTAAGGGGATGCCCATCAATTGGGGAATGGCTAAACAAGTTGTGGTATATGAATATAATGGAATACTATTGTGCTATAAGAAATGGGGAGGAGACAGTCTTCATATTCACCTGGAGAGGCTTATACAAACTGATGCTAAGTGAGAAGAGCAGAACCAGGAAAAATTTGTACACAACCACAGACACATGGTATGTGTGATGACCAACTTTGAAAAACTGGACTCTTCTCAACAACGCACAGTTAGAAGACAACTGTACAAATCTCAGGATGGAAGGAGATGTTTACATTCAGAGAAGGATCTAGAAAGAACAGAGTTTAAATGGAGACTGAAGCAATCTACATGCTAGAGTTCTTTTCCGTGTTTGATTTTCTTTCTTCTTTCCCATTGTTCATTCCATTGGTTACAACCCTTCTATACAACCAGACTAATGTCCAGTGTGGAAGTATTTGCAGATCCTGTACTTGATTGTATGCTGCCATTGGAGGATGGGGGGAGGAAGAGGGAGGGGAGAAATTTTGAAACTCAAGGGATTGTGGAACTGAATCTTGTAAACTAAAAGTAAATAAATAAATTTTTAAAATGTGATTAGGAAACATTTAGCAAAATAAATAAAATACAATAGCAAAAAAAAATAATAATCTGGTGGGAGAGGGCCAGTTTAAGAACAAAGGAATGCTCAAGAATTCTCCACTGGAAGCGGTTTCATTGATGAAACTGAAACCTAGTTTGAAGGTCTTATCACCTGTCCGTCGAGGTGAATATTTTTGTTTTTGATATGCTAGAACCTAGTATATTAGGCCCAAAATTCAGTGCTATATTATTTAGACTATAAGCTGCCCAGAGAGAGTACATAGTATAAGTTAACAAAGGCAAAGACATCTGCCAAGGGAAGAATGGAAATATTTAATGTAAAAATCAAAAACATTTCTCGGAGGGCAGGAAAATTGAAGTTAATTAAATATTTCCTTTAAATTTATGATAACTAGCCATACTAGTTTTAGGTAAAATTCATATCGGCATAGAACTGTAAATTTTATGGGCTGTGTATTTGCAGCCATTCATTGAGAACTTTTGTGTGATCCAAGTATACATTTATGTCCATGTAACAGGATTTGGGGCAGAATTCTTGCCATTTTATCTTTATCTTTGTTTTAGCGGCATATGATTAGTTAGATCTTTGATATATTTAAGTCTGTATTCTTGACCAAAAACATAACACATGGTGGAATGGTGAGGCTAACCCCACCTACCATAGTGGCCTGTGAATGTTCAGGAAATAAGCCTCAAGGATGGGGGTTGAAAATGGAAATTACAAGAGTAGGACAACTATATTTTCAGCTACACGGAATATACATACAGTCACATACAGACACGTGGTTACTGGTTTGCCATCAACAGATTATACATTTCTGTTAGTTTCAATGGAGATATATATTACAGTGCTTTTCTATTCATTACGATGGATTTACACCTCACAGCCCTTTGGAGCACTGGTAGGCATTTTTTTGAAATGGTTGGATGGGGTTAGGATATACTAGGTGTTTATGAAATAAAGCAAAGAAACCAAGTGTAGCCTTGGTCTCATAAAGACCATGTTCTCTCCAGCCAAGTTAATGGACCTCTGGAAGGAATAAAGAAAAAAATGGAGATTACATGCTTTTATACAGGCATCTCATGACACTATTATTTTATTTCTTATGTCATTTTTTTCCAGGTGGGAGGAAAGATGGATGAAAACCGTTTCGTGGCTGTTACTAGTTCAAATGCAGCCAAGATTCACAACCTGTATCCCCGAAAGGGCCGCATCATCCCTGGAGCTGACGCTGATGTGGTTGTGTGGGACCCAGAGGCTACAAAGTAAAACCAGACCCCAGGCTTTAAGGGACTTGGGATTTTTAAGAGAGCTAGTGTTCTAGAATAAAGGCCTGCAAAATGGGACCTTCACCCATGTTTGTATAACTGGAGCCAAAAAATGGTTTTTACATTTAAAAAAAAATCTTGTTGTAGTTTAAAATGTAAGCCTTGATTTGGTCCTCAGGCCTAGTTTGCCAACCCATTTCTACAACTCTGGGGTTAGAAGGATGGAGGGGTTTGAAGCATTGAGTTCATTCAATTCCATAAAAAAAAATTTTTAAGAACCCACCGTGTTCAAGGCACTGTTCTAGGTGCCAGCGATACAAAGGTAGATATGAAACAGTTCCTGCTTTCCAGGAGCTCACCAGCTGAAGACATGCACATGAATACCTGTGATACAAGAGAGAATAAGATAAGTGTTAAAAATCCAGGGAAATTATTTTAAACCTCTTCTTAAGCTAAATAAGAGTGTTCAGTCTTATCCAGGTAGATTATTTAGGGGGTAGAGGGCAGGGTTGAATTGGACCTCTGGTTTTATTTAGTATA
Organism: Pseudochirops cupreus; assembly: GCA_028627135.1. Classification (NCBI taxonomy): domain Eukaryota; kingdom Metazoa; phylum Chordata; class Mammalia; order Diprotodontia; family Pseudocheiridae; genus Pseudochirops; species Pseudochirops cupreus. The sequence goes on along the minus strand of CM053581.1, from coordinate 184,773,373 downwards.
GGGAACTTTCTCTGTAGAGGTAGACTAATATCCTTGTAAGTTTTAGTCTTGGAGAGTTGCCTAGAGCACTGAAAAGGTAAATGACTTGGCCAGGGTTACAAAGCCAAGATGTGTCATAGGTGAGACTTGAATCCAAATCTTCCCTGTCTCTGAGGTGGACTTTCTACTATTCCCTGCTGCTTTCTGAGTGGCTGATTAGCTAAAATTCATCACTTGTTAGTGGTTCTTTTACTGTATTCTTAGATTAGTGTGGCAATCCATAGTAACTTTTCTAGTATTCAACAGCACCCCTGGGTATAAGCACTATCTGTAAAGGATCTTATATTTTACCTGTGACATCAGCGTCTCCTTCCTGCCCACCCAGGACCATTTCAGCTAGCACTCAAGTGCAAGGAGGAGACATAAATTTATATGAAAACATGCGCTGCCACGGGGTACCTTTGGTCACTATCAGCCGAGGACGAGTCGTGTATGAGAACGGAGTCTTCATGTGTGCTGAGGGCACGGGCAAGTTCTGCCTGCTTCGATCCTTCCCAGATACTGTGTACAAGAAGCTGGTCCAGAGGGAGAAGGTAAGAGTTGGAGAGGGGAGTACGAGTATGTGCTTGGGCTGCTTACAGAGACATCATAGACGAGTTCTTTGTTTCTCATAAATGCTGGTACCCCTAACTTCCTACCAAATCCTTGCACAGCCAGCCTGAGGCCTTGACTGGCTTAAAGCCTTTTCTCTTTCATTCTTCAACCCCATCTCACTTTGGCAAAAAACAGAAAGAGTAAAAAATGTCAGTGGGACAAAATGGAATTCAGGAGAAAGCACTTCCCTGATTTCTCTAACAGGAAAGCAAATGGGAGCATTCTCAGCACCCATTCTTGGACACCAGGATGGTAGGAAATTGCTGGTCCAGCCTCCAAGTAGGACTCAGTTGATGTAGGTAAATTTCTCCTGTATCCTGGTGATTGCCCAGGAGTTACTTTATTCCCTGAAATTCTGTTATGGATACACTTAATGGATTATGGATATACAAGCATTAGATAGGGCTCTACTAAAAACCTATGCTTCCACAGCTTCTAAAGTTATCACAGGAAATCTGAGTCATGGATAAATCAGTCATGCATGTTCACCATGACCTTGACACCCAAGCTTTTTCCTTAGGGCTCCTAGCAGGCAATTGGATGGGCAGTGGAACAGAGAAGACTGCACACTTCTGTATTGCTTAGGAATATAGAGGTAGCTAAGTGGGGCAGTGGACAGAGTACCAGATCTAGAGTCAGGAAGACATGAGTTCAAATCCAGCTTCAGATACTTAGTAATTGTGTGATTCTGGGGAAATCACTTAGCATCCATCTGCTTCAGTTCTTCATCTGTCAAATGTAGATAATAAAGATAATAGTACTCATGGTCGTTAGGAAGATAAAATGAGAAAATATTTGTTAAGTACTTTTCAATCCTTAAAGAGAGGCTTAAGATCCCATTTGAGTCTAGCCCTGGGTGCCCTGATATTAATACAAAAGGACACCTCTGGGCCCTGGGTACTTCATATCTGTCACCCATTTCAGACTTATCACATAGGTGAGGATCAAGGGACTGGAAGGGATTCAGTGAAAGAAATACATTCCTGAAGGCACTTTGCTGTTTCCCTCACTGTTCCTATCGTGGCTTCCCTAAGTAATCTGTAGTAAAGTGTGAATTCTATAGTTCAACCTAATGTTACTTTAAAATGCTTCTAGCCTGACCTATTTCTGGTACGTCCTTGCATATTCTGCTGGGTGTCTCTGTCATGCATTTAGGTTCCTTTACTCCTGTCTCTAACTTCTGTCCCAAATCCTCAAGCCCCAATTCCCAGAACCCTCATCCATCAAAAAGTATAAGAGGTTTCTCCTCACCCAAATATTGAGAAGTCCCTTGTTTCAGGAACATGGAATCCTTAAAAACAATCTATCCTTTTTTTTCACCGTCAACTTCATCTACTTCTAGATTATATTCAGAATCAGGAATTTGAGAGTTGGCAGGGACTTCAGTGGTCATTCTAGTCCAACCCAGGACTAAAAAGTATCCCACCTATAGATGGGATAAGTAGTCCCCTAGTCTGTGCCTGAACTTTTGATCAGAGCTCATGTCTTAGTTATTATTTTTTCCCGTGATATTCTCCCACTAGGACAGAGCTCTGAGCATAGTAGGTACTCAGGGTTTGGGGGCTTTTTTGGACCACTGGCTTCCTAGGGGTATGTGATGCCAGAGAACAATTTCTGGTGAGAGGAAAATTTTACCCAGCTCAAGGATCTGATACTGGCCTCAGGCCTGTAGTTCTTAAGTACAGGTGCTCATTTAAATAGGAATACCCAGGAGGAGGTTATTTTCTAGGTTTTTATTCAAGACAGACTCAGAGAAGATGTTTTCTTGGGGACTTCTTCTGAGCATCTACACCATCATAACTCTTAGTTGCCCCAGGACAAAATGGTTCCTCCATCCCCAGCTCTGGAGTCAGCTCTGGATTACAGATTCTATCCAAGGTCTTGAGTTGAGAGACAGATTCTCACCCCCCAACCCTCATAGGCATCTGGTATTAACCCCTACTTCTGCTCCCTCCAGTGGTCATAAGAACCTCTCCACTAGGAAGCAGAAGGTTGAAAGTTTGTTTATAAATTAAAAGTTATAATTATCACCACTCTGATGCTTAGATTGTGACTTGTTCTCATTTCAAGGGATGAGGCATTTTCAGATAGGCCTTTTGTTAGAGAAGAGATGTAGTTAACTGATCACATTCTGTCATTTACCCTAAATTTTCTTTTCTAGTTCTTTCAAACCTTTAATACCTAGTTAAAGCATTTGTGGTCAAGCCAATAGCAGTACTTGTTTACTGACTGTTTAAGGCAATCATTAGAGTTTGACCATCCTTAATTCTACTCCAAAGATTGCCCAGATGACTACTGGAATCTGCCTCAAGGTTAGCCATCTTTTTTCCCTCTTACTCATGCAGTTTTTCCATTGAAGCCCCTGTTCTCACAGAATTGCAAAATTTCAGACTTTGGCGAGACCTCACTGGCTATAGTAGCCAATTCAAACTCCAAAGAAATTCCCATTGTAAAAGACCCTAGTCATCCAGTCTCCACTTGAAGACTTGCAAGAAGAAGGAATGCATTACACCCCAAGGAAACCTACTCTACTTTTGGATAATTCTAATTGTTAGGAAGTTTCTCCTGACATAAGGCCTAAATCTGCCTCCTTTGCCGCTTACCCCAGTGCTTCTGGTTCTAGCCTCTAGGATAAAACGTTTTATTACCTTGAGCAAGGATGTAGATTCTGATTTGATCCATAGAACAAGGAGAGGTGGGAAGGTTTCCTGTGCCCCCTTTGATTGGGATGAGATGGATGGCCCATCTGCAGTCTCAAGGCTCCTCTGACCATATGTCTATGAGGACCTTTATTTTTGCCCATGTTCAGTCTTAATTTCTCTTCTGCAAAAATTTTTTCATAAAAATGATAAATTTATTTTTTTAACCTGTGCCTAGCATTGTTATGCTGAGGGGTTAGTATGTTAGTGACAATAGTACACTGAATTGTTAATACCTAGAGAATAGTTTCCTTTTATTCAGCAAGCATCTATGCAGTGCCTACCAGGTATCAAGCATTCTACTGGGCATTGGGGGATGCAAAACAAAACAAAAATAGAACATTGCCAGCTCTGAAGTTTATACTGTTTCCTATTCTTTGATTTCGAAAATCACTAGACAGGCTTGAGCTACTAGGAGAACAGGAAGGGGAATTTAGGATTGTCTATTATATTCTGCTATTTTATAGCAGAATCCCTTTTTCTATTACCAGAAAACGTCCTTGATCTACAAATTTATTGTACTTTCTTTGGGTTTCTGCTACTGCAGAGATCCCTCTTGCTATTAATGAAGTGAGGAACGTTACTTAATCTCAGTGGATGAATTTCCCACCTTGTTTATACAGATCTTCAGTAAGGCAAAAGAGAAAAGCAAAATAACTCTTTGTACAAAAAGATCAAAGCTCTCTATAATCCTGTACACTGAAGGTTCAGAATGTTCCCAAACACTCTTTTAGGAGCCAACAGAGATGAAGAGAAGAAATCCAATAATATATCATTTATACAAAAGAAGATTTTGGTTGCTAGGGAATGCATATGTTTGAAAAATTGAAGATGTTAAATCCAAAAGCAAACCAGGTAGTCATAGTCCTCATCTATGATACTATACTGAGATAAGGACCAAATATAAGAGGCATGAACACAGCCTCTAAGAAATCTTTCACATTGAGCCAGAAGAGTAATGCAAGATATTAACATTTATGATAAGATAATCTCATCAACATTTGATGACAATTCTGTGAATTCCTCTAGCAGATCTTTCTTTCCCTCTATGTTTGCTAGGTAGTATGATGAAAAAAAAAGTAGAAAAAATATTTCCAAAATGTTAAAGTTCACATCTAAGGATGCTGTACAGGATTTTTAGTTAATGAAAGCTCAGTTCCCAATATTACCTCAGATGATGATTCTGTGGATGGAAAACTCAAAATAAAGGAATCTTTTGAAAAACAAAACTCATGGTCAAAAGACTATGAAGGTCATAGCAGACGTTATATATAGGATATAATATATATACATGTGCATGCATATAGTATGTATGTGTACGTGCATAGATCTTGGATAGACACTGAGACTGGACAATGGATTGAGCCAAGAATTATACTGCTTTTGGGAAATTGTGTGGTGCTTTCCATGACTCCAAGCTTCTCCCTGAAAGAAAGCCCATCTTTTTAACATCAGTATTCTTGTCATGATTTGGTGTATGTCAATATATCACAGTCTCCAGAAAATTAAAGTCAGAAGTCACCCAAAGGGCAGTGGAGAGGTGCATGGGTAATGTGACTAGGCTGCAACATATTACCAATGAAGACCTGCATAGGAAAACAGTATACAGAAAGTTAGCAGAGAGATGAGTATCTTAAAAGAGAGAGCTGGTCATATAATAATCATAGTGAAAGATAGCCAATGGAGGGCCAACATGCTCCATTTTTATCCATATGTCTTCATGCCTAGAGGAAGGCCACCAAAATGCTGAGTGGACACCTCTGCAGCATTTTAGGGAAGGACACAGACCAGAATCAAACAGGATGAGAAGATAGTTGTTGCAGTCTGTACTGTTGGAAAAACAACCCGCATCACTGAGATCAAAAACCCTTCAAAGTGTTTGTCAGTTATCAAAATTTTTTTTCACCAAAGCCTTTGAAATGGTAAATAATCAGTGGGAAAAGTTTTCTCAAGAGATACAAGCCTTGCATAAAACTAGATTTGCCTCCATGCCTTAACATCAACAAAAATAAATAAATTTAAACTAAATTTGCATTTATAAAAAGCAACATTACAAGCACCCCTAGTTTAACCTACATGAGGTGTTCTATATGACTGCTTACCTTGTTTATCCCTAGTCCTGTGCTCCCCCAAAGTCTGGTGTCTTTAGGTATCTGGAATGAAGAAACCTTGAAGAGCTAACACAATTAAGAACCACAAAATCCCATTGTACCATAGCCTGACCTTAATGGGCTTCAAAACCAATCTTCAATGCAATTCAGCAAACATCTATTAAGTAATTACTATGTGTGAAGCACCATGCTAGGGACTAGGGCTACAAAGATAAAAAACATCCCAGTCTCAATCTTCAAGGAATAATTCATTCACTGATTAAATGATACGTTCAGTGCTTTCTTGAACAAAGTTTTGTGCTAGGCTGTGTAGGAGATATAAGATTTGGACAAGCTTATAAATGTTAAAAAACTGGCTTGCAGAAAGAATAGTATGGATGAGGCACTTTTAAATTTTAATCTGCATTATTAACATTTTCTACTCCACTTCCTTAAGACTATACAATCAACAAAACAATAAATCAAGCCCTGATTTGTCCATTTTCAATTTCTGAGGTGTAAGTGCTCTCTCAGAAATTAAAAAATTGACTTTCATGAGCTGATATGAGCTGACTCCAGCACACCTGTGGCACAGTTCCTGATCTCATGAAGCTTATAGTCTAATAATGGGGATAAGGCACTTATAAAATAAGTATGATATGAGGGAGAAGGTGATTAGGCCAAAGAAGAAGTTAAAGCAAAGCTCTACAAGAAATTTGGAGAATCATTTTTAGCTGAGGAAGCTTTAGTGAAGTTGTGGCACCTGAGCAGGCTGTGAAGGAAAAACAATGCTTGGAAGATGTGAAGAGAATGTATTTTAGGCACAGAGCACTGTGTATGTGAGAGCATAAAGGCAGAAGAAGAGGATAGAATGAGAATGTGTAATAGCTGATAATCCAGCTCATTTGGAACATGGAATATGTAAAGGGGAGAAGAATGAAATAAGGTGGGGAGAAAGTCCACAAGATGTGGAAGTATTGCTGGAAATGAAGACAATGTGATGATCAGAATGAGACGCAACCCTTCCCACCTCCCAAAGCAAGAAGAAATGGAGAAAAAGGATAAGCTCGTGAATATTTTATTCTTGTGAATGCTAGACAGGAGTGAGGTAGTGAGTTGAAGCTGATGAGTTCGAGGTGGCTACTGATGCTGAAACAATGGAGAGCATTTTGAATCCTGTTAAAATGTCAAAGACCACTAATACTTCAAGGCTCTGTGTTTCATCAGTCTGGGTATGCACTCTGCTCACTTACATAGCACCTCCTCTGTGTCTTAAGTATGCAGTTCCACAAGTTTTTGTGACCAAAAGTACTAGTATTTGGTGGGCAACACCCAGCTATGAGTTTCTCTGATCTGAGCTAGACTGTCCTCAGATGCTAAACATAGTGCCCATTACCTTGAAATTTTCCCAGCTTGGTAGAACTAGCCATAGCAGTGTTCCATTAGTGTCACCTTCCAGAGCCCAGATCACCTCCATACCATGATCATGCATCAGAGAAAGGCTTTAGTGAAGAAAGATACTGATAAAAACCAAATATTTTTGTTTTTCAAAAATTGACATCAAGAAACAATTTGGGCAAAGCGTGAAGACTGTTAAGAACAAATTTAATTTAAAAAAAAAAAGGTTCCCAGAACAATCATTAGCTCTACATACAACACCCCACTTCTCTGAGAACAAGGCAAATAACAAGAAAGCAAGCTGATAGGTGGAGCTGCTTCAAGAAAACAAGGTGAATTTACATTAGTATGGAACTACCTAAATACCCCATTACCTCTGCATGACTGAACAATAAGTAATGATAATGATAACTTTGAGGACTTGAAAAAAGGTTAAATTATGTATTCAATATACTCTTGTTTACTGCAGCTAGAAAATTTGAAGTATGTTTTAGAAAAATTCTTGTTAAAAAGATTGATGTGAAGTTTTCTACATAAAGGGTTAACCAATTATCCCCCAAAAGCAACATATATCATGACTGATCTATATCACTGAGGGACTATTAAAGGGTTTAATACTCATCATGTGAGTCATTATTGAGAGACAAAGAGAGAAGGAGAGAGAAGGGTCACTTCTTAATGTGTGTACATGCATAAGACTGTTAAATTATAGGGTTTTTCTTACTGGAAGCAAAGTAACGTGGGAAGCCATTGTCTGAGCTTTCTCTTGGCTGAATGCCAGTTTTAGAAATCACAACTAGCCAAGTGTTCCAAGGAATTCCAAGGAATCTTTGGGCAGCTATATACTATACTAGGTTATTCTTTAAAAGTGTTCGTAGTAATGGAAGCTTGCATTTTTAAAATTATTATTACAAAGAGTCTTCACATACATTAAGGAAGATTTCAGGGGGCCAGAAGGTTCTGCTTTCTTCCAAAGGAAACTTGCTCTTTCTTCTCCTTCTCTCTCCTGACATCCCTTATCTCAAGGTTTGGCTTTGGAGTCAGCATTCTAGAAGTCAATGGAGGTCTACATAAGAGGGTGTGATAGCTTGTCATGTTCTATATCTGCTTCTAGCATCTTCCAAACCTTTGTTCCTAGATAATACTATTCAAGGAGACAAGTTAATTTATTACTGATATTTATAGCTCTATTGGATCTCATCCAGCATCAGTATCTAGTGTGGTGTTATGGAAAAGTCCTAGATCCAGAGCAAGAAGCCCCCCGAGTACAAATCCCAGCTTAGTACATGGGGACTTGTCACCCTGAAACATCCTTCTTTCCCTCTAGCCCCCTTTCTCCTATTTATGATTTTCTCCTTTGGTCTCCATTTAAGGAAGGGGCCTGGGCCAACCATGCTTTATTCCTCTGCTTCTGGCTTGGCAGATTTTGCCAGCATGTTTCCCCTGCTCCTCAGCAACAGATACTTTCCCTACATCCCTACCCCCAGCTTCCTAGCACCCTTTTGTGTGCTTTCTTCCCTCATTAGGATGTAAGCCTCCTGAGGGTAGGGACTGTCTTCCTTTTTTGCTTGTGTTTGTATCTTCAGTGCTTAGCAAAGTGCCTGGCACACAGTAAGCCCTTAAGAAACGCTCATTGCCTGCCTCTGTGTTGACCTATTTGTGCGACTTTAGACATCCCTTTTCTGGGCCTCAGTTTCCTCATCTGTAAAATGAGTAGGTTGGACTAGGTGACCTCCAAAGTCCATTCCAGTTCTAAATATGCATGTGCTTGTGTGTATGAGAGAGGGAAAGAGAGGATTAAAATAATCGTACGTGTTTTGAAATAATACTTGTTTTTTAAAATAATTATTCAGTGTTTCCTAGGGACAAAAGAGCCATAACCCAAAATTGAGGTCAAGGCAAGAAAGAAAAAGAGCCTTTCTCTACATCACTAAATTATGTAGAACATGAATACAGCACCTCCCCCGCCTTATCCTTAGCATGCAAAGTAGCACGGACCTGTACAGGATATATGCCAATTTCACCCCCACACTAGGAAATCCGTTTCACTGAGAGCATAGGAAAGGGTGATAGACTTTGGGCTGCTATAGGATTGGAGAGGATCAGCTTCACTTGTCTGTGATATTGGATACTTCCAAGACTTATGGGGAAATTTGATATATCAATATTACCAAAAACTAAAGCTTATAATATCATATTTCCTTAATGAGGCCTTTCCTTTTTCTCTTCCCTACTTATTAACAATTTTGTAAGGATGGTCTTCTCTGAGATCTCATACATAATGCTTTTCCTTGTTCCTCTGGTTAAGATGGTCATCACCTTAAGAGTGGTTTTACAGTTTGCAAAGAAGAGAACCAACCAAATCATGCTAACCAGTTAATAAGATACAACCCTGGCTTATTGTTTCCACAATCTAAATTTTAAATGCTGAATGAATAATTTCCTCTTACCGTGTGTGCTCTGTAGTGGGAATAGGTACCCAACCATAAGTTGTATCTCTGTACCTGCATCATGGCAAATTTTCTGAAAGAATTGTTTATTTCTTTGGGGACAGTCATCAAAATCAATGTTGTAACTTAATTCAATTCATTAAGCACTTATAAAGTGCCTTCTATGTTTGAGGCCATATATCAGGTGCCAGAAACAAAACAGGTTCTACCCTGGAGGAACCTATATTCCACCAGGGCAAGCTGATGGGGTATGATGGGGAAGGGGAGAAGGTTCAAAGAAATACAATCTGTAGACAGATGAGTAAATACAAAGTAACGGGAAGGGGATCATTAACAACTGATGGGTATCTGATCAGAAAAGGCCTCCCGTGAGGGACAGCTCCTGTGCTAAGCCTTGAAGGAAGCAAGAGATTTCAAGAGGAGAAGGCCAGAAGGGAGAGTGGTCTAGACTTGAGAGATGCCTCATTTGTCAAAGGGACAGTGCTGGGAGATGAAACATTTATGTAAGAGCCATTTCCATAATGAAATTACAGTGACAGTAAGTGTGATTGCCTTTTAGATGTTAGGCAACAGGAATGTGTATGAACTACCATCCATTTTATTTGATTTTAATTCTATATTAGCAGTACTTCTTAATTTCTAATATATCCAAAAGCTATGTACTCCAATGTCAGGGGGTGCCCCCTGCTCTACCCTTAGGGCTCCCTATTGTTGGAGATGAGCCTGGGGCTTTCTCTGTGCACTCACACACAATTCAAGGACACAAAAAAAGAATTCTTCTTAGAAATCAGAATGTATAAATCCTTTGCTACATAGAGTTATAATAAAAATGAGGTGAGTGTGGCTATATACAGTATTCTGTTGGCCACCAAGAGTATCCCTGGAAGAAGCCCCTAGTCAAACCACTTGGCTCTGATGGTGTTGTCTTTTTTTTCTCTCCCTCCCTCCCCCTTTATTAGAGCTTAAAGGTTAAGGGAGTGGACCGTACTCCCTACCTGGGGGATGTAGCTGTGGTTGTGCATGCTGGGAAAAAAGAGATGGGAACTCCACTTGCAGATACTCCCACCCGGCCAGTCACTCGACATGGGGGCATGAGGGACCTTCACGAGTCCAGCTTCAGCCTATCTGGTAAGAGCAGGGGCATCACAGTGTGGGCATCAGCACTTGGGTCCCGGGGAGGGCCACAGTGGGAGGGAGGGCAGAGGGAAGAGAAGAAATTGATACAGCTACATCAGGTAGTAAGAAACTACCTGAGGTACCTGTTCATCCCTTCCCCCACACTCTAGTAACAAGTGCCAGAATAGTATAGCTCAGTGGTTTTTGGAGCAGGCAAGGGCATGATCTGATTTGTGACTAGAGAAATCCCAGGAGCTGATACCCTTTGTCAGTGTAGATCACCACCTTCTCTATGACTTATAGTCTTAGAATTGCTTAGGGCTCTTAGAGATTACGTGACTTGCCTAGCATCATATAGACAATGTCAGTCCCAAACACTACCTGGTCTTGCTGCCTGTGAGGCCAGCTCTCTAACCGCTACACCATAGTGCCTCTCATAATTCTTAAGTAGATAGATACTACATTAGACAAATGCTGAGATGAGAGAAAGAGAGGGATCTTCTGGATTTATCCAAGACCTTCTCACCTGAGACTTTGCCAGGCTTGGACCAACATCTTAGCATTTCCCAGTCCATCAAATCTCCTTCCTTTCCATCTTTTTGAGAGTCCTGTATATAGTAAGGTCTACTCTAGCACTAACTCAGTGCCCTGATGGATATTATCCCTGTGGATTCTGGGAGCCCATCTCTTTCTGGGGCCATAGGCTACTTTTTAGCAAGGATGGTGCCTTCATGTGTTCTGACGTGTAATCGCTACATCTGGACAAGCGGTGACCTCTTGATGGCAAGTGCAGAGATTCTGGAATTTATAAAATGTTCTAAGGCCTGCAAATTATTCTGCCTTGGGAGGAACTGTATTGACCATCATTGCTCCCCTAGAAAGGACCGTGAGACACTCTCCCAGTGTTTCATAATTGGAACTTCATCTGACTTCATTTCTAGAGTCTCACCAGCTGAAGCAGCATGATAATTGGATTGAGGAAGGATCTAATACACTGATCCAGGAGTAGGAAGGGCCTTTTATTTTTTCCTTTTAAAAATATTTCTATTGATGATTGTCATAATTTAATATATTTAGAGCTTAAAGGGACCTCAGAGGTCATGTAGTACAAGCAGATGAGGAACCTGACCCTGTATTTATATCCTAGTCATTTCCTTTTTAAGAAATGTTTATTTTAGTTTTCATTTAACCGGAATTATTTTCTCCCTTCCAACCACATCTCTGGTCAACGGGTATACACAGCTTAGTAATTGGTCATCTAGTAACCATAGTTATTTCCCAACCACCCACCACTTATATTGAGCCCTCCTTTGTGACAAAAAAAAAAATGAAGCAAAAGCATCCAATGCAGAAACCTTGTCTGACTGTGTATATAATAATATTCTGTCTTAGTAGTTCCCCACTTCTCTGCTGTGAAGGAAAAGTTTCGTTTCAAGCTCTCTCCTCCAGGACCTTCTCTAGTTTTTTTTTCCGTTACTCAGAGTTCAGCTTTCTTTTGTAATCATTGTATATTTTGTTCTCAGGGGTAGAAGTCTTTTACCTCTATTTTCTAAGAACATCCTGATTCTCTCAGTGCCTGCATAGTGTCACGATATTACCATGTCAGAGGTAGGCAAAAGAAAGTGAAACCTCTGGCAGGGCAGAAAGTTTCCACTACTGTCCTTGCTCCCACCAGTCATAAGGAGTGGAATACAAAATAGAAGAGGAAGCCCACTCCTCTGTAGTCTGGGGTGGGAGGGGGTGGGAGATGGTACTTTGAGATTCAAAATGCTTGTCACAGGCCCACACATTTGATGGTTTCTTCTTGCCATCATGCAGCCTAACTCAAAGGGTCCAAGGTGTATTGATTACCCATCTCCTCTGCCCTCTAGCCTACCAGAACCACCAACTACCCCAGGGCTTCATTAAATTAATTCATCCACAAATATAGAAAACAAACCCTTCCCCATGCAGAACCATATATGGTCATCTCCATTTTCTCCCCAGAAGGAAATAGATCCTCTGTCCTCACCCTAGTTCTCTGAGCCACCAATCCCCTTCTTTCTGGGCAGAACTCAAGAAATGAGACTTACATATGCTAGAGTGTTCTCAGGGCTGGGGGAGATTACAAAATAGATAACTGGGAGAAGAGAGCTATGAGGACGGTGAGAGGTCTGGAGAGACTGCCCTGTAAGATGTAGTTGGAGGAATTGGGAATGCTTCACTTGCAGAAGACTCAAGAGAGGCATGAGAGCTTTTCTCAAGTATCTAAAGGACCATCACATGGAAGAGGGATTGCACTTGTTTGGTCGGCCATAGAAGGTGGAACTGGAAGCAGTGTGAGAAAGTCTCTGAGAGGCAGGTATAGATTAGATTTCAGGAGAAGCTTCTGTCCAAATAGCTATCTGGAAGTAGAATGGGCTGGATTCCCTCACGCTGGAAGTCTGTATACCAAGGCTAGATGACACCATTTATCAGACAAATTGTAGACAGGATTAGTGACTATAGGTTATATTTCTGAGAGCTCGTCTAGCTCTGAGATGTTTGTGTTTCTCCCCACCTTAAAACCTGTTCCCTGTCCCTCTCAATGACCTGGGCATCAATCCTATGCTGGCAGCCTAGAGCTAGAACTCAGCTGGTTCTATTGGGTCTCATGAATCTCTTTTAGTAATGAAGTCTTGGTATCCCTTTATCTCTTGGACTTTGGGGTCTGTCTCTTTAATTTCTCAATATGATGAAAGATTTTTAAAATGAAAACAACCTTTTGAAGTTTGGTAAGAAGGATTTATATGTTATTAGACCCTTTCCAAGAAAGGGGTCCCTGCCTGCTCAGACCCTTTGACTTCAAACATACCACCAGAAGAATCCCTGGGTGCCAAATGTATATCAGTATGCCCTCAGCCCAGGACAGAGCTATAGAATACAGAATGGACTATCCAAATAAATCAATAAGAAGTAAATAAACATTTATTAAGCACTTCCTATGTGCCAGGCACTCCGCTAAGCGCTGGGAATACAAAAAGAGGCAAAAACACAAAACCAGTCCATGCCCTCAAGGAGCTTACAATCTAATGAAAGCAGTCTAAGTGAAAGCATCGAGGGCCTTTGGCGAGGTTAGTGGCATCTCACCCTCTGCCCTTCTGCCCCTACAGGTTCTCAAATCGACGACCATGTTCCAAAGCGAGCCTCGGCTCGGATTCTCGCTCCCCCCGGTGGCAGGTCGAGCGGCATTTGGTAAAGACGCTGACCAGCCTCCCAACTAAGAATGCAGCAGCACAGCCAGCCCACCTTCTGGCCACCACTGCAGGTTGCATGGGGAGGCTGGGCCAGACAGTCCAACAGCCGAGAAGGTGGGAGGGGGGAAGGGAAGGGCACACAGGACACTTGGGAGCACTTCACATGTCTGAAACGTCATTCACTATGCTTTGAGCCAATCCTAACAAGCACTTTGGGACGATGCTCCTCTCGCTGTAGTCCTTTCCTTTCCTGGCCTCAGCAGGCTGCATCTGTGGGCCAGGGGGGACCTGGCACTATGCACTGACGGCATTGCATAGGCAGCATCCTTGCCCCAACTCTCACACTCGACTCAGGCTGTTTGCTTTGTGAGAAAGCATCAGCTTGAATGGCCTTCTTCCTAGCCTGGCCAGCCAATGTCCAGGGCACTTTGGCAGAAGTGTTTCAAAAGAAAAGGCCTCCCTGCTCCCTTCCCTTGCTCCTTCCTACCACCTCCCCCTCCTCAATAACCACATTTCCCAGTCCCACTGAAGTCTTTGCTCCCCAGCCATGTCTAAGACTCTCTCCCCATCCTATAGTGACTGAGTTCATCAGTGGTCCCTGTTCCAAGTCAAGGCATTTGTACAGATGAAGCAAATGAACCTTTTGTCAGCTTCCTCCTCCCTTCCCTCTTCCTTCCAGTCACCCTCCCATACTTACAAAGAACAACAAGCAGCCGAGAGGAAAGAGCTGGGAGCTGGTGCGAGGCCTCGTGCCACGCGCGTGTAAATGATTTTGTTTTGCACGTTTGGTTTGAGCAGCGGTTTGGTTTGATTTATTAGTGCATCCTGTGAAAAAAACAGTGCTTTGTGTCACTTAGCGTTAGGATAGAAATGGGGATAGACATGATCCTCAAGAGATGCTGCAGTCAACACCAACCCAAGAGGCAGAGCAGGTGTAGAACAGACCCCCATCCTCCTGTCCCCCACTTTGGGTCTTCCCGATGATTAAAGGGAAAAAAAAAGTCCTGGATTCACCCTCCCCCAAGCCTGATAGATAAGGATGCAGCTCCCAGACCCCACATGGACCAAAATCAGGAACCTGATCCTGTAAGAATGGCCTGGGCATCTATTATTTTTAAAATTCAGACTTGTATGGTCTTACCCTCTTCTTGCTGAGCTCCCTGAGCTGACCAGAGCTTTCAGGCAGAGGCTTGGGCTGTCCTCCTTTGCGACTGGTAAGAAATCTCCTACCTTCCAAGAGAGGAGGGAAAGGAGAAGTAGGAGGGGAAAAGGGTTTCGATAAGAAGAAGAGGAGGCATTTGGGCAAAAAGGCTGCAGCTGCAGGGTCCTATAAGGCTGTATGTAGGACATCTGTGGCCATGCCTCCAGCTACCTTCAAACCCACCCTCCATGCCTTCAGCCCGCCTTACCTCCATCTCCGCCTGCTGCCATCCTCTTCCCAACATTCCTTATATCTCAGTCAAGCCCTTCCCCAACATTGAGGAGATTCTTTACTTGAAAGGAAAACAAATCTTAGGGATGGTCTGCCTTCCAACTTTGAAGACCACTGGGCTTTTTATAGTAAGGATACTCATACTCTTCAGAAACCTCAGCTACAAGGGGTGGGGTTTCTCCCTGTCTTACTGAGAGACGTTCTCGCTTGACAGAAAAGAGGAAAGGAGGAGTTACTCAGGTCAGGAGACAGCCTCCTTTTCTTGGACTCTCTGCCAGTTACTTAGTTTTAGCCCTGCTCTTACTTAGAACAGTCTTCCATCTCCTAGAATTCACAGGAAGTCAATCCCCCATGGCTCCCAAGCTCTTACAGGAACTCAGCAATGCCCCCTTGTTAATCTCAGGCCAGAAGTTGCCAGAACTCCCCCAACAGCTTTGATCTTGCACCTTTGCTGTGGAGAGGAGGCATGAGGCAACTTCTGGTTGCCAATCCTCACCAAATAATTGCAAAATTACTTGCAAAATTTGCCTCCCATGAATCATTGACAGGGTGTACCTGTGTTTGTTCTTTTTCCTGTTATGGCCATTCAGTCTAATGCAAAAATCTTTAAAATTAAGTCCTTTGTGTCTAAACTAGGACTAGTAGAATATTAGAAGCTTGCTCGGTATTTTGATCTCTAGCCTGCTGTGGCATTTTTACACCCAGCCTCTACTCCCAACCCAATTTCAGTCTCTCATTAGCACACTGGAGAGGGCAAGTCACAGCTGGCCAGAAGATACAAGGCAAATAGTTGGTTTGGCCAAAGTAGATTACAGGGGGTTCTAGATGTGGTAGCCAAGCAGGCAATAGGTTGGTCAAGACACAGTACATAATGACTGCAGCTGGGGTGGGGAGTGAATTCTGACTTAACCCAGTAAAGTATAGATGCCTACTATGGCTGCTTTGGTCTCTAGTCTCTCTGTGGTCCTGAATAAGACAACTATTACCTTTTTCCCCACTTTCTATGCAGCAGGACTGGGCAGATGCCAAACGGCATAGGAGAGAGCTGACCAGCAGGGCAGGCCAGAACTATGACATATTTTTGCTGGCAGAGCTTTTCCATACAGGTCCCAATACTGGAATTTTAGAATTAAAGTGCCCAGTTCAGGGAGGCGAGAGAAAGGGGAGTAGTGGAACCACATTCCTTCTCTCACCAAAATTGCAGGTCTGAGAGGTCATGATTTCCCTCCTGACCTCTGTCCGTGACCCACTCACGCCAAAAAGCTTTTAGCTGGAAAATCAGAAGGTGGTCCAAAATGTCATAAGAAATAGCCAGCATCTCCTCTTCCCCTCAAACCCACTTCTCCTTGCCCCTTTACAGAGCCCAGAGCCACCTGGAAGACATACTTGTCTCATGGTTGGAATGAAAAAGGGTCTCTGGTTGCATTGAATGCAGCTCTCAAACTGGTCTTGTACTTGCTGGAATAAATGCTGTTTTTCTTGCCTTAGCTGCTCTCTAGGTTTGTGGGGTTGTGTTATGGGAACATTGTGCTACTACTGTGTGTGTGTGTGCGTGTGTAGTGCTAGAAATCCACAGTAGGTCTCTGTCAAGTCTGTACCGTGATGAGGGCTTTTTGGACTCTGACCCAGAAACCAACAGAACCAAACTGAAACCAAAACCTTCCTCCAGCGCAGCAGAGGCGGCAGGCATGGTCTGGGGTCAGCATGGAACCACCCCACAGCCCAGGCACCCAAGTGACTTTCCTTATGCCTCCGTAAATGTTATGGTGCTAAGAATGTGTCAGTCCCAAAATGACACACTTTTCCTATGCTTTAGCCACCTGTTTCAGACAAAACAACAACAACAACACCACACAAAACACCCCAACACATTGTGTTCTGGTGCAGGTTTGTATTAAACTGTAGCTACTTCTCACTTTGTCTCAGTTGTGTTTTTTTAAGGGAAAAAAATGTACACGGAACCTCTCTTATTGAACTTGGGATACTCAATATGCAAAGACATTTTGGGAAAGTACTGAATTTAGTAGAGAGAAAAGATGTCCCCCACTGATTTATCTACCCCACTCCCAAGTCAGCCTTGCTTTTTCAGTCATTTGGAAGTCCTTGACCCATGAACCTTTTCTCATTCTTAGTCTATGCTTTTAAAAGCTGATTCCCTGACTGATAATCCTTCACCCATCCTTTTTTATACAACTCACAGAATCTTCTATTCCTATGGTAAAAAAAATTGGTCACATAAGTGACTACAAGCAGGACTGAGTCTAGTCAAAAGTTTGAAACCGACAAAATTTATCCCTAAGTCCCACATACCTTCCTTTCTGTACCCTTTTCTTTCCTTTCTCCACCAGTCCTCAATACTGCCTCTGGTTATCCAGAGTCTTATCTTTCAATACCCTACATCTCCCCTCCCCAACAATAGTTCAGAATTACCTTCCCAGGGTAAAAGCACATTTGTAAATTTTAGAAGAATCTGGGTTAACCAAAAAGAAAGAACCTGTTAGGATGGGATTTTTTAAAATCATGGTAAAGTGAAAAATTTTAAGGAATGTAGGGAAATTATTAAAAAGGGGTCTTATACATACCCTATGTTACGGTATCATACAAAGTAGGCAAACAACTCTGAAACTGACATAATAGGCCTTGACTGAAAGAACCACAGGGAGTACTACAGCTAAGGCAGAATATTTGGCTATCATAGACTTTTAATTACCAAGCAGGGCTGTTGACCAGGTCCCATATAATAATAATGAGCACTTTGCTGTCAACCCCACACTCATCTTCATGGGATTTGCACTGCATCGAACACTAGATGGGGCTTGGGCTCACCGAGAACTGACACCCTCTCTTCCCTAGCCTCTCCCCTTTTGTGATGGCTCTGTTCATCCCTAAGGTTTTAGTATGGATTTATCCACTCAGAATCTTGGCTTGATGCCCCCACCCACTAGGGGACAAAAATGCCTCTCCTCCAGTGCCTGCTATTTCAACAGAATTTATTCATAAAACCATAACAGAGATATACACAGTTCTTGAAATATAACATTAGGAAGGGGGGAAAAAATCAAAGGCTCTAGCATGGGCAGCCTTTCAAATTACAAATCCTCCCTAGACAAGGCAGCCAAAAACCTAGGAGCTAAAATTCAAACCTCTCCACTTTGTTGCAGGCAAGCCAAAACCCACTAAAAACAAAACAATTAAAGTGCTTGAACTCACACTTTCCCCTCCCACTATAAGGAGAGAGCATATTAACCAGCCATGGCAGAATAAGGCACTGAGGGTACTTGGCTAGATCCCACATGGATGCTATCCTTCCTCATCAGCCTCCATTCTGGGCCCTCCATTGTTCATTGTCCTCACTGCTGCAGGTCTCTCAGTCTTGGCCATGCCTCCCAGTTCTCACTGGGATCTAGCCCACAGAGAGTACACTGGCAATATTAAAAGTCATATGTTAGGTGGCACAGTAGACAGAGCACTGGCCTTGGAGTCAGGAGGACCTGAGTTCAAATCCAGCTTCAGACACCTGTGTGACCCTGGGCAAGTCAATTAACCCTGTTTGCCTCAGTTTTCTTATCTGTAAAATGAGCTGGAGAAGGAAAGGAAAAACCACTCCGGTGTCTTTGCCAAGAAAACCCCAAATGGGGTCATAAAGAGTTGGACACAACTGAATGACAACAATTAAGAAATCATGAGGAGGGGTGGCTAGGTGGCACAGTGAATAAAGCATCAGTCTTAGAGTCAGGAGGATCTGAGTTCAAATTCGGCCTCAGACACTTGACACACTTACTAGCCATGTGACCTTGGGCAAGTCAGTTAACCTCAATTGCCCTGCCCTCCAAAAATCAAAAAATAAAATAAAAATTTTTTAAATTTTTTTTTGCTTTTTTTTTTTGAGGGGCAATTGGGGTTAAGTGACTTAACCAAGGTCACATGTAAAAATTTTTTTAAAAAGAAAGAAATCATTAGGATTATAAGTCAGGCTACCACCATCATTTCCTATCTCTTCTATTTCACCAAAGTATGCATGTTCCTGCTCAGTCTGATGTCACACCCCATATTAGATGTTCTCCTTCCTTGTTCTGCCCAGACCTCTACCACCCCCTTGCCCAGCCTCCTCATCCTGGAAGAATTGGGAAGAGATATATATCCTATACAGAGAAGAATTTGTAACCCCCAGCCAGGTTGCATGGGATATAATTGAGCATCTGTGAACATCACAAGCAACATAACTTGAAGTGTAATAGTCATAGATGATCATCCCTACTACATAAGGCATTAGGCTTGCACACATCTAATATTAATGTAGGTAGAAGATGTAATAATAGCATATCAATCAATAACCATTAAGTATCTGCTGCGTGTCAGGCACTGTGCTAATCCCTGGGAATAGAAAGACAAAAACAAAATTCTCTGCCTTCAGTTTACTGGGGGAGACAACACATATATCTATAAGTAAAATATATGCAAAATCAATACAAAGTTATATGGGGGTGGAAAAGGCACTAGAAACTAGAGGGATTAGTAAAGGCTTCGTGTAGAACATGGTACTTAAACCAAGCTCTTTTTTTTTTCTTTTTGGAGGGGGGAAGTCAAGGAAATTGGGGTTAAGTGACTTGCCCAGGGTCACACAGCTAGTAAATGTGTCAAGTGTCTGAGGCTGGATTTGAACTCGGGTCTTTCTGACTCCAGGGCCACTGCTCTATTCACAGTACCACCTAACTGCCCCTAAACCAAGCTTTGAAGGAGTGGGGCTTCTAAGAGACGAAGTTGAGGAAGGAGTGCATTCAGGACATTAGGGACAACCTTTCAAAAGATGGAAGCTAAGTTGCTGTAAAAAACAACTAGGTGGCCAGTTTGGTTGAAATGAGGCATATGTGAGGAGAGTGCTTGTCAGGGTTCTCTGTCAGAGTACCCTAACTTGCCTGCAGGGGAGCCGGTTACTTACCTCACTCAAGTACTCATTAGCGCATTTTAAGAATAGAAGGGTCACGGCTGGGAGGTGCAAGCAGAGAAAGTTTATTGAGTCCTCTCCATGGGGAAGCCTTACAGCCATATCTTAAGGCTGACTTCTTCCTACCCCCAAGGCTTAGGCCTTATATATACCCCAGATCCACATACCACACATGATAGAGCCCAGCTGAACAGAATTGTGAGAGGGGAGGTGCAGTCACAAGGGCATGAAGGCACCAGGGTGTGGAGACACTAATCAGGAACATCAGGTAACCCCACATAAAAGAATCTTGAGCAATGCGGTACCCCCTGGCCTCCAAGTGATGGGGAGGGGGGGTGCAGTATGCTCTGACCTCTATGTGACCCAGATAATTGCAGTGCCTCAGACACACCCTGTGCCTCAAACATTACCGCCTGCAGCCTGCAATTCCTCACAGGTACTATAGACTGAAAAGGGAGCTTGGAACCAGATTATGAAGAGCTTTAAATGCCAAAAGGAAGAATGTGTATTTAACTCTAGAAATATTAGCCACTAGTTTCAAATTGGAAAGTGGCATGGTCAAATCTGGGCTTTAGGAACATCACCTTGGCTCCCCTTTGAAGGACTGCTTGAAGAGGGAGAGACAATGATAATAAAACTAGCATTTATATAGCACTTAGAGATTTACAGAGCACTTTGAAAATATCTCATTTGTTCTTAGGACAGCCCTGGAAGTAGGTTCTACTATAATTCTTATTTAACATTTAAGGAAACTGAGACCAATAAAGGTTAAGTGATAACCAAGGTCATGGCAAGTAAGTGTTTGAGGCAGAATTTAAACTCAGGTCTTCCCAACTCCACATCCACTTATCCACCGTGCCACCTAACTTTCTCCAAGGTAAGGCAAAGTGATCAATTAGGCAAGAGTCCAAATAAGAGATGATAAACGATTAAAGTAGGGGATAATCTTTTGAGTACAGAATGGGAGAGACAAAAATGAAGTGAACGTAAAATTGACAAGACTTGTTAATTGATTGGATATGTGGCATGAGTGAGAATGAGATGCTGAGGATGCCTCCAAGGTTATAAACCTGAGTAACTGGAAAGAGTGATATCCTAAATAGAAATAGTGAAGTTAAGAAGAGGAGTGGGTTTGGGGTGTAGGGAAAATAATAAATTCTGTTTTGAACACATCAAGTTTTATATGCCCATAAGGACATCCAGTTCAAAATGTTTAATGAGCAATTGGTGATGCCAGACGAGAATTCAGGAGAGAAACAAGCTAGATATGTAGATCTAGGGGTCATTTGCATAGTGATGATAATTAAAACCCACAGGAGATGATGAGGTCACTAAGTAAGAGGACAGAGCTTTGGGGGTATTGTTAGGCGGCAGATACAAATAATGATATGTCAAGGAAGACCAAGAAGAAATAGTTGGAAAGGTAGGTGAATCAAAAGAGGGGCATCACAAAAACCCAGAGCATCCAGGGCAGGAGGGAAGTCAACACTGTCAAATACTACACAGAGCTGAAGATGAATGAGAATTAATGAAAATTCATATTTGGTAATGAAGAAACCATTGGTCACTTTGGAGAGCAGTTTCAGGTGAGTGATGAAGTTGGAGGACAGATTGCTGAGGATTGAGATGTAAGAGTAAACAGCTTTTTCTGGAAGTTTGGCTATGAAAGAAGAGAAATATAGGATGGTAGTCTGGGGGTTGGTAGTCAAGTGAGGGATTTTTTAAGATGACAGCTGTGTATATTAGGTGTTAACAGGATGGGATAGACAGAGTAGGAATCAGTAAATAAGGTGAGATTGAAGATTGAGGGGCAGAGGATTGATTCTGAGTGTAAACTACTTGAGGAGATGAGAGGGAATGAGATCAGGGGTTCATATAGAAGACTTGACCTTGACTTGGAGGACTACCTCAGCAGAGAGTGAACTAAAGGTACAGTTGAGGATGGAGGATAATATCAATGAATTTTGAGATGGAGAGAAGTGGAGAAGAAGAACCTGATGGCAACTGACCTCTATTTTTCTAGTAAAGGTTTCAAAGTGCTCAGTTGAGGGGTAGGAGGAGATATGCTGTAGGAAGTTTGAGAAAAGAAAAGGTTTGGAACAACCACTATGAGTTCAATAGAGAATCAGTTGGGCAGGAGTTAAAGGATTGCCTTGCTGCATTGAGGGACCAGTTGGGAATAGATAACATAAATTTGTGATGGATCCAGTCAAGATGGTTGTATGTTTTCCTCTAGAACTGTTCAGCTGCATCAGAGTAGAAGCAAAAGAGGCAAATGATAGGGGAAATCCAGTATGGAGGCTTAGCAAAGCATACATAATGATAGAACAAGGGGGAAAAAGACTTGAGAGTAGAGTATAATTGAACTTGTTAACTATAGGGTCAAGACTGTGAAAGAAGGAAAGAGAGGCAAGAGCAGAGGGGATAGATATGAAAAGTACTGAAGTAATGAGGGAATGGGGGTCACTGTAAGGATGAAAAATAGGTTTAGGAAGAGGAATAAATAAGAACAGATCGCATGATAGAAGGTTAAGATCAGACAAAAGAATTTCAGAACTCTTGACTATCAAAATGGGACCTTTGTGAGTAATGGTAAAATCAATGTGTCACCATCCTTAGGTGGGACTGCTTTGGAGTCAAAGAGTAGGGCATGGGTGTTAAGGCAATTGAGGGACTGGGAATTTCAAATATACTTTAAGGTGACAAGCCCATCTCCCTTCCTGGCACAGGTTACTTTCATTCTTTCAATAGCTATTTGCATCACTTTAGACTCACATAGCCTATGGAAAAGAGCATCTGTAACTCATAGTCTTTAATGGCCTTTAATCACAATCAACTCATAACTGGCTAATGCCCCCTCCATTTCTAAAAAAGCAGAATCCAACTTAGTGTTGGTAAAAATGGAAGTGAAGGGGGCAGAGCCACGATGGCAGCATAGAAGCAGGAAAACTCCGTGAGCTCTCCCCATAACCTCCTCAAATACCTATAAAATATGATTCTAAACAAATTTTAGAGGTACTGAACCCACAAAATGACAGAAACAAATCTCTCACTGAAGGCAGCCCAGGAGGCAGACAGGAAGGGTCTATCATAGGGCACTGGGAGCCCAGCCCAGCCCTGAGTTAGCCCACGGTTTTAGCCCCAGGGCACACCAACCAGCAGCAAACTGGAACAGACTTTGGGAGAGTGGACAGCCAGCAACTGTGGCATTTTCCAGAATTATCAACCCATAAATGCCAAAGACAAAGTAAAAGGTCAGTGAAGAACTCTGTTGGAACTAGGGGAGATGGAACACAGTTCAGCCCCTGTCAAGAATAGAACAAGTGGAGAATGGGATAGGATGGAGAGAAATATAGTCAGTCTTTCACAATATATCCACTATGGAAATGTTTTGAGTAACTACACGTGTACAACCTATATTGAATTGCTTATCTTCCCAGTAAGGTTGGGTGATGAGGGAAGAAGGGAAAGAATCTGGAATTCAAAGTTTTAAAATCAAATGTTTAAAAAAAATTTTTTTATTATTATTTTTTACATGCAACTGGGAAATAAGATATACAAGCACCAGGGTATGGAGATCCGACTGGAAAGTCGGAAGGAGAATGGAGGAGGATATAGGAGAGAGTAGGTTGGGGGAGGGGGTATTCAAAGGGATTGCTGTTTTGGGGCAGGGAGTAGGGGGTAGGGGAAAGACAGGGAGAAAATGTGTAACTCAAAACCTTGTGGAAATAAATGTTGTAAACTAAAAATAAATATAAATATTTTTAATGGAAGTTAATCGTTGACAATCCATACTTGAAAGTGAGCTCTATATACACAGTCTTTGAACTTCTTAGTGATGGTCCACAACTCAAAAACTTTAATTTGTATATGGGAAAATGAGACTCACTATCAATAAGTTTTCTACCAGAAAACGCAGTAAGTTTATAACGACCATTACTCTCTTGATACAAGACTACTTTCAAGCCTTCCAAGGTAGTCTCAGAGTGTAACACAAAGGGCTTGTCACTATGCAGAGATTAATATTGATGCATGAGTGAGACAGTTGATCAGGTCCTTAAAAAAGTTCATTCACATTTCTCATCCAAACAATCATCAAATGGTATTAAAGGGACCAGTTCACGTTGCCCTTTATTGCCTTTCTGCCTTCAGTTCCTTTCAACCATAAGTGAGATAGATAATTAATTGACTAAGTGACAGTAGTATAATTCTTCACCTATTTTTTAAGAATAGCTACAAAATCCTAGAAAAAGCCCTTAGTTCTCTAAGGTTCCTTGGATGTAGCCAGTTAACAAGAACCATCTTCTCTAGTGCTCACTCCCTAATGAGAATGTAATCTGAATATTTGGCAGAACCTTTGTAGATATAGAATTTGTCAATTAATAACTTCAGGCCAGCGTCTTCTGGTCTAATGGTCTAACATTTTCATTAGTCTTTTTAATGTTCTTCCAATGTCTTCCAAAAGACAAAACCATTCACATATTCCAACCTACCCTATTTCGTATCTCCAACTCCTTTCTAAGTCATTGAAACATGGCATTTCCTATAAGTTTGTTAGGCTGTCCTTTCTTTATCTTCTGCTACAATTAGATTCTGTTAACATCCTCAGTGCAGATTCTTCACAGAAAACCACTAACCACCTCATAAAGAGTCCAAACAGGGTGTTTTAACCGTATAGAATGGAATACTGGTCTGCCTTAATCCAGACCTTCTTTAATTATCTTCCATACCACCACTATGAGCAAAGCATTTGAACTACAAGGTTTTGTGATAATCCTGTTGGCTAATAGGTCCTTCAGAGAAGAGGTCTTTTATCCTTGAAAGGAAAATCTTCTGAAAGTACTTTTGATATGAGTGGGAGTCTATGGGTGGGAGTCATTAAGGTGGACTCTGGGATAATAGTTGTAAAGCACTTAGTCTACATGGCTGGAACACAGTAGTTGCTTAGCAAATGCTTGGGCAGCTAGGTGACTCAGTGAATAGAGTGTCAGACCTAAAGTCAGGAAGACTCATCTTCCTGAGTTCAAATCTGGCCCCAGGTACTTACTAGCCGGGTGATTTGGGGCAAGTCACTTACCCCTGTTTGCCTCATCTGTAAAATGAGTTGGAGAAGGAAATGGCAAACCACTACAGTGTCTTTGCTAAGAAAACCCCAAATGTGGTCATGAAAAATCAGACACAACTGAACAACAGTTTGTTCTCTCCCCCTCCATGGGGATGTTCCACTCACGCTGTGAAAATACAAGCATCCTAATACTTAGTTTCTTCTTCAAATTTCGCTTTCATTGTTTAGGCACCAGATTTTTTCTTAAATTCAACCTCTTTGAGCCCACTTTTAAAGTGGAAGATACCCATATGCCTTCAACACTCTTGATCACCTTTTTTTCTATCTTCTAATAAACTTTTGCTTAGAAAGCATGGATTTATAGAGTGAGCACATAGACCCAGCTCAGAGATTACAATATTCTGCCCATATGTTAAATAGACTAGAGCTGAGCCCAATCAATGTTGAACCACCAGAGCTGTTCCCTACCAGAACTATGGTACTAGCCAATACCCAAGACTTCAGGGAGCTTCAAATTCACATAGATAACCCATATGTACAAAAATATTTATTGCAGCTCTCTTTGTGGTGGCAAAAAACTGGAAATTAAGGGGAAGCCCATCAATTGGGGAATGGCTAAACAAGTTGTGGTATATGAATGTAATGGAATACTATTATGCTATAAGAAATGGGGAGGAGACGGTCTTCATATTCACCTGGAGAGGCTTATACAAACTGATGCTAAGTGAAAAGAGCAGAACCAGGAAAAATTTGTACTCACTCACAGACACATTGTATGCGTGACGACCAACTTTGATAAACTGGACTCTTCTCAGCAACGCACAGTTAGAAGATAACTCTACAAGTCCCAGGATGGAAGGAGATATCTACATTCAGAGAAAAATCTAGAAAGAACAGAGTTTAAATGGAGACTGAAGCAATCTACATGCTAGAGTTCTTTTTCATGTTTGGTTTTCTTTCTTTTTTTCCATTGTTCACTCCATTGGTTACAACCCTTCTATACAACCAGACTAATGCCCAATGTGAAAGTATTTGCAGATCCTATACTTGATTGCATGCCGCCATGAGGGGAGGCGGTGAGAGAGGGGAGAAAATATGAAACTCAAGGGATTGTGGAACTGAATCTTGTAAACTAAGAGTAAATAAACAAATCAATTAAATAAAAAAATTCACATAGATATAGCTCCAATATGAAAAGTCTTTCTTACCCTAGCTTCTGTATTAGCTATAATGAGTGGGTGCTTTTTTGTGGGTGCTTTCATAAAATTGCTGGAAGATAATTGTTATTTGAGATCCACTGTCTAGCCTGGCAAGACATTCATAGGGAGGGAGTATAGCACAGTGGACTGAGTGAAGAACTTGGAATTTAAAAGACTTGGGTTCAAAAATCTAGCTGTGTCAAGTCATTGAATCTTTCTGATCCCCAGTGTCTTCATCTGTAAAGTGAGAATGATAATAGTACCTACAGAGTCCCTATGATAATCAAATAGGATAATGTAGGTAAGGTATAAGATTTAAAGTGCTTCACAAGCATGAGTAATTGTTGTTTCTTCAAGCACCATGATACAACATAAAGAACACTGAACACAGAGTCACAGCACATGAGTTCAAATCTCAGCTTTGCCACTTTCTGCATCTGTAACCTGGGCCACTCCATCTCTTTCGGTCCCAGCCTCCTCATCTACAAAATGAGAGAATTGGACCAGGTAGCTTCTAAGGCCCCATACAGCTCTGTATCTGTGATACTATGAACTTAACCTAGAAACCAGTCTTAATGGTAGCAGTTTCCTTTTCACACATACCTCTTCCTTTCTATATTCTATGACAATTACTCCCAATGCTAGTTTTGCGATATTATATAAGGTGTCCTCAATTTTATTTTTGTCCAGATCTGTGATTTCACCATTATAGGGAGCTCCCAAAGAGGAAATGTCCTCTATCAATCTAGCAATTGTTTTGCAATGAATAGTCTTACAAAGTTACATAGGACACTGCAAGGTTGTGACTTGTCAATGGTCATACAGCCAGTATATGTCAGAAGCAAGCATTGAACCTAGGTTGCCCTGATTCCTCGATTTCAAGTATAGACAATCCAGTGATTTATATTTTGACTAACACCAAGGTTGGTCTTCTGTCTCCCCCTCTCATTTGAATAGCATGAAATTCTCAAAAAAATTCCCCCAAGCAGTTTAGTTTATTTCCTTTTTTTTAATGCTACATATTACTTCTAAGGC
This sequence comes from Pseudochirops cupreus, assembly GCA_028627135.1. Lineage (NCBI taxonomy): Eukaryota > Metazoa > Chordata > Mammalia > Diprotodontia > Pseudocheiridae > Pseudochirops > Pseudochirops cupreus. Next base: position 184,746,096 of record CM053581.1, on the reverse strand, counting down.
TGAGGAATATATCTTGAAACTAAGCAAATAAAAAGTCAGAATAATATAGTGAAAGGAAAACTGAACTTCAAATCTGAAGACTTGAGTACATATTCCAGGTCTACCCATTGTTGGCTTTGGAATCTTCTGGTAAGCACTTAGCCCCTCCAGGCCTCTATTTTCTTCATCTGTAAAATGAAGACTGGAATACATTATTTCTAAGGTCTCTTCTATGTCTAAACAATGTTAGTTTATACATAAGGATTTGTCCTCTTCCCCCTCCAAAAATAAATAAATAAAACCAAATACTAGGAGTTTAAAGCATTTCCTTGTGAGAAGAAATGAACATAAATGGCAAAAGTCTTCAAATGAACAGACCATCTTTTTGATAGCACCATTTGTTTCTCACAGTGTAGATTTAGCTGAGGACAGAGTTTCTCAGAGATGGAGAGATGGATTGAAACAGTACTAGCTGTGGGTTTCCCCATGCTAAGACAAAACTATGGGTATTTACAGGGAAAATAATCATAGAATCTTCCTCTTGGCAGAACTTAGAGGTCATCTGGCTCAACCTTCTACCTAATAAAGGAATATCTCTATACTGGTAATGTCAAATTAAAATGGATCCCTGCTGACCACATATTAACTTAGAAAACCACAAAATAACATTATCTATATTATACTGCATTTTTATTTATCTTGTTCAACATTTCCTAACTGATAATAAGAGAGGTCAAATTGAGGGAAGGGGTATTTAGTATGCTTGCCATCTTGGGGTGAGGGGTAGAGGAGAGATGGGGAGAAAATTTGTAACTCAAAATCTTGTGCAAATGAATGTTGAAAACTAAAAATAAATAAATAAATTCAGATTTTAAGAAAAGAAAAGAAAAAAAAACATTTCCCAATTGCAATTTAACATGTCTCCAACTGCTCTGCCTGCACTCCTCCAGTTTGACACCTCTGGCCTAGAATACTGAGATGTATAATGACTTGCCCAGGGTCTCATAGCCAAATGTGTGAGAGGTGGGATTAGAACCCAGATCTTCCTAATTCCAAGACTGGCTCTCTATTCACTATGGCATAGTAATTTTAATAATGTGAAGAAACAAAGAAAAGGAAGAAAAGATCATCAATTAAACATTTTAAAAATGCACTGAAGAGGACAGAATTTTAAAGTTCAGAAGGAGCCCCAGACAAGTAGGGAAATATCATATATCAAATATCATATATCAAATATCATAATAAATTTAACACGGACTTAATAAAACAAACAAACATCTGTACGTAATAGAGATTCGCAGTTTCGTGTGATCTTTTTCTCGTCATTGTATTTGGGAATGTTCATTTTTTTCAATGTTAATTGACCATCAATTTTTTCTTCATTTTAAATGTACACTCATTCACACTCACAGATAGTCAGACTTCTTCCTCTCTGTTCTTAATGTAGAATAATCATAGCTACTGTAAATGGTAAAATCTTGAATCATTCCTAAAGGAGTCAGTTAGCCCAGACTCCTGGGCTGGAGCCTTTCCTAGAAAGGAAATGGATGTCAGAATTCTATTCACAGCTCAACTTCATGAATTGAAATGGAGGTAGAATAAGTAGGGAAATCATGGTACCTGTGTTAGACATCTTAAGCACCCAAACCCTCCAAAGCAAGTGCTTTTTGCCCTAACTTGTTTGGCCTCGATTTGTCTTGTGGTCTACTCATTTACCAACTGTTCCTTTGAAAAACCTTTCATTGATAACCATTTTGGAGAACAATCTGGAATTATGGCCAAAGAATTACTAAACTGCCTATATATACCCTTTTGACCCATCAATACCACTACTAGGTCTATTAACAAAAACAATTAGGAAAAAAAGGAAAAGAACCTATATGTTCTAAAACGTTTATAGCAGCTCTCTTTGTGGTGACAAAGAACTAGAAATTGCAATGATGCCCATCAATTGGGGAATGACTGAACAAGTTGTGGTATATGATTGTAATGGAATACTATTGTGCTATAAGAATTGATGAGCTCAATGATCTTAGAAAAACATGGATAGTTTTGTACGAAATAAGGAAGAGTAAAATTAGTAGAACCAAGAGAACACTGTGCTCAGTAATAGCAATATTGTTCTAAGAACAACTTTGAGAGGGTTTTTTTATTAGTCTTGCTGTGACATCAGCCCTGCCTTAGCATACCTGAAGTCCCTCTCAGTACTAAATCTATGATCCCATGATCCCCTAAGAATTTACCTAGAGCCAGGGTAAGAGATACAGTACCTTTTAGCCCTGTGTTCTTGGATCTGGCAAAGATGGTTAGGTTTCCAGTAGTCCTGCTACTCGGAAGGATAGTTCTTTGAAAAACTAGGTGTTACCTACCAGCCCAAAAGGTGAGCTAAAAGGATGGGAAGGCCTGCTCTACCATGGAGCAGAAGAGGAACATACAAAGGAAAGATCTGCCCTTCCTTGGTCCACCCCAGTTGGATGGGATGAGGGAGGGAATTTGAACAGAAGCTCCTCTGAATAGATATGTGTTGTGTTTAATAGGTCATTACTTGTTAGTTTGGTAATCTGGGTTCTCTCTCCACCATTACAGATCATGGTCGCTCTATAACTTCATAAACAGCCTTCAAGACTTGTTGATGCATTTGTGAAGTATTCATCACATTGTCACCTCGTGAAGCAAAAAATAAAAATGCGAATGCTTAAAATAAGAGTTTAAAAAAATCTTCCCACCCAGAGCCCACAGTGGGGATGAGGTGAACATCATTACATCTGTTTCCTTTCCCTGTTTCTCCTGGATAAAAGCCTCAGAGCTCCAGCATTTTATCTTAAGGATTTTAAGCAACTACAATGTCTAACCAGGGATCTTCCTGACCCTTGTGGGAGAATGAGACAGAAAGTAAATGGGGACTTACTGAAATCAAGATTCCATCGCTGACCTCAGTTTCCTCATTCATTAAGTGAAAGATTTGAATTGTTGATCTCTAAGATCTCTTCCAGATCTAAATCTATGACCTCATGATGCTGATCTCATCCAAGGATTTGGGTGTCCCCATGACATAGTAGCTAAAAGGGTAGTAGAGGGACTGCTAGAACCTATCCTTACTATGCCCAAAGGGCTATAAATAAGTACATACCCTTTGACCTAGCAATACCACTTCTAGGGTTATATCCCAAAGAGATCAGAGAAGTGGGAAGAGGACCCGTATGTACAAAAATATTTATAGCAGCTCTTTTTGTGGTGGCAAAAAATTGGAAAACAAGGGGATGTCCATCAATTGAGGAATGGCTAAACAAGTTGTGGTATATGAATGTAATGGAATACTATTGTGCTATAAGAAATGAGGAGGAGATGGACTTCATAATTACCTGGAGAGGCTTATACAAATTGATGCTAAGTGAGAAGAGCAGAACCAGGAAAAATTTGTACACAATCACAGACACAATGTATGTGTGATGACTAACTTCAATAGACTGGGCTCCTCTCAGCAATACAAGGTTATAAGACAACTCCAAAAGACTCATGATTGAAAGAGATATCCACATCCACAGAAAGAGATGTGAAGTCTAAATGCAGATTGAAACAAACTACTTACTCTGTTTCTTTTTCTTGTTTTGTTTCGTTTCCTCTTTCCCACTGATCATTCCATCAGTTACAATCCTTCTTCACAACCTGACTAATGATTAATGGGAAGCTATTTGTAGATCCTGTATCTGAGTGCATGCTGCCATGATGGGGAAGGGAAAGGGAGGGGGAGAAAATCTGAAACTTAAGGAACTATGGAACTGAATGTTGTAAACTAAAAGTAAAGAAACCAATTTAATGTTTTAAAAAAAGAACCTATCCTTAAAAATTGAACTTTGCGTGCCATTAGCCCTTACCCTTCAGATAGTGGAGTCTCTCATGCAACAATAATTTTGCAGATAAGATGGGAAGAGTCAAAAGAAGCTCAGATCACTAGGGAAACAAAGCCCCTAACAATGCCCCTTCTTAATGGGCTGTTTCTCAGAAAGGTCTTCAGTCTATATGCTATCCAATGAAGTGCTGATTGCATGAAGAAAAAGCCCAGAAAAAATGATATTTCTTTTCCATGCTTGAGACCTGTCTATTTGTATTTCATCTTGAACTAGTCACCTCTTCATTACTATTTTGTGATATGACATAAGACACAGCTCCTACCCTTATTTTCCTCTACCTCAAGGTTTCCTTTTCTATGTTTTAGGCAAGGATTGAGGTCTTTGGGGCCTATTGGTGTATCAGCAAGCACCCTAGCATACCCTGGGTGGCTGCTAGCACAGTTTCTTAGATCTGCTTTTCTAAAGGAAAGCAACTCAAAATGGGTTAACAGTCTCATTTTAATCAATCAAACACATATTTATCTAGTTCAGGGGAAAAAGTCAGCACCCTGAACTTCAGAGAATACAAAGAGAATACAAAACACAAGTTACAAGCAGACAGAGAAACAGACCAGCAGACAGGCTTCCAGTCATCTGACCATTACATCCATACCTATTCAGTCACCAGAGAGGGAAGCACTCACATCTGGGTTTTTCAAAGGGGTGGGGGGGGGGCTCAACGGCTTCCCAGAGTCTCCTCTGGCCAAATCACACAAGTCTTCTCAAAGTGAGCCCCAAAGCAAAACCTCACATCAGGGCGTATACATAGCCTTCTCCTGGATTGGAGAATGTCATAGCCTTCTTGACCCACTGCCCAATCACAAAGCAACAAAGCCTGGGCATTCCTGAAAAACAAGCCTTCCACCACAGGCTCCATGTGATCACATTCAGCCTATTAGGCGGCAGAGCATACTTTCAAATAGGGGAAGGTTCTCAGAGCCACTTAAGCCACTTAAGCAGAGGGCCTAGGGGCAGAGAAGATCTTCAGATTTCCGTAACAATTGAGTAGCTGCATTATCAGTAGAGGCCTCCAGATGGCCCCGTTAGCCCACTGGGGTTTGCTATGTTCTCATAAGAGAACAGGTTGCTCCCTCAACAAGGTAGATGTGCCAGGACCAAGAATACCTTGACCCTCAGCTCCACAGCCCAACCTTGTCAGGTCAGGAAGGGTGATAATAGCGTCAGACTATCCCTCCTCATACAGAGCCCCCCTTCCTATGTAATTTCTAAGGCCAGTCTGAATATGTGGATCTACTCTAGAGCAGGCACATGGGTCATCTGGCCTGAGAGTTTGAAGGGCATCTCAGTTCATACAAGGGTAAATCCAAACCACAATGGCACATTCATCCTTGGCAAATCATCTATTCAACAAGTTGGCTTTCTACACTAATCTCCTTCAGCCAAATCAAATAAGCAAATTCCTTTTTTAGGATACAATTGTCAAATATTCCATACATATGGAACTGATCCATTTTCATTTCAAGGCCCTTTTCCATTTTTAACTATACCCTAAGATAGGAATCAAATGTATATTTCAATCTCATCAAATACTGATGACATTCTAGAAGCTCTATAATAAGTTAAAATTCCCAGAATATTAGAATTTTAGAGTTAAAAGGAATCTCTTTTAGCCTACTTCCCTCACTTTGCAGATGAGGAAACTAAGGCCCAGAAGGATGAAAAGGTTTGTCCACAATCATATAACTAGCTAATTGCAGAGTTAAAATCCAAATCCACCACGAAGTTAGAAAGTGGCTCTATTATTCCAAACTAAAATCTTACTATCTCAATTGCTAGTGAGCCACAGAATACCACTGAATCCCTCTACATACTTTTAACCTCCCCAGAAAAATATAAAACCCACAAATCATCTGCACATTAGGGCAGATTACAAAAAATGGACACATGCCCTGTTTACTACTATATCATTCCAACCTTTTGGAGATCATGCATGATAACCAAGCTGGAATGGACTTTCTAAGGCTACTCCAAATCATAACTTTTGCTCTAGGGTCACCCAGGTCTGAACCTGTATCATTGAATCTTAGCTAGAATTGGGCAAGCCAATTACATTACAAGTACATTAAAAAATTAGTTGTATCTAAGGATTATTCATGTATCCAATACTTCATCAGCCCCCAGTTATGGAACCAAAGCCTGGCCCTGAACACCCTAGGAAGGAATAAAACCGACACATCTCTATATACCATCTTTTCCTTGATCAGGAAAGAACACAGTTTAGGGAAGTGTTGAGTGTTTATCTCCATGCTCTTTCTGATACATTTCCCTCAAGAAGGTCCTGTTCTATGCGAGACAAAACCAAGTCCCCACTTTGCTTTTTGGCTTAGAGAGTTGCAGAATGCTAAGCTCAGCCTCCACACTGACCCCTAGAAGCAATGATCTTTACCTCTCCCAGATCCCCATCTCCTCCACCACGAGCTTTTCTTCTGACATAGCAAATTATCTCAGTAAGGATAACCTTTAGTTCAGGCCATCATCACCTTTCACATGGATTATTGTGGTTTTAGCTTCTACTAGTTTCTTCTCTCTCAAATCCATCCTCCATACAACTACTAAAATAATCTTCCTAAGCCCAAGTGACTATCACTCCCCTGTTCAAAAAACATCAGTGGCTCCCTATTATCTCTAGGATAAAATACAGATTCCTCTACATCTGGGCTCCAAACTACTTTTTTGGACATATTTCGTATTATTCCTTTTCTCATACTTTATGTTCCAGTCAAATTGGCCTTCACTCCAAACTCTGTATTTCATCTTCCACTTCTCCAGGCCTTCTTCTTAGCTGTCCTCCATGCCAAGAAGGCACTCCCTCTAGCCTTTCATAATCTTTAAGCCTTTAAGCCTTCCTTTAAAGCTTCCAGTAAAATGTATGCTCCTTAATGGCAGAGACTTTTATATTTTGTTTGGAATGGCAGAGACTTTTATTTTTGTTTTGAATTTTGCAATGCCTAGCATATGGCTTAATAAGTATCTGAATTAAACTGAATGCTTTAACCACAGTGGTCCTGGGGTTCATATTGTCTGAGACCAATATTAATAAGTTTAAGGGAAGAACAGGAGCACCAAGAATTCTTTTCTCTGAGGGACATTCCTGTGAGAAGTTACTCAGGGGCTTTCTCTGTGGTACCTTTGACCTGATTCTAACACCAATGAGTCTAGATACAGGGGTTCAGGCCCTTTGACTGAATCCAAATTTTCTGTAGTTTGGATTCTGTCAAAGGGCCACACCTGAGGACCTAGAGGGCCACATGTGGCCTTGAGACCACAGGTTCCTCACTCCTGGAAGAACCCTGAATATAGTAGGAATAGACATAACCCTTTTCCTTGGTCTCTTCCAGATCTCCTGATGTAAAGAGGAAAGAGTCAATGGTAATTACCAAAAAAGGTGAGCAAGGAGAGAACAAAGTGTGGGGCTTCTAGGGTTTTATACTTGGTCTGAAGAATAGTACAGGTCCTTGGAGGTAAGTTAGGCAGTAGCTAGTGAGGAAAATTATTTTGACATAGACTTTCAGAATGGTGTAATGGGAATGGGAATTTGAAGATCTTCCCTGCTCCTTGTATTGGCAAGCTAACAGGTACTTGGCACTCAGTTTAAAGTTCTTAATTGTGTCAAGTATTAAGACCCAGAACTTGTGAAGCCCACAGTGGAATGGACTTGTTGACATAACAGGAAGGGGCAGAATGGGGAGGAGCTAAGACCATATGTAAGGAAAAGCCAAAGCTGAGAGAGGCCAGAACTTCTGGGAGCAAGCATCTGGAGGCTGGGCTGCTACTGCTGGAGAGAGAGGAGAACTGAGGACTGAACTGAGAATTGAGAAGAACTGAGAAATGAGAAGAGAGGATTACTGGGAGGAGGCATAGCTGTGGTGTCATTATTTTGTCTATTTTGATGTTACTTTGTCAGATTTGTCTGCTGATAGAGGATATTGCTGTTGTTACAGAAGCACTGGGACCTTGCTGCTGGTTCAGAAGCACTGAAAAAGGATTTTCTTGTTATATGTTTACAGAAATCATGGAGGAGGGTCTTGCTGATGTTTTCAGAGGTCCAGGGACTATACTGATGATTTGTGTTAATTCCTCAGACCTTGTTGTTGAGTCTATGTTGATTTCACAGACAGAAAGTGAATTGATGAGGTTGCCGGCAATATGCATGAATATTATTGTGGCTTTGTTGACTTTGTGACTTTGTTGACTTCTCAGGAACAGAAACCGTGAAGGACTTGAGGTCGACCAGACACTGTGAGCTTCAGTATGGAACAGGAACTACACAAGAAGCTGGACAAAGAACTGAGAGCTGTCTGCCTTTGAACCCAGATGGCAGTTGGATAGATTCAGGCAGGAGCTGGGACCATGGAAGAGGAACCATGGAAGCTGAGAGCCTGCCTCAAGTCAAGATGAAAAGATCTCTCCTTGGGTATTTAATGCAAAATGAGTTACTAGGGATGGATAACTCTGACATTTACATTTAGATGATTGAGTTAAGGACTTCTCCAATTAAGAAGAAAGAAGACTTTTTGATTGATGAAATTAAGACAATGTGACCTAGGAGTGGAAGACCTTGACCTTTGCACTTTGTGTCAATTAAGGAGTTTTGCCTCCTTAAGGATGATTGAATTAAGGACTTACTAAATGATTGTGCTACTAAATGAATGTACTCTGTTTAAAACTATGTGACCACTATGGTGAAAATTATTTGGCCACTTTAGTGATAAGTTGCTAAACCATAACATTGTGAATGCTGTAGTTTAATTTCTGTGAATGTTTTGTCTTAGTTTGTTACTGAATAAATAGTGAGTTCACTATACTGTGTAATCAGAACCTTGAAAGCTGTTCACAACAGCAGTCCTCTGGAAAGCTGCTTGTGCTTGGCTTTACAAATGGTTAAGATTAAGCTTTAGTAGGAAGAGAAGTAAAGATCCAAAATATAGATTATAAGCTCCTCTATACAATTGAAAATTCTTGGGGGTCAGAGGATAAAGGAGCTTGGACAGCCTTATTTCACCTTTGTATTCCTAGATCCTAGTATAATAGCACACTAGGCTATTAAATAAATTATTATTAATAAATATGACACTGGCTCCCACATGGGACCCTTTGGTAGTGATTCAAACATCACCTTCCATAAGGCTAGAAAAAGACAATATTAATTATCTAGAAAGAGAGTACAGTGTGTGAATTGTCTACACGTTAGGCTTTTACTTGAGCTTAGCATTGAAAATTACAGTATTCTCTTAGGCACCTTAGCGGGATAGTTTCTAAAACCATGCAGTAACCCCTTTGGCCACCAGAGGACACTCAGCCAACAAACACCAAACTTTCCCATAAGCAAGCCCAGGCTCTTGATTTGAACTAATTCCTTTCTAGCTGGGTCTAAAATTACTCTAGAGATTGAAATAAAATATTACTTAAAATAAAAAATTATGAAATATGTCATCTGAATCTAGCTCAGCAGCCCATACAGTCTGTGATACACCTTCTCAGTTCAAAGTCTATTGCATTCAGAGATTCAAAGACTTACCGTGCTATGATCACATAGTTTATTCTACCTATAAACTATACCAAACATTTCTGTACATAGGCATTACACTGTTAGTCTACAACCATCTCCTAGCCCTCTTCTCAGATCCTTTCCAGATCTTTGGGTATGAAAGGTAAAAAGTCCAGTCATTCATACCAGCAGATCCTGAAAAGCAATGGCTGAAATAAACAGGGTAGTTGTTGAGACAGAACCCAAGAGATTTTTTTCCCTGTTTAGGCAAATAATCTAAGGCAAAGTAGGGATCTTGAGATAGAAGAACAATGGCTAGTTGACTCTTTGTTAGAGGGATAAGGATTGGGTCATTAAAAAGGGAAATGCAATTAGACTGGGGCCTCTGGAAAGGGAGAATTAGCCCCCAAACCTAAAAGGTCACTGAGAGATAAAGGAGCAAGGCTGGGAAAGAAATAGGACAGACGTCTATATATGTTTTTGACCGGCAGCGAGGAATTATTCCTACTTAACTTTGTTTCTCAGGATTCATACCCCCTATTTCTAAACCTACTAGTTGGAGGTCCCAAAGAAGAATAAAGGGAGAAAGCAAGAATCCTTACCCTACTCATAGTCTGTTTAGACTCTCACCAGTTTAATGGCAGACACTGGACTATGGCAGAAATGGGCTATAAGACAGGATGGAGGGAAATGTAGTTAGTCGTTCACAATGTGACTACTATGGAAATGTTTTGCATAACTACACATGTATAACCTATATTGAATGACTTGTCTTCCCAGTGGGGCTGTGTGAGAAGGGAAGAAGGGAGAGAATCTGGAACTCAAAAGTTTTAAAAACAAATGTTAAAAAATTGTTGTTACATGCCACCAGGAAATAAGATATACAGGCAATGGGATATAGAAATCCAACTTGCCCTACAAGAAAGTAAGGGGGAAGGGAGTAAAGTCAGGGATGGGGCAAGCATATATGAGAGGGCAGACTGGAGGAAGGAGTGATCAGTATGCTTGCCATCTTGGAGTAGGCGTTAAGGAGAGATGGGGAGAAAATTTGGAACTCAAAATCTTGTGGTAATGAATGTTGAAAACTAAAAATAAATAAATAAATTCCGGAAAAAAAAAAAAGAAATGGGCTATGATTGAGGAAGGAGGAGCATAGGCTAAAAAGTAAGTCTTCAACAGCAATTTTTTACTGTTCTCTGGGATCCAAGGGTAAAGCCCAAAGAGATCAGGTGAAATGGAAGGAACAGAGTGGGGGAAATTGTGCTTGGTGGGGGGGGAAGAAAGGAAAATTTCTGGGTAGATTTTTCTGACATTATCCAAAGGCATAAATCTTCCTCATGCCTCTTCCTTCCTCCTTCAAAAAAACCTTATATTTATTTTGAATATATTTTGCATATACTGATAGGTATTCATGTTATCTCCCCCAAAAGAATGTAAGCTCCTTGAAGGCAGAGACTGTTTTCATTTTTGTTTTTGTATTCCCCATAACCTGGCACAGTGCCTGGCACAGAGTAGGGAATAAATAAATTTTTGTTGATGATTGGGGGAAAAAAAGAAAAGAAAAAGGAATGGGTGGGAAATCCAGTCAAGCTGGCAAAGTAGGAGCAAAACAGGTCAAATCTCAGAGAAGATTAAAAAAAGGGGGTCGATCTAAATAATGATCAGGAAATAAACAGATTAACTACAATTAAACACCATCAACCAGCCTAGGTCAGCAAAAGTGGACACTCAAAAACTTGCAGGCATGAAGATCAGAATCACAACTAGAGAAACTGGGAAGAGTCAAGCAGTAGTAATTTGGAGATCTTTCAGCTCCCTCAGCCTTAGGGTGCTCCAGTCAGGAACACCCAAGGCAGTCACAGATCTCCTGAGTACCCCTGTGAAGAGGCCCCAGGGCAGTTAAATTCAGGGAGTTCTACGCCCAGATATGAGGCAAAGCTCCTCCAAAAAGATCAGCTATCAGTTGTCACACTCTGGGGTTCTGAAAGTTTGCAGAAAGCTGATATGAACCCTCCAATCACCTTGAAAAGCTTAATGCTCTGTACCCAGGATACAGACCAACCTGGGACCTATCTGCACTTTGTGTCTAACAAATACCAGTGGAAGACAGAACTCACTATCCAATCCAAGTACGTAGGAGCAGTCGGAGCCTGTCTTTAACAAATATGGAGGAAGGGATGGGGTAAGTGAGTGTCAGATGAACTTCACTTTCACCTGAACTGGACAGAGGGTTGAACATACACACATACACAAAGACTTTGCTGTAGAAAATCATTAAAATCAATATGAAAATAGAACAGCAAGAGGAAGGGGGGGTATTAAGAGTGCAAGACTTTTAGTCAGAGGACCTGGGTTTGGATCTGATACCTTCTTACTGTCTGTGTAACCTAGGGAGTTTTTAACTTCATTCTGTCTCAGTTCTTCATCTGTAACACAAGAGTGCTGGGCTTGATGACTTCTAAAGTCTATTCCAGCTCTAAATCTATGATTTTATTTATGACTTGTTGAGAGGAAAGATGCAAAAGAGACTGGCAGCTTTGGAGAAAATGACCAATGAAAAGGTTTTAGGGAAAAGATGGGAAGCTGTGATCTCATGCTGTGTTTGAAGTAGCCTTGAGACATTCAGAGGTTAGAGGAGAGAGACGGAGACACAGAGACAAAGACTGAGAGAGACAGAGAGAGAATTATCTTCATATCATACAAATTGATTTTAAAAAGAATATGGGAATAAGAGTTTGATATGACAGCATGAATCCCAGCAGAGGTCATAACTTACAACAATAATAATGGTGATATTTCTATAGTTCGTTAAGGTTGAAACCACTGTGGCACTTTTTGTGGAAACAAAGTGGATGCCAGTCAGTTTGAGGAATAGCTGGACAAGGTATGGCACATGAATGTAATTAAATATTACTGTGTAGGGAAATCAGAGAAAGATGGTAAGACTTTCATGAACTGATACAAAGTGGAAAGATCCACAAGGAGAACAATATAAACGATTACAATAGTGCAAATCAAAATAGAAATAGCAGATAGCTAAACTCAGATTAAATGTAGCTAATGTTCTTGATCCTGTAGAACAGTTGAAGGGAACACACTTCTCTCTTCTCAGTAAGAATATAGGGCTCTATGGATATAGAATATTACATATAGTGTCAGATGCTAACCATTTTTGTCAGTGGGCTTTGTTGAACTGTATTTCTTTTTTTTTTTTTTTTAAGCAAGGCTCAATGTAGAGGGAAGCATATTGGGAAATGCACCAAAAAAATCCCAAAAGGTATCGATAAACTTTTTAAAATTTTTTTAACATTTTTATTTAAAGTTTTGAGTTCCAAATTCTCTCTTTCTCCTCTCCCTCCTTTCCCCTCTTCCTGAGACATTAAACAATCAGATAGAGGTTATATATATGTAATCATGTAAATTTCCATGTTAGGCATTTTGTGTAAGAAGACTTGAATAAAAGAAAAAATGAAAGAAAGTTTAAAAATAGCACACTTCAAACAATATCAGTTATTTTATTCAGTCAATATCAATTCTTTCTCTGGAAGCAGATAGTATGCTTCATCATTAGTCCTTTGTGATTGTCTTGGATCATTGTATTGCTGAGAATAGCAAAGTCATTCACGGTTCTTCATTGAAGAATGTTGCTGTCACTGTGGACAGTGTTCTCCTGGTTCTGTTCACTTGTGTGTGGATCAGTTCATGTAAGTTTTTTCAGGTTTTTCTGAAATCATCCTACTTGTTGTTTCTTATAAAAAATAATATTCATTACAATCATATACCACAGCTTGTTTAACCATTCCCCCATTAATGGGCATCCTTTTGATTTCCAATTCTTAGCCAGCACAAAAAAAGAGCTGCTATAAATATTTTTGTACAAATAGGTCCTTTTCCCTTTTTTTGGATGTCTTTAGGATATAGACCTAGCAGTGGCATTGGTGGCTTAAAGGACATATACCATTTGGGCATAGTTCCAAATTGCTATCCAGAATGGTTGGATCAGTTCACAACTCCACCAACAGTACATTAGTGTCCCAGTTTTCACACATCCCCACCAACATTGAACATTTTCCTTTTTTGTCATATTAGCCAATCTGATAGGAGTGAAGTGGTACCTCAGAGTTGTAATATAACTTTTTAAAGAAGGAAATCTAGGTAGTATTGTAGTATGAAAAACACAGAGACAATCCTGAAGGATTTGCTGCTGGGAGATGGAAGAATGGGGGGGGGGGAAACCTTTGAGCAACAGGAAGAACTATTAAAATCATTAGAAGTGGAATTCAGAAAACATTTAGAGGATGAGAAGGAAGTGATAGACTGTCAAAAAAGTAGTGGAGTCAAAGGGGAGAAAGGACTCATTCTTAGACTAGTGTGTGACTTTAAGGACAGCTGAGAGTCTAGAAGAGGAGGGTATTTTTGGCCAAGAACACAGAAGCCAAACTAAACAAGTCAAAAAGGGAGTTGATTAAAAGGAAAGAGGATCAAAACCAAATGACAAGGATGCCTGAGAAGCATAGAAATGAAGAGGTGATAAATAAAGGAGGAGCCTGGGCAGCCAGTTCTTTTTTGAGGGGGAGGCACAATTAGAGGTTTCAGAAAAGAGACAAACAGCTACCTGAATATAGGAGGTGATTAGGGATAAGGTTGGATGTGAGCCTTTCTGGGAGGAGATGATAGGGGTTGAAAGCAGTTAGATCTCTGGAGAGAGGTAATCTACTATAGTACAGAATGAGGCATCCATTTTCAGACATGGCCAATGTGTTGACTTGCTTTACTGTGCTTACTTATTACAAGGGAGTCTTCTGTTTTGGGGAGGAGGAATTTATTGGAAAGTAACAGTGATGGAAAAAAAAGAAAAGAAAATGTAGTTGGGATGAGGTGGGGCATAAAAAAAAAGTCAGAGACTTTTATTTGTCCCCTACGCTATTAATTTATTGCCAAATGATTTTCCCAAAATAAACATCCTTTCTCTGCTCTGGGAAGTTGGAACAAATGAATATATAATTCTCTCTTTTTTTGTTTTTTTCTTAGCTCTGAGTCCCTAATCAGAGACAACACTGGGAAAATATCATGGCTGCACCTTTTTTTTTCTCTCCTGGAACTCTCCTCAATTGCCTTTTCCCATCTGTCTTCTTAATGAGTACACCCAACTAATAAAGGTAAATACAGTTTTAAGAAACAGACTTGCCTGTGCCTACTGGCAAGGGTGCAGCCTTCTATGAGGGAGTTCAAAGGGAAAAGGAAATTTAAAATTACCACCCTGGCAAAGAATGGAACATGGAGGGAATACCCAACAAGTAGGGGAATGGCTGAACAAGTTGTGGTATATGATTATGATGGAACACTATTGTACTATAAGAAATGAGGAGGGAGATGGTTTCAGAAAAACCTGGGAAGACTTCTGTGAACTGATGCAAAGAAAAGTGAGTAAAACCAAGAGAACATTGTACATAGTAATAGTAATATTGGAAGGATGATCAACTGTAAAAGACTTCTGATTAACACAATGATCCAAGATAGTTCCAAAGGACTTATGATGAAAAATGCTATCCACCTTCAGAGAGAGAACTGATAAACTCTGAATGCAGACTGAAGCATATTGCTTTTCACTTTCTTTATTTTTCTTGCTTTTTCACAACACGGCTAATATAGAAATAATTTTCCATGACTACATATAATATATATTAATTATATACATATATAAATAGGTGTCATATTGCTTGCTTTTTCAATGGGTGGAGAAAGGGCT
This sequence comes from Pseudochirops cupreus, assembly GCA_028627135.1. Lineage (NCBI taxonomy): Eukaryota > Metazoa > Chordata > Mammalia > Diprotodontia > Pseudocheiridae > Pseudochirops > Pseudochirops cupreus. Next base: position 184,730,969 of record CM053581.1, on the reverse strand, counting down.
GGAAGGAGGGAGAGAATTTGAAACTCAAAATTTTTAATAAAAATTATCACTATGAACTGTGTAGGGGAGTTTTGGGTAGGAAAGGGAGTGATGCTCTGACCCATCCACTCCATCGGTTACCTCTGCTCAGTCTCTACTTTAGCTTTTCAGGCTTCCTCTCCTCCAGCTCCATGTGTTTTCAATGAATATACTCAGGAACTAGATTCCTTTTCCATTCCTCAGAGGACGGGTAAACTGTCTTTTTTTAAGGAGCAGTCAGAGCTCCTTAAAATATTTATTTGCACCCAATGGCCGGCTCCCCTTTCCAATTCGATCAGAAACCGCCTTTACGCTTTGTAAAGGGAAGATGAGACCTAGTCAGAAATACTCATCTTCGCGAGTTCAAATCGGGCTTTCAGACACTTTTCTAGCTGCGGGAGCCAGGGCAAGTCACTTTAATTCTCTTTGCTTCAGTTTCCTCATCTGTAAAATGGCCTGGAGAAGGAAATGGTAAACCGTTCCAAGAAAACACCAAATGGGATTCATGAAGAGTTGGACGTAACTGAACAACAACACATTAAATAGTACCAGCTGGAGGGGAATCAAATTTTCCATTACCCTTTACGAAAAGAAGAGTATGAATAAAACATTATTTTTTAATCGCAGGCAAAAGGGATGAGTTCAGGAATCATAAGTTTAGGCCATGATGGGGAACTCCATCATATACCGCGGAGAAGAAATACCGGACCATCTCTGCTCCCTCCTTTTGCTGCAGAATCGGAGCTCATCCTCTCCTCGATTCTAGTAGGAGAGGGATGTGTTGTTTCTTTCTTCCAGGCGACTAGTTAAAAAAAGGTGGGGGAGTTGTCATCCAGTTGCTATGGGGAAAAAACGAAAAGGTTGTTCCCAGTTGCCGTGGTAATGTGGAAGAGTGTACCCAGGTTCCCGAAGTGACTTAGGAGGCCGATGCAGTTCCCTGTTGCTATGGTAACACAGGGGGCCTGTTCCGTTGCTAGGGAGAGGTGGCGGTATGGGCTGTCCCTCTCTCCCTGCGCCCGGTTGCCGTGGACACGGCGGGTGGCCTAGCCCCGCCCCCTCGGACTCTGACAGCGGCGGGCGCATCGCGTCTGCGCAGTGATCTCTTCCCCCGCAGTCTCTGTGCGTTGGAGCCGCAGACAGCGGCGGCCTTTGCTTAAGACCCTCCGCTCCGGAGCCCCAAGCCCGCCCGGCCGGCCCGGAGCCTCAGCTACAGCCGCCTCGCCCGTTCCCCCTCCCTTGTTCGCCGCCCGCCCCCTTTCCCCGCCGCCGCCTCCGCCGGAGCCATCGCCTCGTGCACTGTGAGTCGGGGCCGAGGCGACGGGAGCCGCCGTGGGGCTGAGTCAGCGAGAGGCCCGGGCGGGGGGAGGGGACGGGCCCGAGCGGGGGGGAGGGCCCCCAGGCGTCCCCGGCCCTAAGGTGTCCCCCCCCCACCCGAGAGCCGCTGCCCCCAGGGGTCCCGCTCCCTCCCCCAGCAGGCCTCCCCTGCAGCCACTCCCCCTCCCCAGGCCTCCCCGAGCCCGGGGGGCGCCGGCCCTTCCTCCTTCTCTGGGGGTCCCTCTTCCCCGCCCACCACGTGTGGCCCCCCCACACCTCTTGTCTTCTGGGAATCGGTTCCTTCCCCCCTCTCCACCCATCCTTATCCCCACCCCTATCCACCCTCACCTCTCCTGGACCTGACATCCTTTATCCTCTCTGGTTTTCTCTTATAGTGTGGGCCAGAAAAGATGGAGAAGGAGAGAGAGAGGGAGGGGGAAGCTGGAGGATCCCCATCCCACTAGCTGGTAACATTCTGAGGCCATGGCAGGGACCTCCTGCCCACTCACTCCCTCTTGCCCGGACTGGTTTGGGGAAACAGGTCTGGACAATCCCAACTGGCTGTTGAATCCTGTGATTTCAGAGCAGCTTGGGGTGGGGATGGGGGGGGGGGGGAGCATAGCTCAGTGGAGGTGAGGAAAGGGGTTCCTCCCCATCATTTTCAACTCATGTTTATGGGGCACTCACTAGAGACAGGGTGCTGTTATAGGTGGGGCAGCCTCTGTGTCTTGTGTTGCCCTGTTCAATCTGATCTTAAGAGTTAGAGGTGATGAGGGAAAAGGTCTGCTTTTGGCAGCTAAGGTATTGATATAGTGAAGACCTTCTTTTGAAGATGTGATGATGTAAGGTATCTGAATCCAATTTTCTTTAAAATACACTTAATGATTGGAAGGACTGTATTTTAGACTACCATAACCTCTTGTTTCTTTTCGCTGTTTGTATTTATGATTAGATAGGAAGACGGAGTTAGATTAGAAAATCTCCAAACCACCTTTCAGCTCTGATATGCTAGAAGTCTGATTTTACCTGCAGTATAACAAAATCCATAAGCAACTGTGTTACATAGGATACTACCATATTTGCATAGGGGGAAGGAAATGGAAGAAATATAGTGACTGTAAGATGTATATCTAAAGCCTGAACTGCAGGTCCTGGGCCTGGAGCGCTTAGCCTTCAGCAGTGACTCTGCATGAGGACTGTCTTAATAGGAGTTACAGTACATTTGGGACATTTGGGTATGTTGTCTGCTCCTAACATGGAACCTTACATGTTACATATACGGTATCGTTTTTTTCCTGCCCCATTAAAGTAGAGGTACTTCTCACATACCTTTATTTTTCTGAACAGAGCCAAAATCTGCATTGAGGTCAAAGCTACATTAGCTGCACTCAGCCAGGAGCAGCCTTTTAATTACTATGCTTCAGCATGAGAGCTCCCTAACCACTCCACTTTCATATTTGCCAATTTCCTTTGATTCCTTTTTTTTTGCTTATAAATTTCATTGCATGGCTAATAAGCAAGTGTAAACATAAGCCAGTTTCACTAGTTGGGTTCTGCTGTATTAGATGTTGGTCTTTGAGATTATGGGTCTACACAGCACATGGGATGGAAAAACATGGTGAATTATCTACTCATTTGGATTTGCTGATTGTAGACAGTAATAAATCATAGTGTATCTGACTTTTTAACTTTTTCCAGCCACAACCTGCTAGCAGCTTCCTTAGATCTCCCTGATTCACATCAGATTAATTTAAAATAGCACAGGTGACTGCCACTTTTATATAAACACAGATATGAAGTGTCGGGGAGAAAAATATTGGATCCTGTGTCAAATGTCACAGATTGTATTTGGTGGGATGTATCTTCCTCTGGTGTGATAGTGGCTATGGGGTCTGAGAGTTCTATTCCTTTTGTTTTTCCCTCTCTGATGTCTGTGTCAGCCACCTTGATAAAATGCTCGACTGAGAAGGTCTAGAGAAAGCAGCTGGGTCTAAGAGCTGTTCCTCTTACTTTGAGAGAATTTTGAGAATCATCGGTATTAGTTGGGGATAGAGGAAAGAAATTCATTACGATTATAACAGATCAGGAAGGTGTTCCTTCCAGCCTTCTGTGGGGTAATGGAGGGAGTTACATGGCTTAATTACAAGGCTGGAGTTACATGGATTAATTAGAGTTTTAAATCTGTGCCAAAGTTTAAGAACTATAGTAGAACCCCTTTTATCTGCATCCTTGGAGAGAATATTCACACTAATTGAGATCATAAAGATACTGAAGTTTGGGAGACTGGAGTAACACATTATGGGCTAACCCAGTTATGTCAGTCTTTTTGTATATCTAATTGTGCTTTGAGGGATGTGTAATAATAAAAATAACAACAACTAACATTTATATATCACCTTCTAAGGGCTTATTTTATCCTCAAAACCACCCTAGGAGGTAGGTGCTATTATTATCCCCATTTTACAGATGAGGGAAACCGAGGCAGACAGAGATGAAGCAACTTGCTCAAGGTCACACCGCTATTAAATGTCTTAGGCTGGATTTGAACTCAGTTCTTCTTGACTTCAGACTCAGCATTTTGTCCACAGCACTACCTAGCTGCCAATGGACATAAAGAGCTGTGTTATGAGGTTCTATATATTTGCTTTACAAGTTTGTTTTAAATATACTGAGAAGCAGCGTGTAAAATGGATAAAGAACCAACCTCAGAGGGAGAAACACATGGTTCAAGTCCATATTGACTGTGTGATCCTGGGCAAACTCCTTGTCTTCTCAGTGTCCTAGGAAGGTTTCTTACCCTATAAGTTTAAGGCAGGGTTTTGGTCTGCATTGGTGGAGGAAGTTTCCTCAGCCAGGATACCAGTGGAATTATGGGTCTAGTCCCCATCCCTATCAAGTATACTATCTTTTATAACTGATGCACCATCAGCACAGGATCAGCCACCTAGAAAAAACTGTTTTTCTAGTAGTGGTGATGAATTTGCCCTGGTCCACTCACCCTCCCTGATCCAGTTCCCCTGTAATTGCTGCTCAGGGTTAAAAGGCCCAAGTTGTGACAATGGAGCAGAGAAGATGTGGGGATTGAACCTTTGGCCTTGGCCTCAGTTAGCATGGTATTCAAACCAGTTGACCTAACCAGCTGGAATATTTCAAATCTGCTATACCTGAGTTTAGCCAGATAGGCTACATATAGGCTACATCTTGTTGGTTGGAAACATAATAAGATATTTTGAGTGAAAATGGGCCCTGCTCAAATTTATTTAGACTTCTTTGAGTAGAGATTAAGGATATGCACACAGAAAATTTACATGCACAGTTATCCAGAACTCTTAAAATATCTTTAAACTTTTCTAATATAATGTTAGAGCTGGCAAGAGCCTAAAGTAGGTTCCTTTGCCAACCCCTGCATTTTATTGATGGAGAAACTGAGGCCACAGAGGTAAAGTGACTTGTCCAAGGTGATATGGCTGGTCAGTGATTAAGTGAGGCTAGAAACAGGTCTCTTGATTCCCAAAATGAATACCCAGCATTTTTTCATCTGCGTTATACTAGCTCATCTCTGCTATTCCAGGGTGCTTTGACAAGATAATTTGCTATTATGTGATTATCTCTATAGATATGGATTGTTTCATCTCTTGCCATATTGCAGAGCCAGGAACATTTTATCATGAACCTCTTCTCAACCATTCATTCTTGCCACCAAAAAAGAGAATTCCTCTCACTCATTCTAACTTCAGAAGATGATTCCAGTTTTTCTTTTTTTTGAGCTTGAATGAGACTAACAAAGAACAAATGAAGAGTTGAGTGTTTGGGGTCTTTTCAGACTTGTTTCTGGCTGCTGCCCTCTAAAAGCATAGGGATGTCTGTTCTGTGCTGTTACTTAGCCCATCTTCCTTCCCTCAAGAGCCAGAAGGAACCTCTAACCCCCAGCCTACATTAATACAAATAGAAAAAATGAAAAACAGCCTTTTGAAAATTACTGTAATGACTTTATTCCATATCGAAATGCTAGAGTAAGACACTGTACTTTCAGGTAGTTTCTCAGCCCCTCAAGGGTAAGTTTGGTCAGGAATACAGGGAGAATTTTATCCCATAAAGATGGGGCATATGAAATGTTGTACAACTGCCAAAGTTGGAATATATGAAATGCCCCTTTGTCTCTGGATTTTCAGCTGACCTGGTTATCTGAAAGGCTGGCGTATGCAGCATTGGCAGTTGGAGCACAGGCTTAGTGTGTTTCTGTATTTTGTGGGGGTAACTAGTTAGGCTCAGGCCAGTCTGGCTCGTGCCTGTCATTTCTAATACAAGAGCAGCCCAGGTTTTAAGTAATTTTAGTCACTTTTGCTTCAAGAATGAAGGTTCCATGTAGCTCTTCTGCTAGCTGTGGGTACAGTTTTAATATGTGAACTTGTCCAGGTCCCCTGTCGTTCAGGCACCCACAGAGTGAACAGGGCATGTGTCATTTGTAGAAGAGAAGACTCGGGGGGGATTATGATAACTGTCTTCAGGTACTTGAAGAATTGGCATGTGGAGAAGTGATTAGCTTGTTCTGTTTGGCCCCACAGGGCAGAACCAGGAGCCATGGGTAGACATTGCAAAGAGGCATCATAGGCTTGATGTCGGGAAAACTCCCTAGCAATGAGGGCTGTCCCAAAGTAGAATGGGCTGCTTTGAGAGGTGGTGGGCTCTCTTCCTGGAAGGTCTTCGAGCAGAGGTCAGATAACCACTGGTGGGGTAGGATCTAGGAGGGATTCCTTTGGTATAGGAGTTGGCCTAGTTGACCACTGAAGTCCCTTCTAACTCAGAAATTCTGTGTAATAACAAGGAGCATCCAGGGGGAAAGCAAAGAAGGCAAGTCAAAAATTTGCATGACAACAACCTTAATAGGGTGAAAAAGTTGTTTTTTAAGTCATTCTGGCTGACAGCTTCTTCATAAGAAGCCTAAAAAGATTATAGAATCACTGAGGAGCTTCTACCGGGGTCTAGTGGAAAGAATGCTAGATTTGGACTCAGGGAACTTCTCTGGGCTCCAGTTTTCTCGTCTATAAAATAAAAGACTCTGTTGGGTCAATCAACAAGCATCCAAGAAATGCATCATCATAGAGACTACATCAGCTCTGGCACTCTAACCTCATCAGTACCCTCACTTATCCCTGGCCCTCTCATTAGAGGTCTGGAGGGCAGAGGGAAAAAACTTCTCTCAAAGCCCCTATTTAGAGAAGGCTAAGAAGCTCAGACAGCTCTGTATTTCCCACTGGCTGCACTGCTTAAATTAGACTCCACCATTATCATGCCCAAGCTGTTGTATCCCCAGCCCTTAGCACAGAACCTGGCACATAGTAGGTGCTTAATAAATATTTATTGTATTATTTATTCAGAGCCTATTGTGTGCTAGGCACTGTGCTAAGCAATAGCAATACAATTTTTTAAAATCCCTGCTCTCAGAATCTTGGAGACAACATGGACATTTATAAGTAAACAGAATAAATACAAAATCAATCCAAGATAAAGAGGAAGGACATGACCAATTGTGGCAGCCAGAAAGGCTTAGTATAAAAGGTGGCACTGGAGCTCAGAGATGGATTCCACAAGGCAGAGATAAGGGGGAAGTGCATGCTATGGGGGATGATCAGTACCCAGGCTTGCAGACAGAAAACAGAATGAGATATACAGGCACCGGGGTATAGAAATCCATCTTGCCCTACTAGAAGGTTAGCGGGGGATGGGGGAGGATATAAGAGAGAATAGATTGGGGGAAGGGTGATTCAGTAGGCTTGCTATCTTGGGGTGGGGGTAGGGTAAAGACAGGGAGAAAATTTGTAACTGAAAATCTTGTGGAAATGAATGTTGAAAACTAAAAATAAATAGATAAATTGCGGGGGGGACTTAAAAGAAAAAGAAAACAGAATGCTAGGTGTGAGGATGAGAGAAAGCCAGTTGGACCTGGACAGTGTAGTGCAGGAAGGGGAGTACTGTATAATGAGACTGGAAGGAAAGGCTTTAGACCAGGTTGTGAAGTCCTTTAAAAGCCAAACAGAAGAATTTATATCATATCACCTCCCTAGTCAAATCAGTTAATCAACAAGCATTTATTAGGGGCCTGCTATGTGCCAGGCACTGGAGATACAGAGATAAAAATGAAAAAATCTCTGCCTTCAAGGAGTTTATATAAATACTAGGAGACAGCACATATATGTACATAACAAGGTGAAGTTTGGGGGGGGCACTAGCCTCGGAGGAGATCACGAAAGGCCTCTTGTGGAAGATGATGCTTGAGCTGAGCATTTCAGGAAGCTAGAAATTCTTCTAAGACAGAGTTAATTAAAAGGGAGTGTATTTCAAGTATAGAGGTAGGAGCTGGAATGTCATACATGAGGAACAATAAGAAGGACAGTTTGGCTAGAGAGTAAGTAGATTGTGTGAAAGGGAGTAATATGTAATGAGACTGGAAAAGGTGGGTTGGAGACTAGTTGTGAAGGGCTTTGAATGCAAAACGGAGGAGTTTGTATTTGGTCTTGAAGGTGACTAGGGAACCAGGGGAGTTTATCAAGCAGGGGAATGACATGAGCAGACCTGTACTGTCATCTCTAAAGCTGTGTTCTATTAATCTGTTAAGGTAAACATGTAACCTACTTTTGTTTACTACTGTTATTGGAACAGCAGTTCTCAAAGTGTGGTCTGTAGACCCTTGAAACCACTTCAGGGGATCTGAGAGGCCAAAACTATTTTCATAGAAATACTAGGATGTGATTTGCTGATTTTCCAATTTCATGTCTATATGAGTCTGTATTTTCTTTGATTTGTTATTGTTCAATCCTGTCCAACTCTTCATGATTCCATTATGTTTTTTTTCTTGGCAAAGATTCTAGAGTGGTTCTCCATTCTTTCTCCAGTGGATTAAGGCAGAGAGAGGTTAAATGACTTGCCCAGGGTCACACAGCTAGTAAATGTCTGAGGGCACATTTGAACTCAGGTCTTCCTGACTCCAGGCCCAGCATACAATCCACTGAGTCATCTAGCTGCCTCAACTATTCCTTCCAATACTTCACCCTAAAACAACATCAGCTATTCCTTCAAACATTTCACCTTAAAACAACATATTGTAACAGATTGAATGCGGAATCAGATAGGAAAATCCAGCTGTCTTCTTTTAAGCCAGACATTAAAGAGAATGCAAAAATATGTAAAACAATGGTACTCTTCCCATGAATTTTTTTGTTTTGGAAAATATAATTATCTTTCATAAAAATATGTTATTTATGTTAATGTGATGAGTTTATTATTATTTTTAAATGAATTAGATAAATATTTAATTATCTGTTTTAATTTCTAATATAGTAAATATTGATAGACAAAACCACATGAGCAAAAGTCCTTTGGGATTCTCAGTAATTTTTAAGAGTATAAAGGGGTCTTGAAACCAAAAAGTTTGAAAATTACTGTATTAGAATAACTAACATGCAGACTCTGAAAAATCTTTTAGTTTAATATTAAAAAGTAATATTAATATTGTTACTAATAGTTTATATTTACATAGATTCAAAATTTTAAATTTACTTTATGTACATTCTCATTTGAACGTCTCAGCACTAAAATAGGTAATACAAATATTACTTTCATTTTACAGATGGACAGACTGAGACTCAGAAGTTTTCATTTGCCCAAGGTCACACAGCTAAAAAAAAATAGAACAGGGACCCAAATTTTGTTTTTGGACCTTTTTTTTGTGCATTTCTCTTTCTAAAAAGGAAGCTAGCTAAAATACCTAGTACTGTGCTACAACAATTATATTTTATAATCAGGTATATGACTTTGACCTGTGAAGGAAACTGAAATTCATGAATAATAAAGTGACATGCCCAAGGTCACACAGTTAGTTCATGACGAAGCTGGTGTCTCCGCTTCCAGACAGGTGCTCTTCCTAGTAGTGTGTATTTATCATATAGGGCAGTGGTTCTCAACCTGTGGGTTATGTTCAGTTTGTAACAATGAAAATACCTCCTGCATATCAGATAGATTCGCAACAGTAGCAAAATTACAGTTATGAAGTAGCAATGAAAATAATTTTATGGTTGGGGATCACCACAGCACGAGGAACTGTATTAAAGGGTTGTGGCATTAGGAAGGTTGAGAACCACTGATATGGGGACTTTAACTTTAGTCATGTTTCACTGAAGTCATTCAGAATTAATAATCAGTGGGCATTTATTCAGTGGCTGTTACAGGCTAGGCACTGTGATAGGTGTTGGGAATACAAAGGCAAAAATGAAATAGCCCCTGCCCTCACAGCACTTACATTCTAACAGGATAAACAGCATGTACACAGATAAGTTAATATAAAATATATACAAGGTAAGTACAAGGTCATTTCAGGGGTGAGAAACTAGTGGCTGTAGTCACTGGGAAAGGCCTCATTTAGGAGGTTGAGGTACTTGAGCCAAGCTTTGAAGGAAGCTAGGGTTCTAAGTGGTATAAATGAGGACAGAGCATTTCAGGAATTGGGGGATGGAGAACTTGTGTAAAGGCATAGACATGAGATGCAATGTTATGTATAAGGAGCCACAAGGAAGGCAGTTTTGTTGGATCCACAGAGCATGTGAAAGGAATTAGCGTATAAATCTAGAAAGGTACGCTGGAACCAGAAGGGCTTAAAATGCCAGAGGACTTTGTATTTGATCCTCAAGTCAACAGGGAGCTATTGAAGCTTCCTGAGCAAGGGAGTGACATGTTAGACCTTTGTTTTAGCCATTTCATTCTGGCAGCTGCCTGGAGGCTATAGTAGAGATAAGATGGAGAGATGTATACTAGCTAACAGTACAGTTAGTGAATTCAGAATCAGTTAAATAAGTGGACCAGTCGTCACTAATGAATCCATCGTAAGTAGAGTGCTCAAAGGATGGGTCCTTGGCCCAGGTGCTTGTATAAAAATAACATTTTTATCAGTGTTCTTAGTGAATGAGTGAGTAAGTGAGTGAAAAAAGCATATGTTGTGCTTCCTTTGTGCAAAGTACTGGAGGATAACAAGAGAGTCTCTTTTCTCAAGGAGCTCATGATCTAAAAGGGAGAGATGATATAAGAAGTCTCAACTGTACATCAGATAGCAACAGCCAGTAACCCTTAGAGTGCAGCAGCAAAGCAGAGAGTAATGCATCTTCCTCAGTGTCATTTCCTTTGATAATACCATGGCCAGCTCTAATATTGAACCACTGGAAAGTACCAAGCACTTTGGTGACAAGATCTTTCTTTTCCAGGTCTTCAGCAGCTTTTACTGCTGCGGAGGCAGGGGCAGTTGCTCCTGCCCTCAGTTGCCAGGTTCCGTCTTGCCAAGTGTTGTTCACCTGGATGATGGCAGTATGGCATTAAAGATTAGGAAAGCACACTGGCTTCCGAGGCAGGCAGCCCTGGGATCAGATCTTTCCTCTGACATGTCCCAGCTGTGTGACCCTATTGAAGTCACTTAATCTGTCGTTGCCCCCTGCCAACTCTCTTAGACAGTCAGGTTATAGATCAGTACATTGTTATACAGAGTTTCCTTACTGAGTATTCCCCAGGGCTGTAGTCCTAGGTCTGGTGAGAGAAAGAGAGAGAGACCAAAACACAGAGACTGAGAGGGAGAACTTCGGCTTTGTATCGCTTTTCTAGGAGTTATAATGAGTTGACCTTAATGATTTACATTGTCACCTAGTCTGTCTTTTTAAGAAAATTTCTGTGATTTTTAAATTTCTCACCTTAAAATTTGTTTTGCTGGACTATGCATGCTTTTGATGAGAGTTTTTTGGTTTGTTTTTGTAGTTCAACGGGGGAGGGCTAAGCTACAAATGAAATATAAAA